>JAJGRW010000138.1:793129-841336 GCA_025461045.1 Carex parvula | reverse complement strand
ACTTCATTTTTAAATGACAATTCAATCAATAAAGAACATAAAATTCATGCATATCATATCTACACTGAATTGTGTTCAATATTTTTGTATAAAATGAGTAACAAACAGTTTTCTTTTATACTGTAGAACTCTAAGTAAGATTATACATACATCTTATTTTCCTAAAGTCAATATTAACATAAAATAATAATACTATCATAACTTGAGATATTATAAACTATTATTTTCGTAACTTCCAAAGGACTACATAACGCAAAAAATCTTTTTTATTTCAATTTAAGCATCACAAACATAAAATTTTGGTTCTTGTATGAGACATTTGGGTTCACGTTATAGACTATTTCAGAAAAAAAAAAATTTCAAAAAAATAATCTCAAAAAATTATGTCATTACAATATTTGATTCGTGCAAGAATTATTAATTCACTGTAGTAGTCATTGCTAAAAAATGGAAATAAAGACTACAGAATCAGAAATTTACTATAACGAACAGGGGCAGATCCAGAGTATTCAGGGGGGGCAGCTGTCGCCCTGGATTTCGAGTTTAGTGGAGATTGAGTCGGTTCGATCGACTTTGCCCTCCTGAAATGTTGTTTGCCCCCTCTAGACGTTTAATTTGTAATTCAAGTTCAATTTAGAGTTAAAATTGAAAATAAATCTATTGAAAATTTATTGGTAATTAGAATTATAAGTCAAAGCATCAGAAATTACAAGTCAAAGCATTGGAAATTATAAGTTAAAGCATTATTTTTTATCGAGTACCAAATTGGTTAATGGATTTAAACCCGATTCGATATTTTTTTGTCCCCTGACGAAAATTCTGAATCCGTCCCTGATAACGAAAACTGAATTTAATAAAATAAGATAAATTTATGTTACTATACCAAAAAGTTTCACAAGAATGAAAACATATGCACTTTGGCATCCTATTGTTTCAAATAATTTTATGAAGAAAAAGAAAAGAAAACCGCAAACAAAAACGGATCGCTTATATCTCATCCAGTTCGGTTGACACGATTTGATGCATGAAAAAAGTAAACCATATAAATTAGAAAAGTTAACCTTGTACGAATTTAAAAATTAAAAATGATGAACTCATGGATAAAAATTAAACAATTTTTCACGGACCGCAATAGCAACCTCTTAGTTCTTATTCTATTGTTATCATCGAAATTAATTTTTAATTTAATGACAAAACAATACTCTTCATATAAAAAATATCAAAAATTTAAATAAAGGTATTATAAATATTAAATAAGTAGATAGCTTAACCTTCTAATCTGTTGTAAAAATTTGAAAAAATGTCATTTATACTTCTTAAAAACCTCAAAATTACGTATTTTCTCCTCCAAAATTCATATATCATATTTACCTCTCTAATTTTTAAACACTCATAAATTTATTCAATTTGTAGTTTTTATATTAAAATTTATTTTAAATTTATAAAGTACTCATTTTACGTTTTATTAAAAAAATAAAAATATATGTAGCATGTTTAAGAGAAATATTCAGTCTCCTAATTGATTGGATGTAAGAACAAATAATTTATTTTCTTACTTATGACGTGCACACAAATATATGCCTAAATGCCACTGTGTATATGTTACAAGTAGATAAATAAATCATTTATTTTTTAAATTGATCAATTATAATACTATACTTTTTTCTTAAATAGACTACATATTTTCATTTTTTAATAAATGATAAAATTAAAACTTACAAATTTAAAATGAGTTTTAATAGAAAAGATAATGAATTAGATAGATTCGTGAGTTTTCAAAATTTAGAGGGGTAAATATGATATTACGCATAATTTTGAAGTTGTTGATAGGTACTCATGAAATTCCTCCAAAAAAGTTCAATTGTTGTTGTGGTTAATGCTACCGACATTTTTATTAATATCCAAAGTTTAATAGAAATTAATATTTATGCCCAGAACTTCAGACTTTCGCTAAAAATGCCCAAGCCGGTCAGAAAATGGCCGGCTTAGGGGGTAGGAGTAAGCCGGTCATTTTCTAGCTGGCTTACTCGTTTTCTTTGTTTTTTTTTTAAGACACCATGAAGAGCAAAATAATAAAATCTAACACTAAAAATTTGAATTTCTTTGTAAAATTATTTGTTAGATTACTTTTTTGATTTATAATTAGCATATTTATACTAAAATATACTAGATTACTGAAAATTAATTTGAATTACACTATATTACAATAAATTATGTTGAATTACACTAAATTACATTAAATTACGCTAAATTACAATAACTCCCCTAATTATGCTGAAATACGCCAAATTACGCTAAATTAGGCAGATTTTGTGCCATCTTTCATGAATCATAAAAAATAGTAAAAAAATTTCAAAAATAGTAAAAATTGGTATTCTACTCATTCATTATGTAACTAATTTACTGAGCTACTTAGATTGAATAATATAAATGAAAATCTTAATCGGAAACTTCAACTCAAGTTTTGAGGCTCTTCTCTTAGTTTTTTGGCAATTCTGAATTTCAAAATCTGACGTAGCGGGCACGTAGGCATGCGCATTTTCGCTAGCTTTCCGAAAAGTGGTCATTTGCTGAAATCGGACACTCGAGCGCCGTTTTATGACCGTTTGAAGTTTCGCCGTCGTTTTTCGTTTTTTCAGTGAAGATATCGTCCCTATTCATATGTAATTTAGTGTAATTTACCGTATTTTAGCGTAATGTAATGTAATTTAGTATAATTTAACTTAATATAGTATAATTCAACATAATTTCAAGTAATGTAACGTATTTTAGTATAAATATGCTAATTATATATCAAAAGAAGTAATCTATCAAATAATTTAAACAAAAAATTTAAAATTTTCAGTGTTAGATTTTATTATTTTGCTCTTCATAGTCTCTAAAAAAAATAAAAAAAAATAAAAAACGAGTAAGCCAGCCATTTTCTGACCGGCTTGGGCATTTTTAGCGAAAGTCTGAGTTCTGGACATAAATATTAATTTCTATTAAACTTTGGATACTAATAAAAATCTCGGTTAATGCTAGAGAGCTCCCAGCATGGAGCTTGTTCATTTGGCCACGTCATCTAGTTCTGGGACCACGTACAGATTTTTTTGTGATGCTTGCAAAATATGAGATATCTCAGAGGATGCGAATTCGATATTTGGCCACGTCATCTAGTTCTGGGACCACGAAACACATCCTCGAATTCGGATCGTTTGCATTAACTTAAAATTTGAGTTAATACAGAATGACCCGAACCGTGCGATCCATATTGGCACGAATATTAAAGGCGCCCGTGCGTTCCACCTCTGGCCGGATTGGCCAAGATCCTGATCGACGGTCAAGATGCTAAACTTAAAATCTGAATGAATGCAGAGCATCCGGATTCACACATCAGCACGGTTGCAGGAAGGGAAATTGCTAATCATCTCCGAAGAAAAATAATAATAAAGTAAAATTACAAGCGCGGCAAGTGGAACTGTGGAAAGATAGACTGAGCTGAGGCGAGAGATATGAAATTGAGCAGCGAACTATGTTGAGTAGGTGCTGTTGCAACGGTACCCTCTCTCTCCTCCCTGCTAGATCAATTTCTCCTCAGTCGTGCCGCGATGAGGCTTCTCGTACTCTCGATTTTACCCGAGACTTCGCTTTTGCGCCAAATCTGAGGCCGTTGAGGGCAGGTGGTTTGTGTGGCGAGTCGTCTCACTGGCGCTGTGCTACAAGTGCACGACCTCCTACTCCTCCTCCTAATTTTGGCGGCGACGATTCCTCTGGTTATATCTCTCGTTAGTTTTTTTTTCTGTTTTACTCTTGTTACTTTTTTTTTACTTCTCTAAGTGATTGGAAAAGGTATGGCTCAGTACCAAGGTGGAGCTTAATTGAGATTAAATCGATTAAAAGAAAAGCAAATCAGAATCTCACCTTATTGTTTGCAATTTTGCATCTATGATACTGATATCTGGTACTGGTAATAATAATATGGTAATCCAGTAATATTCAACACAATTTCTATTTTATTTTTTTATTTTTTTGTGAAATTTTACAGGTTTGCAAGAAGAATTCTCGAAAATACAGGATAGAGTACGAATATTCTTTGCGGTGCTTTTCTGGATGTCATTGTTCTTCTGGGCCAGTGTTTGGGATGGGACAGATGATTCCAGAAACAACAAGGGACCTCGGTTTAGGAAGAAATTCAAGTAAAATGTTGATTTTGAGTAGCATATTGTAGATTTGATGTGATAAATATGCTGTCATAGTTCCTTGAGCAGTTAGAATGCATTATACATTGTTATTACTCAGATTTTGTTACTTATCCTATGAAAGTTGGGTCTCATTTGACTAAGAAATTGGCAAACATTTGCTGGGTTATGTTTGGTTGCTACTTAATTTTAAGGATTAAGAAGGTAGTTTTTAAGTTATTCTTGTTTATTGGAACTTGTTATTTAAATTATGGTTTAATTATCAACCAATGAGAATAGAGACACCCAAAAATAATCTGTCTCTGACAATGAGCCCTACTAATCGAGTAAATAAATTCATTTAGAGAGGGAGATTAACTTGCTTTTATTCAGACAACCAAACTGAAGTTAGAAACTTCTTTTTTGAAACATAGAGAACATAAATATAGTATGGATTCCAAGGTATAAAACAATTTACAAGTTGTCTTAATTTTGAAATTTGTCTTTATCCCCGTGAAACTACAAACTCCGTACAAAAATGTTCAACCTTAGATCAGAATTCACAAGCATTAGCTTCTCTTTGCTGTGATAGCTGTTTTCGAGACAATTTATGTCCAGTTTGCGCCAAAACATGGCACTGTATGCTCCCGAGTTGGCGAAGTTCCGCTACTCAGGTATTGTATAACAAAGAAACAGTCGCTTTTCACTGCTATGAGATGTACATATTATTTGTGCCTTATTTCTGCACATACAAGGACATTTAATTATATTAGAAAATTTTTATTCAAAGAAATTAACAAATTTAATATATGTTAGTTGTTAGTAGCTGCTTGATACCATGATTCAGGTCCATGTCATCATTATCCTTGGTTAGTAAAGAATAAGAACTAGCACATAGGAATTTACGAAATAAACAAATCCATAGATATGAAACAATTAAGTAAACAGAAAACAGTACCTTTCTAGCTGCTCTGCCACGATGCACCAGTGTTTACTAACTTAATGTAGGCATCTTTAAAATCGTCAAAGAATTTAAGTTGATCCCCAGCATAAGTGTTGATCCACCTATATAGATAATCCGGAATCAGTTGGAACTATTGAGAAAATGACAAGCCTATATTTTGCATTAGCATTTGAAGCAGAGGATAAACCTCAAGCATTCATCATCTTCAACTAGAGCCCTATCAGACGGCAAGCCTATCATGTTTGACATTCCACCTTTGCACGGATGAATTTAAAAATTAGGAAACTTGGGTAGAAAATTTGAAGAATTATAACTAATAACTAATTGTCAACAAATTGAGTTGCAGCATAAAATCAACAATAGAATGAGGCAAAGGAATTATTACTTGCAGAAGTCCATGGTTTTTCAAGGAGCATCTTGAAGTATGAATTATCGAATACAAAAGGGTCTTTAAACCCCTTATTCCCTATTGTATGAGCCCCTGATAACACCACCAGCTCTTGCGTCCTATACAGATAGGTAAATTATCATCAGAATGCCAGTCAAAGTGAGGGGTTCCTCCAGTTACTTGACCCAAACAAATTCTGACGAGAGAGATGTTTTAAAAGAAAGGCAACTGTAGAATGATTTAAAGGAGTAGAACTAGGGTGTTCTTAAGCTCACTTATTCTTTGATGAGCTTTAACTCCAAAACCTATCGGAATGATTTCAAACCACAAATCCAAACCCATTGAAACCATTCTACTTCATGAGGTGTTTACATGCAAGATTTATAAATATTTGAATTAATTTAGTATAAAGTCAAGCGGTCTAAAAAAGAAAGTTTATTAGTTAATTTTAATACATTCATTTTTTATCATTTTTTTTACCACTTGACTTGTATACTAAATTAGTTTGAAAATTTGACTTGTAAACGCATCACTCATGAAGTAGATCAGTTTTAACGATTTGGATTCATCGTTTGAAGTCAATCCAATAGGTTTAGGAGTTAACTGTTAAGAACACCCTAGTTCTACTCTGATTTAGAGCTGCATGACTCCTCCAAGGATTGAGGAAATCTAAACTGCACTGTGAGCTCTGCACAAGATTGCCCCTCGTCTCTCGTGTTTTATATTTTTGTGATATTATGGAGGGTCTTTCGTAATATTTGCTAGAAGATGACTATCTTGTATGGTGCTTTAGGGCGTGCTCCAGAGAGGGGGAAAACCCCTTCATTAAAGGGAAGGAAGGGGAAATCCACACAACAACGGTCTGCCCACGCCGTTCACCTGCTCCAGAAGAAGGTAATCGGAAAGGGAAAAGGAAGGAACGCGGGTACTGTAGCGAGGGGAATGCAGGGGAACACGCTGTACAAAGTTCTGAAATTCGTACCCCCCAAATCGGGGTGTAGGTTTCACTGTAGCGAGGGGAACCCGCGCACTGCTCCTTCCTTTCTCTTCCTTCCCCTTCCTCTCCGTACTGGTGTTGTGGAGCACAGCCTTAGTTTCTGTCTGCATAGATGTACTTTTGGGGCTGATGAGCTGGTACTTGTCTAGTACCAGTAATTGGTGGCTTCAGGTACCAACAAAGCAAACTCTCTTATTTTGCATGAAATTGAGTGAAAGACATGATTTAATGAGAAGCTGTATAAGCACCACTAATATCAATAATAAATAATAATAATAATTAATAAAGAAGTGAAATTCTATTAAATGGTATAAAATCAAATAAAGTAAAAATAAAAAAATGACATCGAAAAATGTGGTGAAAGACTCACGAAAATCCTTTATTTTGAAAGCATCTCTTCAGCGCACTTGCATCCAGTGTTTCTTCTGGAAGTTTCCCTGGTGCATCAGGTATGCTACAAAGAAATTCTTTTCTTCCTTAGCATCCAAAAAAATACAATTTCAAAAGATAAAACAACTAATGATATGGTATGTTACCTTGAATCTACTCGACCTATCCTGATGGGAATTGTGGGGCCACCACACAATGCAACAGCCTCTGCACCAGCTACAGCAATCAAGTCGGCCCATGACACTACAAAGTTAAATCTATAAAACTTTAGTGAGATCAAATTTCATTCAAATTGTGAAATGTCATATGGCTTGCAATATGTACACATACCTTTCTGGATGTTTTCAATTTCACGCTTTGCCTTTTCCAAAACCTGTCAGTATTGAACCAACTCTTAAGTTGCAAATCATTCTGTTATGCAAACATATACAACAATATAAAGGAGACATATAGATAAAGATATGTTGATACCTTCACTGATTTGCTGAGACCAGCATTTTCAGGTCTGTCAAGTTCATAAATTATAGAGCCATTCATGCCACCTGCAATGCATCGTCATGCCATAAAATTACACGTATCAGCAATGCCAGCATACGAAGCATTGAATGAGACTTTAAAATTACAAACCTGATTTGCTATCGAGATCAAAAGTGCCAGCATCGTGAAAGACCAGGCGAAGAATTCCAGCAGCCTTGGCCTTGGATAAAACACTCTTAACCCCATTTTGAATAACCAATAGTTCATTCGGCTCAGAACTGGAAATTACACAACATAACCCAAAATTGTTCATATAATTATGCTTTTATGAGCTTCAAATTATTTTCCAACAACCCTTAGCATTTTGTTGTTCAGTTAGAAGATGCGTATTTCAAATTAAATTGTGCAAGGAATTAGAAGGTAAGGAGATAAAAGGGAAGGCAAGAAATTGACAATGATTATTGGAAGAAAAATTTGATGTAAGGTGAACTTACGCATTTGCTATTGGCACATGTGCAAGTACAAGAGAAAGAACTGTGGAGAGTACAAGACTTCTCTTCCCATAAGAAAGATAAGAGTTATCTGCAATGAATATTGGACAAGCCTGAAATTGTAGTGTAGCAGAGAAAGCAATTTTCAGTTCCTTTTTCTTTTCTTTTATCCTTTGGCACATATGAAAAATTTAATTTAACATAATTTAATTAATATCTATCATTAGCACAAACCCAATAGTATGATACCATGAATGACTTCCCTCAAGGAAGCCTTCGCATGATAAGAAACTCAAATTGTATAGCTTAATTGTGCACCTGACCAAATTGATTCCCAAGTCGTTTTGTTTTTAAATGAGAAGTCAAATACTCATAAACAAATCCATGAATTGTCAATTATAGTAACAAAATTACAATAAGAACAACAAAGTGAAGCATATTTCTCAGTTATCAGTTATAACCAAAAATTTTCCGATGCACATTTTGTGAAAGCACTATATTACAGGGAGATGGAAAAGCATTTGACCAAGTTATAACGATTTATTAAACTAATTGACAGCAAAATTGATGCTAACATGTTATGCTTACATCAGTCCTTAGTACCATATACACAGAAAAACAGTACAAACTACAAAGTGTTGATTACTAATTCACTACCCGTTCAAAGTTGTGAGCAAGAGAGAAACGAACCAGGGGAGCGAAGAGACGAGGAGCGAGCAGCAGCAGCAGCGCAAGGACGAGGCAGTAATGGCCGCTGTGAAGACACGTCACTTCTTGGAGATGTCGTTGCGCTTGTAATAGAGAAGCAGGGGGTGGTGGCCCACATTCTCTCCTGCGGAGTGCGGAGACGAGGCAAGCAAGGAGCTAAGGGATGAGACCACTGCCACTGGTAATGATTCTGACAGGTTTTGCTTAGGCGCAATCCACGGTTAGATGTCTCTCTCTCTCTCGAATATCTCTAGTTCTCAATCCACGGAGTCCATAACCTCTGACTCTGAGGTAACAGAATATTCTGTTTATATACGGGCCGTCCGATCAGAATCCGGACCAATCCGGTCTGAGGTGGCACACACGGCGCACCTTAAATAGTCGTGCTGATTCTGATCGGACGGTCCAGATCTAAGAGAAATACTCTGTTACCTTAGGCGACATCTAACCCACTAGGACTAGTTTGTACACTCCAATCCGAACTTTGGTGCATCGTCGGATCCGACGGTCCAGGTGGAAATGTGGAATAGATTGGAAAGCAGCGCTTGGACTACGGACAGTTTGATTGATTTTTAATGCTAATGCAGTAATGCAAGAGGTGCTAGGGTCCGGATTCTTTTTTTAAAAGCGTTCGGGTTCGAATTTTGATCGATATACTTATTAGTTTCAAATCAAGTTGGGTCTGAATTCGAATACTTATTTATCCGTAGATACTCATAACTTGTTTGTGGATTATCGGATCCGGTCCGGATCCGAATCCGGAACGGATACATGTCACAACTCACAAGCATTTGAGAAAACTATTTATGTTTAAATATAATTATAATTTCTTAAACATCTCACATAATATATTATTATAATATAAATTAAAAGTTGCTTCAAAATAATAATTATATTATTATTCTTTTTTCATAAATAATACAATATAACATGCTACATTGCAAAATAAAAATAATAACCCAAAATTAATTTGTAATTTATCTAAATTAAAAAATACTATCTTATCTATTCAACATTTGCAATTACATTATTCCAATAACTATTTTGTCAATTGCAGTAACAAATGAGAGCCTTTTCATAATTATTTTTTACATTAAATAATTATAAAGAATGATATTATCATTTTATCGGGTATTTATAAGGATATCGGGTCGGGTTCGGTTATGGGTCGGATAATTAAATCAAATTTATATCCTATCCATTATTATATCAGTTCCGGATCGGATATTAAATTATTAATTTTGTAACCGTATCTATAATTTAACTGGTTATATTTTTTAGACCATACCCTATCCAAATTAATTGGATCCGGATCAGTTCCGGATAATCGGATAAAAGTAGCACTTCTAGCTAATACGTGATCTTAAGTTCACAAGATGTTGGTGAATTTTGTTCTAAAACTCATGGATTAAGTTCACGATTAATTCAAATTATTCAAATTAATTTATGTGTTAATATATAAATTTATAATTTTTTTAAATTTTATTTAGCATATATTCCATTGGTCCGATGATATAAAAAATAAATGCATCAAAATAATTTATAATTTTTTACTGTTTGACTTCACACTAAATTATTTAATAATTATAATTTTGCACCTAAAAGAATCACTCGAGATATAATTTGTTTCAATAAAACAGTTCAAATTCGTCGTTTATCAATTAAAAAGACAAATCCGACCTCCATATGTGGCACATATGTTTTACTGTTTTAGAAAAGAAACTTTGTGCATGATTCCGAAATAATTAGAACATTGAATAGATTCTAGTATTGAGTTGTCGATTGACCTGAACATGAAACATTAACATTTATAGAATTATAGTCCACCTTTTGACAGTATATTTAATTATTAATTACTATATTTCTCTGCACCGTTGGCTAGCAAATTTTCTATTTAGTGTTCGACATTATTTAGCAAACTAAGAGCTGCTGAGCTGAACAAAAATGTTAAAAACTCAAAAGGCACGAGAAGAATTTTGCTGATTTTCAGAAACATAGAAACAGATATATTTACAACCACTTGACAGGTTTAAGCAATGCAAAGCAAAGCTTACATCAGAGTTGAACTTTACATTTAACCGGCCATTTCTTTACAAAATACACAAATAAAAGCTCCACAACTCATAACCTTATATCTATACAAAAAGGTCGAGAGCATGGATTTTTCTCGCAAGTCAATTTACACTTAGAGAACATAATCAAGCGTCCTTTTAACCAAAAAGTGGACGCACCCCGCTCATCACCAAAATACACAACAATAACAACTTACTTTTCCTCAACTTTTTGTTACACTTCTTTTTACCTATTCGCACAGTCACTGCACACAAACACTGGTCCGGTATTGGCATTTATTGACTCAATTCCCGGGCCCACTCACTCATCATAACATGTCTCCAGCTCGATCAGTGGGGCTTCCCTTAGTTGAGCTCTCAACCCAATCTTCTAGTGCTCCAAAATCATCTTGAGGCGATCTTATTCCATCCAAAGGAAATGGTTCCTGCAATAAAGCGTAACCCTTTATGTCAGGTTAAGTAATTATGACAAAGCACCACTGAAACATGTAAAATACCTTATAACCCTTTTTCTCTAGTGCATCTCTTCCATATAATAATCCCACAGCTTATTTTTACCAAGCTTTACCATAATGACATAGTATGTGCCTTTTCTCATTTATTGTCCTTGTTGTTAATAATGTTTTCTATCATTATTCAGCAGTGAATCTTTTGACAATTTTTTATCCAGCTTCAAACACAAGTAAGATCGTGCATTTCAGATAATTTGATATTTTGACCCCTTTCAACTATGAATGGCTCATATTCATGGCCGATAGGTGCTTCAGATCCAGAAAAAGTCAAACCAGCTGAAAAATCATGTATAGAATTTTGAAAAAATTAGAAAAAATAAATAAAAAGTACCTGAATGCCAGCCGCCGGACCTTCACAATGGAAAAGAATAGGTCGGCACCGCTTGTCCTCGTTCATCAGGCTTGAATTCTGGAAGTGGGAAATTAGAGCGACCCTTCCCTGTATCCTTGCATATGCCAAGGATGCCACCTTCTCGCTGTTGAACTTCTCCCATTTTTTCCCATAGAATGACTGTCATGAAAATAGACCAAAACAACAAAAAATAAACATATTTGAAGGAAAATGTCCAAGCTATTGCTTAGACTTCATGTTGTATCAACATAGAAGCTAATTTGCCAAAAACAATTATCCAATTGTGCCATTGTATCAGTGCAAAGCTGACACAAGGCAATTCAGGTTGACTTTGGCTATACAGTTCAAGACATTAGCCATGTCCCAAATGAATGAAAGAAAAAAAAAATAGAGACTATTATTTGGAGAGTTACCTCATAGAAGGACGGAATGTGGGAAGGGGAAGACATGTTGATAAATGCATATCCAACATTGCACTTATTCTGCAAAAGTAACGGAATTAAGTGTAAGTAAAAGATGAGTTCAATCAATTATCTGTAAAACATATCTGACACAAATAGTATTGTAGATTTGCACCCTCAATGTATAAAACACCACAGCAATAATTCAACATTTTACTCTATTTTAAAGAAGGCAGATATATTTCAAACACCAAATATTATTTAAGCCTTTCAGTGCAAGGAACAAACTCGCATCTCTCAAGAACAATCATAAGACCAAAAGAAAGTTGCTTAGCACTTGTAAAAAGTGTTACCTTAAAATCAATCGGCAAGTAAAAGAAATCGTATGTGCCCTTGTGTTTCTCATCAATAGCAGCCAAAAGCATCTTGGAGGTATACCTATCAAATGATACCAAAAATGTTAAATTTCAAAAATAAAAGCAACAAGTACAAAAAAAAACTAGTATTTACTGCTCGCCTACACCTATCAATAGTACTGTACCATATGGTTCTTTTGATTAATAAAGTCCACATAATTTTAGTATCAAACTTCATCCATTTCAATCGACTTCTAATAGACTCAAAACATAAAAATAAGAAAAGAGAAGTACTTGTTGGGGATGTTTTTAATCATCAGAGTGGTGCGTGGATCATCTCCACTAATAATCTTCTCCAAATCAAGCTGGTACTGTTTCCTACTTTCTACCTGGCTTGGGCTTTCAATTCTTCTCATACGGGCGGCTCGGTCGATCAAAGCCTCCAAACCAGGCATCATGGGTGCACCAAAAGGAGAACTTCCAAACAATGTGGGCCCTAGCCTCTGTTGCGACGCCACTTGTGGCACTATCCTGAACTTGGGAGAGCTGCCATCATATGGTGAGCCCAGATTCATCATCATCCCATTGTTACGGCCTGGCCCAATGCTTCCAAATTTCGGTGGCAAATAGGATGTATCAGGGGACTCTGGAAGGAAGCCAATGTGGGTCTCGAAGGGCATGCCTGGTGGAGCAGATCCCACATGGTGGTGGTTGTGCTGGGCCCCATATAAGATCCCTTGACCCCCTTGCACATGATGGCTGGTATTAATTGGCAAATAAGACGGTCTCGATGGTGGAGGAGACTGCCACGATGAAGATTGTGAGTGCTCAGAGTAAGGTTTGGGACTGCCCCAGAGAAACTGGGGTCCAGTTAAGGTCCCTGGACTCGAGTTCATGGCATCACTGGTACTATGGTCGGGAAAAGAGTGGGAGAAAGGATGGTCAGAGGAAATAGAAGTGCGGTTTGGGTCTTTGCCAATTGGGGCAATTTTCACTGAGTTGCTTGGCATGAATGTTGTTGCAGGGAGGGAAGACAAGCCAGAAAACCCGTTGCTGCCAATTGGACTGATGACCCGGCCCCCACTTGGTGACTTGCTCATACCCTGAATCAGGCTATTGTCTGTTGGACTAAATGCCCATGTTCCTATTCAAAAAGAAAAAGAAAATCAAAAATTAATTGAACAATTGAAGTGCTGATTGCGGGTTTTGTTATTTACAAAACTGAAAAGCAAACACAAGTCAATTGCCAGATAATGTTGCACAAACCAAAAAAAAAAATCTGGAAAGATGATACTTCACAAAACAAGGAGAAAGATTTGGGGCAACTATTACCAGGAGGAGAGTTGCCAATAGGGGAACCAACATGCGGCCTGTAAAGTCTCGATTCTTCTTCAAAGTCATGGCCTAGTTGTTGCATCAAGCTGAATTAAATAGGTTCAAAACAGTAAGATTACAGAGTATCAGACACTAAACATAATGTAATAAGCATCATAATGAATAAAAGAAAGGGATGTGGAAGAAGACAATACTTGCGACGAGCACCGCCAGGTCGACTTGGCTCCAACTTGATTCTTTTTCCAGCTATTTCACTCTTGTTCAGTCCTCTAAGAGCTGCATCGGCTGCTCTCACATCGTAAAACTCTATGAACTTGTGGTGTCGTTTATGCGGTGTTTCTCTTATCTACGACGACAATATGTAACTTTATTTCAAATTCTTTAACAAAGAAGGATCCACATGAACTTTGACAAGTTGCTTGGACAGAGATTAACAATGAGGAGGTAAGCAAAGATAATAAAAAAACTGCTAACCTCCTTTACTTCACCATAAGCTCCAAAGATTTGCCGAAGCTCCTCGTTAGAAACGGAGGGTTCTAAATTAAAAATAACCAAAGTTCCCTGGTTCAAATCTTTCTCAGATGGGTTGTCCTGTGAAATCCATGAAGTAAATGACTGTCATAACATGATTGAAACCAAGCTAACTTCAGTAACATGAGAAACCGACACAACATAACAAAAAGTTCCAGAATAAAACTAGACAAAATAATCTGTTGTATAGACAAATGAAAAAATGTACCTTCGGGATTGAGAAATGAATATCAAGCTTCCTCCTGCGCAGGGGCTTATTTTGTAGACCACGCATTGCTTGCCGTGCATCGCGAATATCATAGTAAGATATCATCACAAACCCTCTGTGCTTTGTTGCGGTGTATAGAGACCTGATATCCCCATATATCTACAGAAAATTTCAGAAGTAAATTATGCGCGGGACAAAAATAATAAAGGATATGTAGGAAAGAAAATGGTAGGGTTCTAAAAAAAAAAAATGACAACTGATCATGGTGAAGGCCTCACATGACCAAACAAACAAATATCATATTTCAAATAAAATTGCATATCCATCAATTTTAAAAGTCCACAGTTGAATTAGCAATTGGCAGTACAAACTTCTGAATTCTTCTACCTGTTGTTTTTACACGATCAATGAAAGCAAAAACTTACCTCAAACATGGCCCTCAGTTCGGAATCCTCCACATTGCTGTTAATGTTTCTAACAAACAATGTTCTAGAAGGATGTTCACCATAGGGATGCTCCCCGGCCACGGCCCCACTGACGCCACCTAATTGACCTACAGCGCCATTCAATTTAAGCCCATCGGAAAGAGTAGTCCTAGCAAAACCCATGGTAATTGAATCAGTCGGGTCAGAATCCATCTCCATCCCCCCACTGCCAAAAACATCATACTCCTCCAGTTCCTCTGCCGGTTCCGGCATGTCAAAATCACCAAGTATGCCTGCTAGAAGGTCCTCTTCATCTGGTAGAGCAAAGTCCTCGGCTGGTTCTTTTAACTCCATGTCGTCTCTCAAATGCTGCAAGTCAGGGGTCCCGTCGTCTATCGATGGTGTGCCATGACCCGAATCAATTACTGAAATGGTGAAATTATATTAGGATAAAATGCAGTTAGAACATAAAATAGTAGGAAAAATGAGAAATCATAATGTGAAAATTTAAAAATGAAATTGAAGTACATCTCTCATGAGGAAGAACGGGTAAGGAACTGGAGAAGAAGCTGGCATCGGCTGACTCGAAACGAGAAGTGAATGGGATTTTCCACGCATTGCTCACAGCCATTGGAGTAGGGGTTGTTTTCACAGATGGGATACCTAAAGCCTCTGCAATATTAAGAAGAAGAAAAATTAAGCAACTGAAATTGATAGAGACAAAAGCAAAGGAAATACAAACATAACTAGTTGGCTTTTAGATTACCCGGTAAAATTGGATAGTCAGGAGATTTATCCATTGCATTAACCCTGGTAACAATGTGACAATGAAAATTAAAGTGAACACATTATAAGAAAAGCTCTGACAAGCTCTTTTCAATCATAAAAAGCTTCCAATATGCTTTTTGCAATAGTAGGAGCCATTGAAAAAATAAACAATTTGGGGAATTCTAGAGGAAGGTATTATTAACACTTTTAAAAACAAAGAGAAGGATATATACCTAACCAGTTCACAATTTCCAATGTCATGTTAAGTTCATAGCTAACTTTGGCAATTCAGAAAACAGCAAAGGACAAATTTAAGAACAATTGCAGAATTTTATTTATAAATTGAAAAATATTATACTCCTGACTTCCCCAGTGGATTTTCAGTTTCAAATCCTTCATTTATCCCAATCAAGGAGGCTATTAGTTCAATCGCATAACCTCAAATGAATGATCATGAAAATTCAATGCAACAAATTACTTGATCAGAAGAAAACTAGCAAAAATACCCGCACAAAAAGACAAAAATAAGATCAAAGGGGAAATAAATTGCGTGCTGGAGTGGAATTTCACCTCGCTTGAAGCAACTAATCTGAAGCTCGCAGAAATCACGCTCGATCAACCTCCTAATTCGCCTCGATTCGCGCTCGTCTATTAGAAATCAGAGAATCAGAAGTGCTTTTAAACGATTGCGATGTGATACTGATACATGGTAGTAGAAAAGGGTTGATGGGTTCTCTCTCTTTTGTATTTTCTCGAGTGGCTTGGGTTTACACAGTGCTAAGTATTATTTGAGAGAGAGAGAGAGAGAGAGGAGTAATGGGATGGGAATTTCGCTGTATTTGAATAGAAACTCGCGTCCGTTGACACTTCTTCGCTCTACCCCCTTTCAAATATTAATTTAATATTTTATTTCCAATTTTATCGCATACAAAACCACCGAATTTGTATTAATATCCAAAATATTTATTTAATTTCAAAATCTACGTCTTGTTTAACAAGATTTCGAAAACTGCACAAACGGCAGATTTATTTCCCGGTTTTAGGCCTAATTACCGCAGATTTACTTCCGCAAAAAAAAATTGCGGTTTTTGTTTTGAAATTTCAGAATCGGGAAATAAATTTTCGGTTTTAGTTTTGTTTTTGGAATTCAGAAAATGTTATAATTTATTTATTTTTATATTAAAATATTAGAAATATATTATATATTTTTTTGAAAATAGATGGTATACAATATAATATAATTTACTAGAAAAACTGCAACAAATAACCCGGATCAATATTTTTCAAGCCGGATTTTTTATGGCGGTAAGAAAAATTAAAATATTTCTTTGTGTGAGAGATTTTTTTTCAAAAATAGAAGGATAACAATATTTTCTGTATTTATCTATAAGTGACTTTTGAACCATAATCAATAACTCAGATTCAAAATATTTATTTTTTCAATAACACGCAAAGAAATATTTTAATTTTTCTTACAGCCACGAAAAATCCGACCTGAAAAATGTTGATCTGGGTTATTTGTCGTAATCTTTCTAATAAATCAAATTATATAATATTCCATCTATTTTCAAAAAAATATATAAAATATTTATAATATTTCAATACAAAATAAACTAATTATAACATTTTCTATTTAAAAAAAAATTAAAATCGGAAATTTATTTTCCAGTTTTGGAATTCCAAAACCAAAACTGGAAATTTATTTCCCGGTTCTGGAATTTCAAAACCGGAAAATAAAGTAATACAGCCTAAAACCGGAAAATAAATTTACGGTTTGGACAGTTTTTTGAAATCTTGTCAAACAGGATATAGATTTTGAAATTTAATATTTTTTTGGATATTAATAAAAATTTCGGCAAAACCACCGTTGTTTGCATGCTAATTTTCTACTCCTTTTGTATTATGGAAGACGCCAATTCGATTGCTAAATTCACAATTTTCTCCGTAATTCTCTCATTGGATTGGTTCAAAAAAATATTATTTTGTGATTGTAGAAAATATCAAACATTGTTTTTGTTGTGGGGTCAGAAAAAAATATGCATACCATTGATTCAATGCAAGTCATATTTGGAAGTGAATAGATTATGTTTAATAAAAAAATACAGTTTAAAGATAAGAAGATAACTCTTACCTAACTTCGTATAAAAGAATCAATAATTATTTTCTATCACTTCATCTATTCTCACCCTGAATAAACTGAATAAAGCGTAAGCGTACTGGTTAATTTCTTATCGTTCACTTTATTTCATTTCAGTTTCAAACATGAGTACAGTTAGAGTGGGAAAAATGGCACGGTGGAGTCGGCTCCGTCACGAAACAACACGGTTACGGACGGAAAGGCACGGTTACAGGACGAAAAGGCATGGTTACGGCACGGAACGGCACGGTTACGGCACAGCACGCGTGTCAGTTACGTGCCGTGACCATTCACATGCCGTGTCTATCTTTTGAAACTTTGGCACGGCACGTAAAAGATTTAGTCACGGCACGGCACGTCACGTAATCACGCGAGTCACGTAGGCACATCCACTGTACTGTACAGTATAAAATATTATTATTCTTGTCTGCTTTATCTCATTTTTCAAATTAGTCATATTGTAATTCTATAATTTTTACGGAAATGATTTTAATCAACATGCTTTTTCAGCATATATTTTGTCAGCACAAATTGTCCATATCATACAAGATTCCCACTTTACATAACATATTAAGTACAAATCTTGTATTTTGTTTTTTCCTAAGTGTGCATTCTATATAAAAAGAAATGAGCATTTATTGCGATCTTTTACAAGAATGCTAATGCTATAAGCCTATAACAAGGGATTCAAATATGCTGAAATCCAAAATCACGAACAGTAACGCTGAAATTTCTAAAATTCTGCATCCAGCCGTTGAACTTTTTTGAGATACGTGCACAGCAAAACTAGCTGTTTCGAGATACGTGTACAGAAAAAATTAAACGGTTAGATTCGAAATTTCATAAATTCCAGAAATACTGTTCATGTATCTCGAATTTAAGCTAATTTGAATCCTATAACAAGATATCTTCATTTGAATGCTTTTACAACTTTATTACGACATGAATCTTTTCCTTGAGGGGGCAAAATTCTCTGGGATTTATCATATGTTCCCTTGAAAGAGGCCTTTCTCTAATTAAATTGACTATTTTAGGCCAATTTTACACAAGTCCTAATTTTTCAACCTATTTTTGTGAAAGATTTCAATGATATTTGGCTATCTTGTCATAGGAGGTCAATTTGAGTCCGATGTCCATCGGACTCAAAGTGAATTTGATGGGTTCGATGACTGTTCGATCTACTTTAAGATTCGTACCCGCAATTTTTGTATCTGTTTTAAAATTCATGCGCACGAATTTTAAAGCAGATCGGATGGTCCCGAAATCCATAGGACCCAAATTTGAGTCCGATGAGCATCGGACCCAACCCGCTCTCTGACAAGTGCCAACTTTATAAATAGCAATTATAAGATAAATTTGTTTTTTCTATCCTTTAGTGCAAATGGAACCATTGTATCCAGTCAATTTCTGTCAAAGTGGAGGAACTATTTTTTGGGTCCTTCCTTGAACAATTTTCACACTCAATTACAAAAGGGAGATTACGTAATTAGGATTTATCCAATAACAATTACTTTTATAATAAATAATATTATAATACAAAAAAAATTAAATTATACAAAACTGTAACATACATAATCAAATGATTAGAAAATTTAATTGTTTAAAAATATATCCAAGCAAGGAGATCCGTTCAAGAAAGGGCAACCGTGTACCGTGGCCTTTTGTTTTATGATAAAATAAACAAGCGTTGACTTGACCATGGGACTTGATTTGTTCTTCATAACTCATTGTTGTAATAAAAATTTAAATTGTTTATGAATTTTTGTTACCTTTGTACTAAATTTGGTTTGGTGGTACTTGAACATTTTGTGGGTCACCGTCTGATAACTTCACCGGTATCATTGACATGATTAGAATGAGGTATGACATGTTGGGGATAATTAAATTTGACACTAATAGGGGACTATGCTAAATGTGACCTAGTAAGATACTTTGTCCTTTTCTTTTCTAGCTTTTTATACCTTTCTTGGTCTCTTCTGTTTTTACTGAAAATAAATAAGTTAAAATTCTGAGATCAGGTTCATTCTGAAATTCCTGCAATATGAAATTCAGCTATTGAATTTTTTTGAGAATGTATCTCGAAACAGTTGATTTTTTCTTGCACGTATCTCGGAACAGTTCAACGGTTGGATTTGGATTGCAGGAATTTTAGGGTGAACAGTACCGACCTCGGATTTCAGTAGATTCGGATTCGTTCTTACTTGAAATTCCAACTTGAAGAGTTTAAGCTGATTTTCTTTTTATGTTTAATTTAATCAGAATTATATTTCAATTTAAATTTGTAGAAAATTGATTATGAATTTCGAGAAAAGAGAGGTTGCTTGTACGCGAAGCTCTTCCCCGGCTGTTTTTTTTTTTATTTTCTGACACGGGAATTGAAAAAATGAAATTACTTTTTAGTCCAAAATTCTAGGGAATTTTAATAAAAAGAAAAGGGACCAAGTCTTCCAATAAATTGAAAAATTTATAATTTTGTCTATTGAATTTTATATTTTATATATGTATCAATATTATTTAATTAGCTCCTATTAGAAAATGAAATTACACTATATTAGATTTTTCAGCATCTACAATTTCAATTTTCTACCTCTGTTCTTACATAATCTAGCCTCTATCTGGCTCCAAGTCTTAAAATCGTGATTTCAAAGCGGACTTATATATATATTTTTAAATATAAAATTAACCTAAAAAGTAGTCCATGGAGAAATAAATGTCGGAGTTTCCTTGCCGGTGTGTACTTAACTCGAGGCAAGTAACAGGCAAAGTGCCAAGCGTGGTGAGTCAGAGTTGGTGCTTCTTTGCTGGTTGCGCGTAATCTAATAGAGACAACGGAACAAGCAAGATTTTTCCAGCGTTAACGCTCTAACCACATCGTGCCCGACATTGTCAAGGTGTGGATTTCAAGTTATTCCTAGTACTGAGGCAGAAGTTAGTGTGTTAAAAAAAGAAAATAGGGTGGAGTTTTTTTACCCAACATTCTTATTTTTCAAAATTTCTCATGAAATTAAAAGATGTAATTTGAAACTTAATTCTGATTAAATAAAAGTTGGGCATTTTAAGGGTTAGGCGATGAATAAGACACCACAAAATTTGCCTTTTTTTTTTCTTTTAAGAAGAATCCATTTGTGGGGCATGGGGATCACATGCAGGGCATTTAGGTATCATTGGCTGGTACAGTCATACGCATTTTCAAGACGCACCAATCTTTTCCCTTGTTAGATTAAGATTGTTATTAAATTAGGTACACGAATCTAAACCTAAGACAAATTTTTGGGATCTTCTGTAATATATATAATGCATCAAAAAATATACCTAACAAGGAACGAATGGTGTAGTGAAAGGATAAGTTCAATTGACTATGCTCAGCTCAATATATTACTAATTTTTTTTATACACATGAGCTGTCCCCATCTCTTTTAGAAATACTAATAATTAAAAATGATATTTTCTCAGGAAAAACCACAATGAATTATAATTGTTTGTTTGTGTGATCTCTGAAAATAAATAGAAGCTAGCATAGATGAGATGTTGCCTGGTAAAGTGGTAATGAATGAATGGCGACTAAGATATTTTCTCTAACTGGAATAAACAAAACAAAACAAAAGAGAGAGAACTAGAGAAGGTAACATATCCGTGATGGATAATCTCTCTTTCGTGTAACTATCAATGTGGCGTGCACTTTGGATGGTGGTTGGGAATTTTTAGATCCTTTCCACCGTTAAAAATTCAAAGGAAGTTTCACATCACCTCTCTCTCATCTCTCTCTCATCTCCTCTACTGAGAGGTTAATTCTGACGAAATTGCAACAAAATTCGAATAGTATTCAAAACCTTTATTACTATGCGTTTGTATTTTAGTAATGATAGCAAAATGTGCAGCATGTGTTTATTTGTCTGTGGGCCGTGGTGCTACTCTGCTACTTGTTACATAACAGGAATTGCCAATGACTACTGGGCTCCTCAATTTTTTTTTACCAGAATTGTCATATTTTCACCAACGGCCCAAATTGGGGCTCTGTGTAATACAATATTGACCGAAATTTTTATTAATAAAAAATAAATAAATAAAATATTGCCAAAGGGGTTTGATTTGGTGGAAATTCAATATCTAAGTAAACCGTGTTGGTTTATTCCGTCCCACTAATTCATCTCCGTTTGAACTAATCACCGCTAATCAAATTAACTGAACAAGAAAAAAACCAAAAACGGTATATTCATTTCCGTCCGACCGCAAAAAAAAACAAAAACAATTAAAACAGGGACGGAATAGACCGTGCCGTCCCAGGAGAGAAAACAAATATACTGTCCTTGATTTTTTGTCCTTAGCGGTGATTAGCTCAAACGGAGATGAATTAGTAGGACGGGCTAAAATGACCCGTTCTGTGAGACAGGATTTACCAACTCAATTTACCGAAATATTGAATTTCCGCCAAATCAAACCCCTTTCGCGATATTTTATTTATTTATTTTCGATTAATAAAAATTTCAGCAATATTGATACTTTGAATCCGGCCGTGAATATAAGCAGATACTTTCAACCCTGCTTCCAGTGTCAAACCAAGGAGGGTGGTGGGTACCGTAATTGCCATGTATACCAACTCAAGATAATATTTTTTTCTTAGCATATAGGATAAAAAAAAAACTATAAAAGCTTTGAACCAGCTGCATTAATCATGCGACTTCAACTTCTTCTGAACTAACTGTATCTTTTGTTTCTACTTCCTCAAAAAGATCATATATCAATACTATGCGACTAAAATAATAAGTAATAAATCATTAGTATAACAAAAAAAAATACAAATAATGAATTATTGGTATGTTATGCAGTTTACTAAATCAAATTTAAGAACATAGAGTACCTTTGTTATGGTTTAGGATGTAAACGGTCGGATACGGATAGTTAAAAATCAAACCGTATTCTTCTACGTTACAATTATTCGGACATGGATATAGATATAGATATAGATATAGATAGTCTCAGATATATACAGATACAGATATAGATAGTCTTGGATACAGATACAGATCGGATAATTGAAGTAATTTTTCAAATTAGGATCCGGACGAACCGTTTACATCCCTACTCACAATACCATCACAGTACGACACATGTGCTGGTCACGTGCTGTGATTAGTATGTTCTGTGCCATGATTATTCGCACATCACGTCACGTGACATATTTAGTCACGGCACGACACGACACGTGGTTACGCAAGGCATACATGATTAAAACCGTTAGATCTTGATTGAATTGTATTGAATAAACTAACATAAATTATAAAAAAAATAATTAAATGTGACCAAACGTCACAAACATTACGTCACGTGACCAAGTTACGACATGACTAATCACAGCACGCGACGTCATATACTTACATGCCTATTTCTTCGTACACCTGTGGGTGGATATTTTGATGGTCCACTCATCATTTTAATCATCCGATGGAACAATTTGTTTATTAGTTATTAAGTTGCATTAATGAAGAAAGTGAGCAATTAATTCTAGACACCACTTACGAAATTAGGGAAAAAAGGAAGCAAATGAATAAATAACCAAGACACCATCATATGGACATTTGTAGATCATTATTTAAACTATCATGCATGATGCACCACACCATTCCATAATTTCCTTAACGTTTATACTTGTTTATATAATTATATACCAAGTAATAATTTCAAATAAACTCGTGCATATGTTCAAAGTTTAAATAATCATATTGTACTAGGTTCAGAGAGCAACAATTTGAGGACCTGTTCGGCTGCCAGGCGGGAACGGTAATGAGTTTGGGTTCGGATCCAATTTAAATAGCCGAAACACTGTGCATGTGACAGTGGCAGTCGAACAGGCCCCGAAGGTTGTGGAGAAAAAGAAAAGTAATAGGTAAGAAAAAATATAAAAAAAGTTGTACGATTTTACTGCTATTCCTCAATGTGTAGACAAATTGGAATTTTTTATCCGTAAAAAAAAATATCAAAAAAGAAGAGAAATTAAAATAGTACATCTTAATTTTTATTAGTAGAAGGATATTTTACCGATTCAAACTATTCAGAGTTTGAATCGATATAAATTTCACAGATCCAAACTAATTATTTTTGCACACGTTTACATACTTTTAGATTTTTTGTGGCTTCACTATCTATGACTCTTTAATTTATACTATGCTTCTCATAGAGAATCCAGACACAGTTCTATTTTTCCTGAAAAGAAAAAAAATATATAATATAGATCGGTACTAATCCTTCTATCTATAAAAATTCAGCTATATCTTTTCCTATATCTTTTCTGTTTCTCTCTTTTTTTTTATATATATTTTCAACGGATAAAAAATTCTCCAGATAAAGACGTTATAATTATTGCTTTTGTTCAAGACACCTTGATCTACTTACTACTCATCGTCATCCCCCCTCTTCGTCGCCTCTTTGTCATCATGTACTGACCATAGTCACAGCATTTGCTAATAATTTGTTTTTTGGTGATGACGAATTAAACGACGAATTATTAAGTTGACTGAACTTTGACCAAATTATTTCCGAATTTTACGAACTTTTTCAGAATTTTACAATTTTTTCTTGAATGTTTTCCAAATTTTTCTCAGAATAATTTTTTTTGCTTCCTTATAGGATTAAGATCTCTGGTCCGGATAATTCCGAATCATTTCTGAATTATACCAGAATTATCTTCGAATCACGAATTTTTGACCTCGCTGAACCGAGCTCGAATGATTCATTTGTCAATCATAGTCACAAGATTCGCGAATAATTCGTTTTTTGGTGAAGACGAACCGAACGCCGAATTATTCAGTTGACCGAATTTTGACCGAATTATTTCCAAATAATTCGCGAATTTTACGAACTTTTCCTGAATTTTACGATTTTTTCCTGAAATTTTCTCGAATTTTTTCTCAGAATATTTTTTTTTTGGTTTTTTTCTTTCTTATAGGACTGAGATCTTTGATCCGGATAATTCCGAATAATTTCTAAATTATACCCGAATTATTTCCGAATCACGAATTTTTGACCTTGCCGAGCCAAACCGAATCCGAATAATTCATTTGTCACTACAGTACAGACAAGGCAACAAGGGTTGGTACAGAGATGAATCATGATGCGTTATTGTTAAAAGTTAAAACAGTAAAGTTTTGATGTACAATAGGTAAAGTTTAAATGATCTTGATGATATAATTCAAAGGGAATATAAACTAAGAAGAGTACAAAGTACAAAGAGGAAGTGCTGTCATTGTTTTTGGCAAAGAGATGTCCTAATATTTTACGAAACAAAGAGATGCCCAAGCTTTTGACAAAATAAATAAATGCACCCAGCGGCCCAGCCCAACACATGGGCCCATTCAGCAACTAGTTTCTTCTTCTCCGCATGCCATTTCCTTCATTCGGCGCTTAGAGATTACATGGGTCCTTCTCCTTCCTGAGTGTTTTATACCTAGCCTAGCCTAAAAGGAATACAACTGGAGGCGCCATTGTTCGAGGTACTCAAATTGCTGATGGACTTGAAGGGGGAAACATATTAAGGTCAATTCTCTACATATCTGGAGTTAAATTTCTCTACTCATTTAAATATCTACACCAAAAGGGTTTGCGTGGTTTAAAGTTTAGACATTCAAAATTGTTTGGATTATACGAAACTGTAGAGTTAATTGGAATGGACCAGCCCATAAAACCAAAGAGAGCAACAAAACAGATTCGATGTCCATGCAAATTGAAGATGAAAGGTGTAAGAAGGCAGCCAAAGTGAAGCAGGAAATAGAGATCAACATGTTCTAGAGCCTTGTTATAGTTCTAAATAGGAACTTTGTTCCAAATTAGCTGGCCATTACAAATTCAATGTGCCCAAAAGAAGGGGGATGATAGAGATTTACCACTTACTAAGAATATTCAACTTAGGAATTGTTCATTCTGTCACGACAATTATAAACTCTGGTTCTCAATATTAATATAGGAAGTCTTTATTATTTTGGAAATATACATTTTCTTTTTCCAAACTTGTTTATATGGGGAGGATGAGCCAAAAGACGGCTACAATTCTAAGGTCATGTTTGGTTGAAGCCTAAACTATGGAATAAAGGGTGTTTTTTTCATTTTAATAGGATAGGTTTACTTTCCGCCGTCAAAATAATAAAGTCTTTATTATTTTGGAAATATACATTTTCCTTTTTAGTCGCATAGTGGAAATAGTTAAATCTGAACCATCCAAATTAGGGTTTTGGATAGGTCCTCCAGCTGTTTTGAATACATCCATCCCAGATCAAGTTTGTTTAATCTAAGCCGTCAAAATTCGGGCGTTTTTGTCATTTTTTTAGGATAGGTTACTTTCCGCCATCAAAATAATAAAATCTTGGATATATACATTTTCTTTTTTAGCCGCATAGTGAAAATAGTTAAATCTGAACCATCCAAATTAGGGTTTTGAGGCCCTCCAGCTGTTTTGCAAATATGCATCCCAGATGTAGTTTGTTTAATCTAAGCCGTCAAAATTAGGGCATTTTTGTCATTTGGATAGGTTACTTTCTGCCGTTAAAATAATAAAGTCTTTATTATTTTGGATATATACATTTTATTTTTGAGCCGCATAGTCGAAATAGTGAATCTGAACCATCCAAATTAGGGTTTTGGATAGGTCCTCCAGCTGTTTTGCATACATGCATCCCAAATCAAGTTTGTTTAATCTAAGCCGTCAAAATTAGGTTTTTTTTTGTCATTCTTTTAGGATATGTAACTTTCCGCCGTTAAAATAATAAAGTCTTTATTATTTAAATATACATTTTTTTTTAGCTGCATAGTGGAAATAGTTAATGTGACCCATCCAAATTAGGGTTTTGGATAGGTCCTCCAGCTGTTTTGCATACATGCATCCGAGATCAAGTTTGTTTAATCTAAGCCGTCAAAACTAGGGCGCTTTTGTCATTTTTTTAGGATAGGTTACTTCCGCAGTCAAAATAAGAAAGTCTTTATTAATTTGAATATATACATTTTCTTTTTGAGCCGCATAGTGGAAATAGTGAAATATGAACCATCCAAATTAGGGTTTTGGATAGGTCCTCTAGCTGTTTTGCATACATGCATCCCAGATCAAGTTTGTTTAATCCAAGCCGTCAAAATTAGGGTTTTTTGTCATTTTTTTAGGATAAGTAACTTTCCGCCGTCAAAATAATAAAGTCTTTATTATTTAAATATACATTTTTTATAAGCCGCATAGTGGCAATAGTTAATCTGAACCATCCAAATTAGGGTTTTGGATAGGTCCTCCAGCTGTTTTACATACATGCATCCGAGATCAAGTTTGTTTAATCTAAGCCGTCAAAATTAGGGCGCTTTTGTCATTTTTTGTAGGATAGGTGACTTTCCGCTGTCAAAATTAGGGTTTTCACGCTACTCTATTAGGCAGTGGCATTCTTGTATATATAGGTCATAATCGTAGCCTTCTTCTGGCTCATCCTCTCCATATAAACAAGTTTGGAAAAAAATTGAGAGAAGAATAAGAATTTCCTTTTGTTCCCTATGACCATTAGAAATGGATGCAATTGTACATTCTCAAACTAGATCTGGCCATTGTGGTATTGGAATCTGAGACTGAGGTGAGTTCTTTACATATTTATTTTGTTAAAGCCAACAGAATTATTTGTGGGTAAATTTTTTTTTTTTTGGCACTTAGGGTACTACTGCAAAAGTAGTTTGTTTAATCTTAGCCGTCAAATTTAGGTCCTTGTAAGGGTCTTTTCATCATTTTTTTTAGGATAGGTTACTTTCCGCCGTCGAAATTAGGGCTTCACGTTAGTCTCTTAGGCAGTGACATGCTTGTATTTATAGGTCATAATTGTAGCTGTCTTTTGGCTCATCCTGTCCATATAAACAATTTTGGAAAAAAAATTGAGAGGAATATAAATTTCCTTGTGTGTTCTATAAACAAGTTTTGGCACTTAGTGTACTACCGCAAAATAATTGTGGCATTTCAAATTATCTGATTCAATTTTAAACTTTGTTGATGAATGCCGTGTTTTGAATATTTGTTAGATGTTTTGTAAGATTTAGGTAGAAATTTAGGGTATGCCTGAAATTTGTTTATCTCTATATGGGAGTAATTGTGAGTTTGGTACCTGTTTTTGATACCATTCTTGCAAAAACATGTGGTTTTAAAAAAAAAAAATGGTGGGGTATACCCACTATTACTCAAAAAAAAAAAATACTGCCGGAAATTTTGATTGCGATATCATGGAAATAGGTTAATTTGGGTGCATATTGAATGCGTACAAAAGCGATCAAATACCTCTGTTATTGTCCACACCCAAGCAGAGCTACCTTCTCCAAATCTTCCTCCTCTTCCATTCCCGAACATTTCTAACCAGATTACTCATAGTACAGCTCCTCTCACAAGTTCTAATAATGACTTGTCTTTTAGAGGTGAACATATTTATTTCTTTAAAAAGCAAAGGAATTGTTTGAGGGTAAAATAAAAAAAATTGTGGCATACTTCCGCAAAATTAAATTGCGACTAAATTGATGTAAAGAAGTTATTTTGGGTGCATATTGAATGTGCACAAAAGCAATCAAATTAACTCTCTTGTTGTCCATCACTATTATTTTCTTAGGATTTTTAGATTGAAAGAGATATTAGTATATCCTGGTCCTCCTTGAGTCTTGATATAGTGCTTTTTTTGCTTGTGTATGCCAGCTGGTACCAAGCCAGTACTTTTCAATTAAGACCTGAGATTATTTTTGTCCTTCTTCTAATCTGAAATGGAATCCGTGAATTATCCCACCAACTTTGATTCATGTTGAAAGAGTCCAAATAAAGGAGTGTGACTAAATATGACACCACCAATCTGAAACCCGTACCAGATTTGCTGGGGGCCCATACCATCCAAAACAACACTTCCTGAAAACTTCCTTGATATTGATTTTTGGCTTCCTATGTTTGCTAGAGAAATTAGAGGTAGGGGAGGCGGTATGGATGAAGTCGAGCAAGACAAGTCCCCCTTGGCCAGCCATTGTCATAGACCCGAGAGAGCATGCACCAGAGGTGGTGCACTTCAGCCATTCAGCAAATGGAAACAGGGTAAGTAAGTGAAGGTTTCTCTGTTTTCTTTTTCTTTTCCACATGTGATTATTAATTTCTGAAGTTAGAAAACAGGTTACCAAAACAAAAATATTAAAAGAAAACAACAATTGAGGTGCACTATCTGATTTAATTAATTCTGTAGCTAATGCTTTTAAAGTTTTTTTTTTTTTTTGCATAGGGCTATGGGTGGGTGCAGGCAGGAATGATCTTTCCTTTTCTAGACAATGCAGACAGGTATGCAGCTAATTGTCACATCTTGTGGTATGTGTAAATTTATTATATGAAGTAGGGTAATTCAGGAATTAGCAAAGAAGAACATTGAAAATTTAAGACAAGGCGGTTATTGCACTGTGCAACAGGTACCGAAGCCACCTGCGAGAAGAGGCCGGCCGCCAAATAAAAACAAAAAACCAGCTGAAATGCCAACCTCCCAAAATACTGCTCCTGATGTGGCCTTCTATGCACCAAAGCCTACGTACAATAGTGCAGACAAGAATAATTCTCGGTTTTTGACCTGTGACATGAAAAAGTTGGCCACAGTACTAGAGAAACCGGCAATTATTGATAATTTCTGTTGGATCAACTAGCAAAGAACAGAAGGCGATGCAGAATTATCTGGTGGGTGGGGATTTGCTTTTTCTATTTTGTTGTGTTGAATTTTGTGTTATATCCCAAAGAAAACCTAATTGGCAGGATCTGTGTTGAAAGTCCTTTCGGCAAAATGTGGCAGTGGCAAAAAGCAGGGAGTGTCAGATGAAAACCGACACAAAACATATAAGCTTTCTCAACTGTCGACATCTTATGATGAGTTTCCAATACTTAGCACTTTTGACCAGGAGAGAAAGCTACTTGTATCGGTATGCAGTATACTTTATTAGTTAAATTTAATTTGGTCATACATATGTTGGCATTACATTAGTAAGGTGTCTGGTATTGCTTAATTCAATATACCATAAAAAATGGGTGATCTCTCTCTCTCTCTTGTCAGCTATGGCGCAATTTGAATTGGGAGCGACTGTTGAAGGAAAGTTTGAATTGGTCAACAGATCCAAAGAAGAGGGGAAAGGTGATAATGGGCCGTTAGTTGGGCCAAAAGCAGCGCAGGAGGAATTAAAAGAGGAGAGAGTGAAGACAGACAAGCGGGATCCATCACCAGACTAAGAGAGAATAACGACCTAAACGGTCTGAAGGGCCAGCGATACTCTCCATTAGAGAAACTAATGGAGAAGATTGTAAAATAAAGAAATCTACATTCACTGTAACATAATGACTGAGTTAGTTAGAATTAGTTTGTTAAAGCTAGTTGTTGGCTATAAATAGGGAAACAAACTCTGTAGAAGATATGATTTGATAATGAAAGCTTAAAGCTGTATTCTTTCCATTTTATTTACAAATTTCCAGATATAACCCTCCCTCCAATTCTCAGCAATTGACCAAAACTGGTGGAATTGCATTGTTGTAACCTCAGGAATACAACTTCTCTCCTCTCTCTCTCACACACACAAAAACCCCAGAAACTGCGTAAGCACAGAGCCAGGTTTTAGATGCTATAAAGGAAGCAATTTTGGCTGAGTGAGGATTTTTTGCCCAGGAGTCAGTAGATAGTGAGCCTACTGATGTGGTCCCTGGATCAAGCCTCATGGCCAAGAAGGTTCTTCCAATGTAAGAAATACTTTAAGTTTCTATTTTAAACTTTTAAATGAATATGACATTCAGCTTTAATGCTATAACTTCTCCAAACCATTTAATTCTGTAATGGGTTTTCTGAGTTGGTAATTTTGTTTGTTTGTCTTCAGGGTGGTAATGGAACATGCAAAGGCTGTGGAAGAGTCGTTGCTCAGACAAGAATAGAAAGTATGAGTTTGATCAGCACCTCTGTATAACATTTAGCAAGTTCTGTTGCACATTTTACTGCTCTACCCTTATTGTGCTTTCTAAAATCTTATAGAATCATCTTTTCATTAGAGATATATATATATTTGTCAAATTGACTCAAAACATTTAAATAATGCATAATTGGTGCATGTTCTTCAGAAAACATGAAACAAACAAAACTTAAAAACCCCCAAAAGGACAAATTTACAATTCATTTTTAGCTTGTCTTTGTTTATGTCCTTTTCTTTTACTCATCTTTCTGTTTCTTGTGCAATTTTCATTAGACTCAATGTGACGAGTGTGAGATCTGGGTTCACATAGAGTGCATCAAAATTCACACATAAGAGGTTCACCACCTTCTCTTCTTCCATTTATTATGTCTATTTTAAGTATTCTGGGTACCTCTATTGCGCCAGGCTACTAGGCATGAATTGTACAGGTATAATGGTATTATACATGCCTGTTTAATCAAGTTATGTAATGTACAACTCATGTATGGGCATATCAGAAGGATATTGTAGTTTGGTATTGATTTGAGACTGAAATCCTCTATTTTAGTTTTTTTATTGGATTAATTTACTATTATTTCTTCTTCTTCTTTGAAGGAACTAAAAGTCATTAAATACTTCTGTCCTGTATGCATGGGAAAAGGCAAGATAAAGGATGCTTCAGTAACCCCTAGTTCTATTGATAAAACTAGGTTGGCGCTTTTATCTGATTCACTTATTAAAATTGTAAATTTTTCTTTATTTTGATAGATTACTAATTCTTGTATTTATTGCATGGCATTCTCCTTTTCTTTTCTTTTTTCTCTTTTGAGAGCAGGTGGGAGAAAGAAAATTTGAAAGTGGAATTACATGACATAATTCCTGTTTGCCTTGATAACTTCTTTTTTGAAATGCTTGGCAGGTGCTGCCAAGTTGAGTATTGCCTTGATAACTTTGAAGGGCTATACTTGCGCAAAGAGCATATATGAGTTTTTAGCACTTCTGCTTATTATTTTATTTTTATTTTTGTATATCCTGCATATATTTACTGTTTAAACACTAACGATATAAATACATAAGATAGAAGTATAACCATGCTAGCAATTTGCTTAACTGAAGAAGACATTTGGTTTAGCCTGAGTAGGTGGCCAAGCTGAAAAAGGTTGTTTAATTGAGCTTCAAAATTAGTTACTTGAAGCTTAATGCTATGTTTGTTTAATTGAGCTTGATTGCATTTGGTAGTTACCCATATATACATTACCACTAACGACTGGCATCATATATAATACCAACTTAGCAATACTATTTAAATGATTATATGTGCTTGATCTTAACTTCTAATTTGGACTGTATGTTCTATGTCAGGATCCTGTGCAACTGCAGTCAGTGCATTGGTACAAAACTATCCCCGGCTAGGTTAGAGAGTCATTCTGGTACCAGAAGGAAAAATTGGAAGCTTATTGTCAAGGTCAAAGGCACTGACATCAGTTACATGAGTTGGTACGCATTCATCTAGATTTTATGTAAAAGATTTCTATAGCACACTTGGAAGAATTAACATTCCTCCATTGATAAGCTGGATAAGTCATGTTGGTCTGGGGTGGTGGTACTGGTACTGTTGGGCTGACAACAAACTTGATTCACATGAGCTGGATCTAAAAGTGTTGGGCCGGTCAAAGTGCCAACCTCAAAATAAAACTGTTATGTTTTTTGGTGGTTTTGAATTGCCTGGGTTTTCCTACTGACATTAAATGCTACACTTTGATAGTTGTGATTTTTAAGATTTTTCCCATGAATATGTCAGTATTAATCAGTAAGTGGTTATGTAGTGTTATTATGCCTTGCCAATGTGACCACTGATACAAGCTGTCAGTTTGTTAAGACTCCTTAATTTGACCTGACCTGACTGATACAATCTATCTTTCTGTTCTTCTTCTTTATTATTTGTTTATAATTGCATTTTTCCATGCATTTTTTGGTTGACATGTGTGTTCTTCTACAAAGATGTTAACCAGAAACAAAAAAAAATAGCTTTCTCTAGCATGATATTCAGGGGCTGAGCCAGACTTTCAAACAATGAAGGTCCAACACATATGAGGTCAATCATATAAAAAATTCGAACTATGGGGTCAATTATATAAGAACTTTATCCGAAGAATGGAGGTCAATGTTACCATATCATGATATTTTGTGTTAAATTATATAGAAAAATAAACATAAATATAAAAAAAATTAAAATTAAATGGGGTCATTGACCCCCATTGGATCTAAGTAGATCCGCCTCTGATGATATCATAGAGAAATATGCAGGGCCAAGCTGGAAAAGGTAAAGCGAAGAACTCTAGAATTCCCTTGTCTTCTCGTCTCAGCTCTCATTGTTTAAATGGCCATTTTGATTTTATTGCTTCATTAATCTTTTTAAGCATTCAATCCAGTCGTGTATATTTCTTCAACTGATGGAATGAAACCATTCTTTCATTTCTTCAACTAGATTGCGATGTTATTTCTCTTATTATCTACTCGCGAACTCATGAGCCGAGTTGAGTCCGAGTTGCTAATCTAGTTTCGAGTCAGAAACTCCAATTTGGAATCAACTCGCGAGCAACTCGAGTCGAAGCGAGTCGACTCGTGACTCATAATATAGTACATAGTGAGACAATCTAATTTAATTCTAATAAAAAATATTACATAGTTTACCAAAAGAATACACAACTAAAGACATACATAATGAGACAAGGACCAATAATAATTAAAAATTACGAAAATAGTACATAATTAAAAATTACCAAACAGAGAAAGTCTAACAAAATAAAAGAAATAGTGCATAATGTATCAAATTAATATTTGTGAGAAACAGGTATAAGGTTTGGGGACGCAAAAATTAGAAATATATGGATTAAGGTTTGGTGTGAGTCCAACCGAGTTGGAGGGAACTTGAATTCGACTCATAAATCAACCAAGTTAGTTAGCTCGAGTCAGTTTCAACTCGAGTTATTAGCGAGTTGAATCCGAATTGATTCCGAACTCAGTTTCGAGTCATGAGCTTTTTGTGCACCCCTATGGAGGTGGGAGATGGAGACAGAGGTGGGAGAGGGAGGCAGAGGCGGAGAGGGAGAGGTGGGAGAGGGAGGCGGAGGCGGAGAGGGAGAGGTAGAAGAGGTGGGAGAGGCAGGCGGAGGCGAAAAGGGAGAGGTGGGAGAGACGGTTGGAGGCGGAGGTGGGAGAGGGAGGGAGAGAGAGGAAAGAAATAAAGGGAAAAAATTTGCTAATTAATTTGTATGGACCATTAGATAGTTAGAATTTGTAATTATAATTAGAAGATGAGATTAGTTAGTTGAGGGATGAAATGTGAGAATGATAGATGAGAGAAAATATAATTACTTTTTTTTTTTGAATAAAAATCAGGGTCATGCCCTCATTTGATTAATATGAAAGAGTTACAAGGAGTTTGTAACAGGAAGAGAAAAGATTAATTCAGCTCAAAACATTTGAGCTTAAGAAAATAAAATAGAAAATGAAATAGTAAAGAGATGAAACACCGAAATTAAAAACCAAAAAATGGACAGATGAGTTCTTGCGGATCCGGCAGCTTGTTGGTTCTTCTAATTTGTTGCATTTACTCTCTGCTGTTGCATCGTACCCTGAGTGGTACCGACTGCACACCTTTGCTATTCCCTTCAGTTTCCTTTACCAGCAGCAAGCCCGTCCGTACTAGTATCTCGCAGTGCATGTTGTCATTGTCGTACCTGGTCCTGTTCCACCCCAGTACCTTACCGTACCAGTACCGGCCTCCCCGTGCCAGTGTCCTTGTGCCGCGCTATGTGAATTCTTTCAATTCTGCGTACCTCAACTGGTCCTGCACCTGCTGTGCCAGTTCCCGCACGCCTCTGTTGATGTCTGTGAATATTCGCGCACCCCTTTCTCGCCATAAGACAAATTGTGCGATCAACCAAATCTGTCGCAACCTTTTACTGTAATTTGTATCTGTGATGATGTCCGTGTGCGGCCCCATGATCCGATTGGCCTCGTCAGTGCTGTTTGTTAGAACTGCCACCTCTGCGTACAATTCTTTGGCCAATGGGCATTGATTGAACATGTGACTGACCGTTTCTGATTGACGTTTACAAAGAACACACCTATTGGCCATACTCCAACCTCTTTTGATGAGGTTATCTATTGTGAGAATTTTATTTAACCTCATCAGCCACCCAAAGACTCTCATTCTTGGCGGCACCTTGAGCTTCCAGATTCGTCTAAGTGTTGAACCAACCGAGGGTCCGCTCACCATTGTTCGATAGGCACTTCGTACTGTGAACTGCCCCGTCGTGTCCGAGATCCATTGGAGCACATCCTTTGCTTCTTCAGTTAACGTTTGATCTGTCAGAAGTTGAATTACCTCTTGTAGTTCTTCTTGCGCTTGTGGTGAGAGGTCATTCCTTAAGTAAGGCTGCAGTGACGGTGCTTGCTTGGCCTGCAACAGTGTAATGTTGGCGTCCATCGCATAAGTCATAAGAATTGGGAATTTGTACCTTAGGATGCCTGCCCCCCAATTGTTATCCCAGAAGCTGATGTTTGCGCCATTTCCTGGTATGAAGCTCACTGATGCCTTGAATAGCTGCTGTAGATCAACATCTTTTAGTGCTATGCCTATTGCCGAAGCCGTTGTGGGAACGGTGAGTCGATAGATTGTTTTCCACGATATATTTTCCGGCTTCGTCCAATACCAGTGCCATTTTAATAATAATGCCCGGTTGAAAATGGTTAGGTCCATGACCCCCAATCCGCCATCTGCCTTTGGTTTGCACACGATTTCCCATTTTGCTAGATTTATCTTTCGATTTTCTTGAGTGACCCCATGCCACAAGAATCGTCTCCGTATCCTGTCGATGTCATTTATCACCCATTTTGGCATTTTGAAGACCGTCATGAAATAAGTCGGCAAAGATGATAACACAGCATTCAATAGAACAATTCTTCCCGTAATTGTGAGATGCTTGGCCGCCCATCCCGCTAATCTCTTATTCATCTTTTCGATCAATGGCAAGTACGCGCTTTTTGGTAGTTTCCTGTCCGATAGCGGCAGCCCAAGGTATATGAAGGGGAAGGTGCCCTCTTTACAACCCAAAACATCCGTGAGTGGCTGTCGTTGGTCGTACGGCACGTGAGAGAAAAGCAATTCTGACTTGTGTAGGTTGACGGATAGACCCGAGATCCTTTCAAAGGCTAATATGAGCACCTTAACCGCCTGTAGCTGCTGCAATTCTGGTTTTATGAAGATTATTGCATCGTCCGCGTAGAAGAGGCAAGGCTTCATATCACTGTATGGTAGTCTTATAGCCCCCGTTGTAACAAGTTTATCCAGCCACCTTCCAAGAAAATCCATGCCGATGATAAAGAGGAGTGGGGATAGCGGATCCCCCTGCCGTACTCCTCGTTTGAGAGTTATCTTTTTGCCCAATAAGCCGTTTATTAAAACCTGCGAGGTGCCCTGCAGTACCCCTCTTTGCACTGCCTTGACAAAGTGTGTTGGGAATCCAAGTTGTGACAGGATCTGGAGTAGAAAGTCCCAATTTAATGTGTCGAACGCCTTTCTGATATCCGCCTTAAATACCGCAATTGGTATTTTAGCCTTGCGAGAATGGTGCAGTAGCTGCTGCACGTACACAAATCCCTCTGTGATCTGACGTCCACTAACAAAACCCGTCTGTTTGTCATCTATTAAATCATGCATTTTTTCCTTCAACCGATTGGCCATGATTTTGGAATAGATTTTTTGGATCCCGTGTAGAAGGCTGATGGGTCGGTAGTCATTGGGTGTCAAGGGTGCCTCCTTTTTTGCTATCAGAACAATGTATGAAGTGCTAAGAGGTCCAAGTGGAGCTTGGTTCTGTAGGACCGAATTTAGGGTTTGTAGTATATCTGGCAGCAAGTCTTGTAGAAATTGTTTGAAAAACTCACCCGTATAGCCGTCCGGTCTCGGGCTTTTTCCATTCGGCCATTGCTTGATTGCATCTGTTATCTCCTCTACTGTTATTGATCGGCCTATGTCTTGTAGCGGATGCCTATCCGGGTACAAGCTGCTCCAATTCATATTCGACAGTGGGGTCGAATCCTTTCCCATTAATTCAACAAAAAAATGGAAGAAGGCTGCCGCTTTATTTCTCTGATCTCTGTGTTGTTGGCCGTTGAATTCGATGGACGCGATTGTACCCTTTCTCTTTGCATAGGAAGCCATCGCGTGAAAGAGCTTTGTGTTTCTGTCGCCTTGTACCTCCCACCTCACCTTTGCTCTCTGCCTCCACTTTTCCTCTTCCCATTTTGAGAGTTCAGTAATTCTTCTTTTGAGCGTGCTGGTGATGAATTTTTCCAAAGGTGTGAGAAGGCGTGTCTCAGTCACCTTATCCCTCCAGCTTATGAAATCGGTGCATGTTTTGAGCTGTTGGTGAATGGTGTTATTTTCCTTTCGTGTCCACTCTCTAATCTTGGCTTGGAGTTTATTAAATTTGGCATGTAACCGGGCCGGGTCTGTTGCTGTACCATCCGAGGCCCATTCATCTTTCACCATTTGCCGAAATGTTGGTGATTGCAGCCAAAAGTTTTCAAATCGGAAAAGCCTTGAACTTTGAAACGCAGTCTTTGCCGAATACATCACCGGACAATGGTCTGACGATGTATTTGGCAATGCCACCTGCTGTCCATTCACAAAAAGGTTATTCCATTCATCCGAGATGAGAAATCTGTCCAATCGTGCCAAATGGGGATTTGCCCGCTCATTTGACCAAGTGAATCGCCGGCCGTGCAAGAGTAAGTTAATTAAACCCATTTGTTGTACGAATCTGGTCACCGTTTGTCGCCAATCATTAGTGTTGTCCGTTCGATCCTCCGCTAAGATTGTTAGGTTGAAATCTCCACATAGTAACCACGGCGTGTCATCAAGTGGCTTTGCCTGTGTTATCTCTTCGAAAAACTCTCTTCTGCCCTGGCTTGTGCATGGGCCATACACCCCAGTAATAACGAAAGTTGTATCATCTTGTTGATTTCTGAACCTCAACGTGAGACAGTGATTACCTTGTATTGACTCAAGCTCCTGAAACTTGGCTGTTGGCCATGCAATCAATAATCCTCCCCTTGTCCCCCTTGCATTTATTGTTCTGTACCTATCAAGTCTTCTACCACAAACTTCGTTTTTAATGGAAATATCTATATTTGCCATCTTAGTTTCCTGGATACATATGAAATTCGGGTTGTGCGATCTGAACGTTTGCCGTATTGCCAATCTTTTGTCCCTTTCATTGATGCCTCTGACATTCCAAGTTATGAATTTAAATTTTTTGCAATTCATTTGAACAATTGTAAACTTCCATTACGAGATAGAGGCAGTACACATCCTGATCCCCTTACAACTTGAAGTACTCTATCCTTTCTGCTATCCAAACTACCCGGTCCCCTCTCCCAAATTAATTTTGCAACTAACATAGAAATCGATAAACTTCCTACAACAAGATACATAGTACCACAGTCCTTGATGATGGACGTAGCACTCTACTGGCTCTAGCCGGTCTTCTTCCCTAGGCCGTGACTCCTTTCTCTTGCCCTACCGTCTGATGCAGTGCCCCTATTTCAGCAATTTTTGCAATCAGCGGTTCCCCCAAATCGATGCCTGCAGTGGTCATGATTGCCTCGGCTTGGTATGTAGTTAACGGGTCAGCACTCTGCAAGTATGTGAGTTGAACCCGATTTGCCGGTTTTGCCTTTTTTCTATTTGGCAGTATTCCTCCTTCGTTGACGGTGCCGACTTTGATTTGCTGAGCCCTTTGCAGAACTGATACATACTTGCCCCCGTGTTTTTCTAATAATCTAGAACTCCTTCTCTTGTTTTGGCCGAACCGTGGAGGGTCCTGGAAGCCCGGTGGCGGCCCCAGGGATTCCTGTGAATTAGGCTCGGGCCTTTAGAGAATCTGAAGCGGGCCCATATTATTTCCTTGTTGAGGTTGCGGGCTCTGGAAGGCCTTAGGCGGTCCAGTAACTTCGGGTGATGCCATTTGTAGGCCCTGGGAGGCCAAGGTGTGCTTCGGGAGTTGTTGTTGGTTAAGCAGTGGGCCCTGAAGGTCTGGTAGCGCTCTCCCATCTTGCTGCATTTCTGGGCCTTCGGTTTGGTTTATTTCTGTGATGGTTGGCCCAGTTTGAGTGTGTGGCTGGGTCGATTTATCTGCCAAGGTAAAGTGTTCCTCTGTTTGACTCGTAATGAGCTGGAATTTGAATTCTTGTGCCGCACCAGGTATCTGAACCAAGGCGGTTAGCATGTGAGCAAAAGGCTGCGAGCATGTGACCTGCTGTGCATTGCATTTAATGCCTGTTGCTGTTTTGGACTCTTCCTTCATGGCTAGCCGTTTGAACAAAAGACAAAGCAGGAGGTTTTTTGCCTCACAGAGAAGGTTCTGAAATGCTTTTTGCTCGTCAGTTTCCTTTTTGCCTATTTGTATACCGCCTCCAGTTTGTTGTGGTTGTGTTGTCTCCAGTGGCATCTCCAGTAGCAAATTTTGTTGTTGCTGTACCTACCTTTCCCCAGCTTGCCGGAAGCTGGCCGGTTCATTGGTGGTAGAGGACATCGTGACTACCCGCGGCTGTGTTGGGTGTCGGTGAGCAGCGTTTTGCTGCCTGCGTGTACCATAGGTCGGGCCACCGAAAGGGTCTTCATCGTCGTCGATGTTGCTAACGTCACGCGGAATGTCAGCCGTGCCATCGTGCATCCATCCTTCTAGAACTACCGTGACTATGGTCGAGAATGGTTCCTCTGATAGATCAATAGTGTGGGGAATGTTGATCGGGTGGAAGCAAGCAACCAAGACCCGGATCTCATGGTGGTTTCCATTTCGAAAAAAGGTTTCGACGCGAAGAAGATGGCCGAAACCTGCAAGCACTATATCCAAATCGTGGATGTTCCAGTTATGCAAAGGAAGGCCGTATAGCCTCAACCTTGCCCTGTGTGTGACCGGGTCGTAGACCCGACCCATTTCGGGGGACCATTCGACTAGCTGCAACTGTAGGTTTGGTCCCAGTGTGAAGGCGCAAACTGCCACTGCATGATCTCGAAGAGTTGCGTTAGGGAAGCGCACGATGAAATCGCCATAGCCCTGATGCACCCGGGTTATGTAGAAATCCCGTGGTTGCATGTTGAAGTAGTTGGCAAGCTTGACCGCCAAACGATGAGCCAAGTAGCGAGTGATTTGATGCGGGCCGGCAAGCACCAAAGCCGACCGCTCTAGGTATGAGTTAACTCTGCGCAGTTCGCCCCTCGGTGGAAGGAAAGCTCTAATGGATGCCCTTCGACCAACATCCATGTCATCGGGATCCATAAGATCCATTGTCTCCCAACTAGCATTGTTTTCCATTTGGGTGTATTGGTTGTGTGGAACTGAGTTGTGCAAGGAGTTTGTGTGTTGCTGGTGGTGTCTGACTCGGGTATTTATAGGGTGTTGTGGTTGCCTTACGGTGGTAGCCTTGCACTGCCTTGAGATGTGACCCTCTTTGTTGCAAAGCAAGCATTTAATCGGCCTGGTGCAAGATATTTTTTTGTGGCCTTTGAGAAAGCATTTTAAGCATCTTCCCTGGTTTAGAAGCCATGAGTGGTGAGCGGTGAGAAAGCTTGTTGAATCTTTCTCTGAACCTCTGGTCTGCGCATTAACCTCCCTGAAGGATTGCTCCTTACGTGATTCCTGCTGCCCACCTTTCCCTGACTTAAACCATTTAGGTGTAACCTGTTCTGCCACCGAGGTTTTCAAATTTAATTTCGTGGTACACTGTTTGGAGATATGGCCCGATTTCTTGCATTGAAGGCACTTAAATTCTCTTCGGCATTGTTGCTTTTGATGGCCTTTGAGGAAACATTTAAAGCATCTCTTCTGTTGAAGCAGCCATGCGTGATCCCATTTGAGCTTACTGCTGGCAGCCTGTTGGTTGCCGGTTTGTAGAGGTCTGGGTTTTTTCCTTTTAACGAGCGTCCATCCGTCTTCATCATTGTAGCAATTTTTGTTTTCTGGGTTTTGCAGTGGGGAGTCAATATGGGCTATGTTGCTGCCATTAATACACTGTATTGCATTAATGGATGGGTCGGGGTTTAGTGTGGTGGTTGGGGGGTTGAGTGGATTAGGTGGAGACAAAGCTGTGGTGTGAGTAGTGGGGTTGGCTGGTTTGTTGACGGCCTCGGCATATGTGATGCGCCGGTTGCTCTCCGTTGTCTCCGTCTGTCGCCTGTGTATCGCCCTAAGAATCGCCTGTTTGCACTGCTGGCGCGCTTCCAGAGGCATGGCGCTAGAACCAAGACCCAAAGGTTAAAAAATATTTACGTACCATATAATTACCCTTTTAAAAATAGTTTAAAAAGGTGACCCTCAAAATAGTTTTGTACAGTATTTTTCTCTGGTTTTGCGCGTGCGCTAAATACATTTAGTTATACAAAACTATTTTTAAGGTCACTTTTTGAACTAATGGCGTTTCACTTAAAAATATTTTCTGAAATTGTTTATTTCTTGTAAAGAAGTGTATTGCTATTAGTACGTAATCCGTTTTCTTATTTCATTAAAAAAAGAATCACATTAAAGAAAAGAAAAGAAAAGAAAGAGGTGTACGCACCATTCTTTTGCACTTTGGAGCTGATGCCATTGCCCCTAACTAAGTATAGGCGTACGGATAATGCTAGAATCGGTGACTTGTCAGTTGTCGAGCACTCTTAGTTTTCCTAAAACTGTTCTAGTTGCTCTTGTTGTATAGCCAAATATATATCAATACTCAATAGTGGCCCGAATAGGGAGCTATTGAGAGTGAGAGCAACAAATGATTATGATTTATGAGAGTAAGAGCAATAGTCAAATATACAGTTAAATGAGGAGGGTTTAAATGCCTCTATTTTTTGTGTCTCTATCATGCCTCTATTTTTTAAAACTTTAATAACTCAAATTTTAAAACTTAAAAGTCAAAATAAAACCGTTGGATATGATCTACATTATTTTATCTATGTGCTCATAAAAAATTATCACATTTTGATTTTGTTTTTATGTGAATCAATAAGTTGAAAAATCAACGTCTAGAAATTATCCATATTAGTACGTTTTTTACAAGCTCTTGATGACAACTAAAACAAAATTAAAATGTCATAACTTTTTACACGTGTATAGATAAAATGATGTATCATATCCAATGATTTTATTTTGACTTTTAAGTTTTAAATTTTGAGTTATTAAAATTTTTAAAAATGGAGGCATAGTGGAGGCATGAAATATGGAGGCATTTGAACCCTCTAGTTAAATTTATGTTGTGTGAGAGTGAGAGCAACAAATGATTCGCACACAAATGCAAACATAGATATGCCACAGATGAAATAAGTTCTCCTGGTTAAACTTGAAGCTTACAAGAAAACTTTTGGGGAATATATCAATACTCAATAATGGCCCGAATAGGGAGTTAAAAGGCGAATATTTTGAGCATGCCAGTACACTTTGTGCTTTGCAAAACATAGGCTAATTTCTTCTTGATATTGGAAAATGCATATAACTTTATCTTCAATTTTTGTACTCTACATTGATACCAATGACAGCGATTCAAAATCCATATAACGATATTTTCGGTATGTTTCGATGGATTCAAAATCACGATAACTTCAGTTAGCGAGCTATTTAAAATAAGAATAATTATTTCAATCTCCCCACTCCTCCAGTACCCGCATTGTACCCGTAGCAACAATAAAGAAATATTGTACTATAGTCTCCACTAATTAGAGAAAGGTAGTACTATGGAGCATAAAATATTAATACTTGATATGATTATCCCTTTTTCCAGTCCCCTAATTGTTCCCGTGTCAACTTTCTTCTAATGAAGTAGTAAGGACCCGGTATCCCCCCATCAACATTCTCTAATAGTTTCCGCGTCAACCTTTCTCTAACAAAAATAATTGACCTTACAGGTATAAATACTTACAATACTTGATATTAATACTTTAAGATGTAATCCAGTATCATATGTAAAAAAATACTTGCAAGTATAGGTATAAATACTTGCGTGACGATGAGCCTGAAAGTACGTTATCATGGATCTCATTTGAAAGAGAAAATTACTTAAAAAATGTCTGTGGTTTTAGATTCGCAAAATTCTTCACAGATCGTTAGAAATATGACAATTAAGGTGCGGGTATAATGCGGGTACTCATATCAGCTTCCTTAAAATAATTGCTGTTCCGTGTTAGAATTTCAAAGAAGAGGTCACAAACAAGAGAAAATTTTATAAGGAAGCTTAATTGTATTTTTGACTTCATTATTATATAGAGTACAAATGACATAATTTATAGTAACATAAATCTCTAAAAGGAGAACACTATAAATGACACGTCCTAAAATATCCTATACTAAAATACTAAATTCTTCCTCCTTAATATAATCTGTCAAACATGACATACTATATTTCTAACATTCTGCTAAATCAAGCATGATGAAAATATATAATGAGATGAGAGACATACACAACATTCTGTTGTTCCAATTAAAAATTGAGTTAATGACTATTCCGAACAGTTGGAATAGCAGCTAATTTTGTTAATCTTGCTCAAGTTTTATTGATTAACATGTATGCTCTAGTTTTAATTAATTTATGCCTTTGTTAGCTAAAAAATCTAATATTTTTACAATGCCCTTTTCAACTCTAGATTCACTTCTGCAAACTGGTTTAGGTGGGGGTGAAGTTTTTATAATAAGCTTGACAATATAATTAAATCATATTAGTAGAGCCCCAATGTAAATTAAGTGCTTAATTTTGTCTGTTCTCAAGTTGTTAATACAGTACTTATATACTTAATTTCTGTCACTAAACTGCTACAATTGGCCAGTCAAAATTAGATAGGTAGATTGCACTAAATTAAAATAAGACACTTATCTAGATACAAGTGGCAATAGTTGATTTAAAAAAAAAAAAAAACATTTTACATGATCAAGACACTTTTCGGATTTTACCCTACTTTTCTGGGAAATAAAATTTGATTTAGTGATCAATTGTCTAATGTTTTTAGTATATTTGGGCGAATATATGGATATTTATTTTGTCATGACATAAATCATATTCAGTCATAGGTGTGCTTTGTTAAAGCATCAATCTTATTTCTTAAATTCTGATGTTGACATTTTAGTTAAAATAACCTTTTTGCATCTCCTTGGAATTATATATATCTCACTATTTTAAATTCAAAAATGATTTATATATGAGGAAGAATCACATGACAATTCTTTATTTTGACCATTTTGAAAAATAAGTTTAAATTTAAAATCTAATTTTATAGGAATGATTTATATATATTATCTACATATCATGTCTATAATGAGAAATATTTCAAATATGTTTCATCAAACAATTCTTGAATTGCCTGACATTTAATTGTTAGATTATCTATAAGTCCAATTACATACCTATAAATTTACTTTTTAATTTCAATTTATTTAATTTATTCAGAAAATTCATTATCAAGATTGTCAAAATAACAATTGTCAAGTGATACATCCTCTTTATATATATTTCATATCACTACAATATTTTGACATTGTTGCAAAAAAAAGGAAACAATATATTGACTATAATGTAATTTTTTTGAGAAACTGACTATAATGTAATTTACTTCATTATTATTACTTCCAAAATATTTCCATATATGTACCAAAACAACATAAAAAGAACAGGGATGTGCAAACAGTAAGAGACCAGAAAACATTGATAATTTAGGGACCACAATGAGAGCGGATGATAATTTAGGGACCATTTAAGTAATTTGTAATGTAGCATATTGCATTACATGTGTCATATAGACTTTCTGGTAGTTCATGGGATTTATAGCAATCACTACATCCATACCTTCCTACTGACTACTGAAATTGTTAAAATAGGAAACAAGTGTTGCAATTGTTTACTAGAATAAGTCTTATTCCGAATCTAATTCCTACTTGTTTCAGGTCCCAACAACAACATTATATCCTAAATATAGGCTGCAAGTGCTGCTATTCATGCCTAGAAAGCAGGCCGTTGCTATTCAATTCTAAAAATAGAGGGGATGAAATTGCATACCATAGCATGCATGCTCTGCTATGTGCTATCTAGGCATAAAAAGCAGCAAGAAAAAAAAATATCTAGGCATAAACAAGTGTTGCACTACTACTTAAATATATCTCTTCAAGTTAATAAAGTATATGTGTCAGCACAGCCAAGAGCCAACTTGATTAGACATAGGTTTTGGAGATATAGGAAATTTTTTTTTGTATTAATAAACATTTTGTTAATGATTGTCATTGTCAGAAGGAGCAAGTGGTTTTATATTATTGAAACCTGCCTTTCTGTTTAGCTCCAAGTTTAACGGAAACAGCAACTTTTTTATAGATAAATAAAATAAATTAGAACCAAATTTATTTTTAGTGCAAGTGTCAAACTTATTCCATTTAAAAAAAAAAAATAGAAGGCTTCTCGTGGTCCCTTTTATCCTCAAAAGAGCATATACATATTCTTTTGTGGAGTAAAGGACCGGCCCGGCCCAGCCCAGCCCATAACCATAACTGTTGTTGAGTTTTTAAAAATGTTGAGCACTACAAAGCAAAAAGAACTATTTAAAAATTAATAAAAGTGAGATTACGGCGATATACATATTACATAACGAACTGTGTTATTATGAATTTATATTTTTATTTTATTTTCAAAGTTAAACAGTTAATCTATATCATGCAATATGATTTTTTCATGACATATTATTGGAGACCAGATTTTATAGTTTTTTTTTAATTTTTTTTAAATATGTTAAAAATTACATGATTTAATGACTCTGTTAGTGATTTTTTTGTCTATTGAAAAACATAATTATAAAATTATAAAGTTTGTTCTCTAAATATATTATTTTCATATGAAGATCATGAGGTCAACTATTTAAATTTTGAAAACAAATACACAAATTCATAACATAGATCAATATGTAATTATATGCATAGCACCATAACCTTACTCAAACCTACAAAGTAAAGCCTACATCTAAACAAGTTACAATTCAAAATAAATTGGAGAGGAGGCTATCCATTAAAAAAAAATAATAGAAGGCTTCTTTTTGTAGTTTCTTTATTTACCTTCTTTTCTTTCCTTTCTTTCTTTCTTCCTTTTTTCTTCTTTATTTCAAACTTTGTAACTTTTTACATGGCACCTCTTGTGTCCCATATATGGAATCTAGAGGCTAGACCTCTACATTTATTTTTCAAAAAAAAAATATAGCGTCTTCTTTCGGATTCTCTCACCGTCTCTCTTAAACCTTTAAGGTCCTTTAGGGCCTGTTCGGCGCCAAGAGGGGAATGGGCGTGGGAGTAGGAATTGAATTGAATTTTACTGTACGCGTGGGAAAAAAAAATTTAATTAGAGTGAATTTTTTTTTTCCCACAGTACAATAACGTGCCGAACAAGCCCTTAAAGTGTGCTTTAGAAGAGGGTAGGTGAGGAGACAGAAGGGTTTAGGGTTTATACTGCCTCTCTCTCCTCCCCTCCTTTCTGGAACAATTGTAATCCTTATTTCTCCTCCAAATCGTTCACTTCAATCATATTAGCACACCAAGTGAACGAGCTCCACACGACGGCTGCCAGTGAAGACACGAACATCTTATTTTACAATGTTTTGAACTGCCTCAACAAAATTTAAAGGGATTTTATCAATGCTAATTGCTAGTGTCACACTATAGACATCAGAGTCAACACAATAGGGGTGAAACTAGAAAATTTAGATAGGGAGCTCAAATGTAAAATGCAAAAATATTTAAACGTGTGGTAAGTAAGATTTAAACTCAAATCTTCACAGTCACACAATTGTGAAATTCTTATCACAAGACTACAAGCATACATTTTATTTCATAAGGGGCTAATTAAAGTATATAAAACCTTAAAGATAAAAAGTTTAATTAAATATCAATATATATAATTAAAAGTTTTAAACCTTTATGGCTAAGCACCTTTGGGTTGCATTAAGATATGGTCCTGGTTCGATGGGTATAGGAGCAAGTTCGGTCCAATGTTAATTCAAAGCCAACTGATCCGTATCAAGATTAGTATGGACAACATTAAGATTCATGTAGATCAAATGCACACAAATCTTGATGCATACCAGACAGCTCCACACTCTCAAGTAAAAGGAAAAGTATCGATCTGCACAAATCTTGATGCATATCAAATAGCTCCGCATTCTCGGGTAAGAGGAAACTGCGCTTACCGACTCAAAAATTGGTACCTGACAATGAAAAATGGTGTTTTAAATTTTTTTTGTTGGAAGGAGAGATATACGTCTCTTTCTTGAGTGCATCATATATGAATGGTGTCTCTTTACATGCAAATCTAGCAAATAATTGACTTGATAGGCTGATTGTTCTAGTGTACTGTGTGCAAAAAAAGGTAGGGCCCCGTGACATTAAAATTTTATTTTGAGTTAATTTTCTGTATACTCTTACAGATTTCTCTAATTTCATATATATATCCCTCAACACTTGAATATATCTAATTTGTCTCTGAACTCTTAAAACTCTTTCCTATTTACGCATTACACAAAATTCTGAAGTTCACTATAGTTAAATTTCTAATTAAAATAATAAAAGACAAAATATCCTTTCCAAAAAAAAAGAAGGATTTTAATGGAATACAGCGGCTGTGAGGGAAGAGATAATGGTCTCCTAGCTATCTTCTAATCCAAAAGAAGGTTTTTAATGGAAGCACAGGTGATTGTGTGGGAATAAAAGACAAATCGATTCTCCTATTTTCTAATCCAATACACACACCGATTTAGATATGAGCCAGGGAAGAGATCAGGCACAGGCATACAACGCCTTAATTTCTTATCTTTTCTCCATATATATAAGTCAGAATTGCTGCTGTACTAATAGCCATCAACTTCTCTGTTTTTTTTCCTATACATATTTTTTTGAATCTTTTGTTCTCTTGAAAGGATTGATTGAGAAAGGAATTGATAGAGAAGTTGGTCAGTAGTTACATCTTGTAAATGTAGTGAGAGTTACCTAAATGTTACCAAATGTAGTTACCATTTAGAAAGGAGATAGAGTGACAACAACCAAAATGTTCTGGGTTAGCCTCCAGTTTTGCTAACCAGTTTTGCTACAAAATTCAGTATTGAGTATCCTCAGTTTTTCAGATAGTTTGACATCCAGTTTTTCATGTACAAAATTCATATACACTAAATTGTACAAAATTATACAAATTCATATTTAGCATTACAAAATTCATAAATTCATCTCTTTATTTACAATTACAGCACAACAATTACTAAATTCACTATATTTTATTTAACACCTTACAGGAACATGCTTTATCTTGGTTAGGTTCCAAAGAAATGGGTCAGACTAAGTTTCAACTAATAAATATTTTCTGAAAATTAAGTTATGTTTTAAGTCCCAAGTTTTTGGCGATGTAGAAATGAACACGTTGCAGTGGACTTACGTTGTTGTTTAAATTCTTTCGCAAACCACATCTTATTCAAAGGGGGTTTGTGTAAGAAATTAAACAACAATGCACTACAAGATGCCATTCCTACACTGCCAAA
>JAJGRW010000138.1:499286-788629 GCA_025461045.1 Carex parvula | reverse complement strand
ATATTAAAATATCATATTAAATGTGTAAAATGTGTTTGGACACCAAATTTTATACTGTTTTTTTAGATAGGTACAAAATTACTCTTTTCAAAATATTCTGGACCATTCAAAAACAGTGATTTTGTACCTATCAGAAAAAAAATTCCAAATAAATATAAAATTTGTCCAAGCACAATATTTTAATGTAATAATCATGTTGAGTGATTCTGATTGACTGTTTGACTATAAAAACATGTTCAAACATGTGAGGCACGATCACGATTTAGGCATGAAAGACATGAGGCGCGAATCACAATTGAGGACAATTGAGAGCATGAAAGATATGAGGCATTTGCCATACTCGTTTGGTGTACCATAGTGGGTTCCTTTTCAAATAAATGCATGTTTGAACTGAACCTCAAGTTGAAGAAATCTGTAATTTTCTCCTTTCTTTTCTTAAGATGTTGCAAGAGCTCTGGCAGCACCTGATGTGCAGCATCCAGAAGGTCCCAGATCACAGACATTACCAGCTAAGTGTAATGCAGCAACATGTGGCATTTTTTGACCTAGACGATAACGGCATCATATACCCTTGGGAAACATATGGAGGTAATTGATCATAGACACAATTAATTGCAATTAGCAGCATCATAATGGCCACAAGTCTAGGGCTCCATAAATTGTAAAATAGTCCTGATTACAAATTCATCAAAAAAGAAATACTAAGTTGCTATTCATACAAAACCAGGGCCACGCGATCATGGGAGCGCCTATTGCGTTTTACTAGCGGCCATTTTGGCGAGCTGATTTGCTTTTTATTATTATTATTATTGTTCTGTTTTTTATTGTAATTCTTTGTGACCTTAAGTGGTTTTGTAAATAACCTTTTTTAGTATCAATATATCTGTTGACAGCATTTCGCCGTCAACCATAAAAAAAAAAAAAAAGTTGCTATTTAATTTAATGAGGATAACATGCATTTGGTCTGATTATCAAGTACTAATAATGAAGCACGTTTATAGGATTCCGGGCTCTAGGGTTCAATGTGATCGTATCTTTCATTATGGCGATAGCAATTAATGGGGTTATGAGCTACGCAACTCTACCGGTGTGTAAATTCTTTTTTTCCAGTATTTTTAATTTTGTAATCAAAACCAAATCTCCTATACTGATGGTATCACATTTAAAAATTGCAGAGCTGGATACCATCACCTTTTCTTCCAATATATATCCACAACATTCACAAAGCTAAACATGCTAGTGACTCTGGAACTTACGATACTGAAGGAAGGTATAATTCAAAATTTCTTTTCTCTGTCCATAACCTTTTGTTTCAAGTACATTTAGTTATCAGATGCTACTTCCATGTAAGGTACATGCCGGTTCAGCTTGAGAACATGTTCAGCAAGTACGCACGCACATTTCCAGACAAGCTTTCTCTGAGGGAGCTTTGGGACATGACTGAGGGAAATCGATGCACATTTGACCCGTTTGGATGGTATTGTATTGTATAATTGATCAAAATTTATTAAGCTCTCTCCTTTGAGACTTGGGTTATTGCTAAGGATGTTAAAATTGAATGTAGGATTGCTTCCAAGAGCGAGTGGTTTGTATTGTATGTGCTGGCTAGGGATGAAGAAGGATATCTGTCCAAAGAGGCAGTCAGACGATGCTTCATGGCAGCCTCTTCGAATACATAGCTAACCGGAAAGAAGAATACAAGAAGATATATTAGCTTTCATTTTATGAGAAATAAAAGGTTACCTTACCTGTGTAATTTTACCAAGCAACGGAGACTTTGATAAGTTGGGACTGATAAACTGATAAGGATAAGTATTTGGTTGGTATGATGTTCTTAGTGGTTCACTTTGCACTCGTCTCAAAATGGATGGTTTTGGCAGAACTATAGGCACATAACTCTCGATTTCTATATGTGGTCGGTATAATTATTTCATTTTGTATTAGGCAAAACAACTCTCAACTCCATTAATAAATAACTTTACATCAAGGACAAGAATGTACACAAGAAATAAATAATATACTCTTAGCCACACTTATAATTTTAAATTTAAAATTTATAAAATGTTATGTTGTAATTGTAGTTTAGTGGTAAGAGTTTTATTTTGTGTGTGAGAGTGGTTAGATTTATTTTGTAGTTGTGAAGATTTGAATTTAAATTTTATCTTAATATGTCATGTATTATACGTTTTAATTTTCTTAATTAAAAATTTTAAAATATTTTACGTTTCAACCTTCTCAATTAAATTTTTAATTCCGTCCTGCATATAAGTCTCACCTTCAAATATATATAGGATAGTTTGTAAGAGTAATCAACAATATATTGTTGAGTGCCTTGAGAGTACCGTCAAAAACTGGAATTCACATCCCCTCAGGTTACCGGACTGAGTACAATTGAATTGGACAGCCTAAAATTATTCTTTTTAACTTGACATGCATCTCAAAGCACAAATAATACTGTCCCTCTGCGCCATCCCGAGCAAGCACCGGCCTAGAATAAATCTAGGCCGTCCGTTTCAATTGTGTTGAGTCAGGTACCTGGGAGGATGCGGATCCCGTCAACTGGGGTTTAAAGACTCAGGTTTGCAAGTAGTAGTAGGATTCGGCTATGCAGGGGAGGGTTACAAATATCCACCGTTACTTCTTGATCATTTTTTTCTTTTGATGATATATTACACACTTTAGGGGCTCGTGCTGTCCTCCCTCCCACTGACAAATGGACTGTCCTATAAATCAAACTTTGGAGTTGGGGGGACAACGGAAACACAATTGATATCCTATTTCAATATTAGTTGATCATATATCAAGCTATGTTTTTGTTATTATCTGAGTAATATATCAAGCTATGTTTTTGCCTTCAAACGAACTAGCGAATTAAGTTGATACGTCCATCTACATTCCTAACAGGAAGTGCCATTTGAAAAGAGAACACACTAGCCAATTCACCAATTTATTTCGGCCGCATTATAACTTTCCAACAATAAAACTTTCATCAAAATATAATTTACTATGTTTACCTATCTAATCAATACAGCAAAATTTGCAAGATAGCATTCAACTATCCAAAAGAATCGCTGTGGGGCTGGTTAATGCCCTTCAGCCATAAAAAAAAAAAAAAAAAAAACTATTCAAAAGAAGTACACAGAACAATTTCATAATTATCTGCAATTCACAAATCTTCAGCCCTAAAGTAGCTTTCTCGACCTAGCTTCTGCAAGAAAACATACCAATATTACTACAAGAGAGAAGGGAAAAAAAAAAGTACAATAAGAAAAGGAGATCCCAATAGTCTGAGGTGCACTTAACAAAAGGAAAGAATTATGAAGTTCTAGGAAAGCCCCCATGCTCATAATCAGATTCCTTTTTTTCTTTTAGTAGCGTCAAAATAACAAGCAATATAAAAGAAATTAGAAATCTAAAAGCTCAAATTTTGATACCGCAGTCATTGGCTGATAATCTTTTTGTATAATTCCAAGGGCATCACAACAGTGTTTACAGAGGATCGCAAACATCGTTTGCAAACCAATAATAGTACCGCATCGCAAACATTGTTTGCGAACCAATAACACTACCGCATCCATTGAATGCGATCTTCTTACTTTACAAGGATTCAAGTGTCAGTTTCCATGCCGGTTCCCGTTACAATTGAGAAAAAAGTGTCTTATAATAGTTAAGTCTTCATATCTATTACAACATTTACAGACAGTTCCCAATAATCACAAAGACCATTACGTTTATTTTCACTTTTTATTAATCATGGAAAATGACAACAGTTACCCCCATAAAATGTTGAACCGTGCATATCAATGATTATTACAGACGTATACTATTAGTAATTTCTAACACCAATGGGATTATGACCTGGGTAATGGAAAGGACATTTTTTCCAAATTTGTCCTATAGAAAATGGGCCTTTTGTGATTATCAAGAGGAGGGGGGCTCTTTTGCAGTTACCTTATAATGCAAGGGTGACTTTTAAAGTTTCTTTAGTGCATTAACATACGCTGTGGCAGGTTGGTTCGCCTACTTCACCAACAACAGTTTGTAAAGTAAAAAGATACTAATGGCAGCATATTCTTACTTGTAAGTCTTTTGCGGTCGCGACAATATCTACTTCCACATTTGCAAGGGAAGGCCTTAATCGGGTGTTTGTCATCATCAAATTCTATGCCATAATCCTGAAGGCAAATAGCATTTATGTTGGTAGAAACTAAACAAAACTCCAGAACTATTACAAGTTGCATATATTGGTTTTAATAATTATATGAAAAACAAAGTTGCATACCCATGTCAGTTCTTCCATTGCTGACACATCCCGAGTTGTGAAAAAAGCCAGCTGAGAAAAAAGCAAACACATGAACAATTAGCCTTAATGAATAGTTTCGAGTGGCTTGCCTGCTCAGTTGTGAGGCAATGAATTCCAAACTAAATATCATCAAGTCAAGGAACTCAGCACTTAGGTTCATCACTTCTTCACATACATGGTAGTAATGATGGTCAGGTGTCTCGATTTCTACTGGTATCCCAATCAAATTCCCATCAAAGCACCTTGCATGAAAAAAGAAACAAAATTTATAAAAAAAAAACCAAAATTGTAACATACGAAATAAAGCAACTTTCCTACATAAGCAAACATTACCTGTGGTTGATAAACCTTGCAACGTTACCATAGTATGTGGCATCAAGACATAGTGCCTCTTCATCTTTCAAAACCCCTTCTGTGCTCCAGTCAGCATCAAGTAAAACCGGGTAGGTGTGGCGCGCATTGCCTCTGGAGCCCATCTGGCGGTCATACAGCTCAATGTTTGTGAGTATTTCACCTACATACTCGCATACAAACTTTCCTTTTGGCAGGTCTTCCATTGTTCTAAGGCCCCAGCCTTTCTGCTCCCCTGTCTTAAAAACCTATAAACGGAGAAGGCATATACAAGTTAAGGGGAATTATTTTCTGTCAGCATTGAGCGACTCTACCTAGCATCTCTTATTATCAGCATTTTAAGATGGCTAACAAATTCTTACAAAAACAGAAACTAAAGACAGGGGATTGCACCGTTAGAGAGCAGACTTAACTTGATATCATATTTCAAACATTTGCATACACAATACAGAAGGTTTTTTAAATCAAAAATTATATTTTCTCTTTGATTTATATAATTTCCTTAGGTATAGAATCTGCTGTTTTGGATGTTTCTCCAATGATCTTTTCAAGTAGACTACACTAGCAACAATTAAATTTTGACAATAATTGGGAAATAGAACCTGAAGGCTGCATGTAATTCCTCTTTGCACGATCCGATTGCCGCACTGCCTCTTGCACCCACATTTAGCCCAGCACTCCTTGATAAACTTCCGCATTAAGTGCCCCTTACACTTCTCAGGTTGCTTATCATTCTTAACCCTCTCCAAAGGACAAGCCTCCTTACAATAAATGTTATCACTTAACTTTGGTTCCCTCAACATTGTCATGCACGCATCCAAGAACTCAGCCCGTAACAGCCCCTCCTTGGTGTACGCAAAAACACCTGCCGTCTCACTTGCACATGCACACGCAAAAGGTTTTTGGAGGCAATCATCAGAACAGTCAGAACAACAGCTGTCATCACCTATTCTGGCAAGGGAGATGCTTATGTAAGCATTCTGGTATGGTATGTTTCTTGCAATGTAGTGAAATTGAAACGGGTACTCCTCATGACTGCCTACATCGCTTGCAATGGAGATTTGCACCAGTTCTTCACCCTACTTATGTCGTCAAGATAATGTGGTCTGGGAGTTGGCGAACTACCTGAAAGTCCATCAAAAAGGTGCTGTGCACCTGGTGCAGGGGCGATATTAATGTTACCATTCCTTCCCTGTTGCTGGGATGTGTAACCAAGCTCTGAGAATCTATGGCACATTTCTTTGAAAACATTTAGGAGAGAGAAGGTTGGATCAAGGAGTTTACAAGATGCTAAACATCTCTCCTCCACATCTTGGCATACAGCCTCAATACTGGGTAGTTGGAACTTGGGGTCACATAGAAGTTCATTCTGGCATATGAAGGATAGATTAACTTCACCTGTAGCAACTATCTCCAGATTCGTTGATAAACCTTGATCTTCTGGTTTTGGGGATTTTTTTTCCTTCTCTTTGGTCTTTCCCTTGCAGCTTCCATGCAAATTTGGATGGCCTAGAAAATTACAGATGTTATGTTACATAACGTAGCACGAAACATCATTGATGTACACGCTTATGATCCTTGTATTAATGATAATGTACAAGTTCTTTATCAAATGATCAGTAACAACCTGTTTTCTCTGATTTTTTTTTCAATTTAGAAAGATTTGTGATTGTATTGCTTAACAAGAAGAAGTAATTTCATAAAAAAAAAAACAATAAGTAATAATTTATGATAATCTAGAGTGGCCTAAAAGATAAAACAACAGTACTTACTATTTGCTGGTGAGTCTAGCACATAAGACTGGTGCACCACTGCAAGGGGCCCAAAGCCTGGTGGTGCAAGCATAGGCTCTGTCTTGGGTTCTACTAGAGAAAGTAAACTCTTACTCTGACAGGAAGTGCCTCTGCTACATTTCACAACAGATCTCCCTCCTGTATGTGGCAAGGCAACTGCGAGATCTTCCCCCTTTGACTTGTTAGTAGTTTCTGCCCCCTTTGACTTGCTAGATGACCCCAGAGCTAGCGGTAGGGTTGGTAATGATCTTATAGGCTTATCAGTGGCGGCTGGTACGCTCTGTTCAAACAAAGGCCTCTTTTGTGCAGGAGTCCTGTTTTCTAAAGGAGGCTGACATGGTGGCCCATCCCTTCTAGGGTTATAAGAAGGCATGGCATCTTCAGATAATTTTAGCCTCTTTTCTCGGGGACCTTGTGCTACCGGTGGTGCATTGTTGTTGTCTGTACTGCATCCTTCCTGATGATAACGTTAAAAAAAATTCAAATTTACCTCCCATTTTATCAAAACTGGACAGACATCGAATCGCTTAGCCTTAGTTCAAGATCAGGCTGGTGGGTCTGTCAGTTGGACCTTATGTTCTTCTTTATGTATTCATTGATTTTCTTCAATAGAGGGAACACAAAAGCTATCATGTGCTAATGAAATTCTTAGTTTTAATATATCAAAAAACAAAAAAAACAAAATGTGTACTGAAATCTTTTCCATTTCAAACAGAACAGAGAGACCGAAGACTTCTCTGAATAAGGCTAGAATTAGCAAGTATCAGGCGAATACAAAAATGAGGTAGTCCCCCCTAGCACAGCGGACAGCTGCATCTTTTGTTTTCCAAGTCTATTGTAACCCACAAAAGATTGACTTTTTCCACAAAACACAGAATCGAATCACGGAACAATGCTAAATTATTGACGTGAGCTTATTCCACAAAAAAACAGAAGCTAATCACAGAAGACAAGTCTGACTTGAGATACATTATCAATCAGAATCAATTCTTGAGGCGGTGATTACGCACTACTTCATACACAAACTGATATGAGCATAGATGGGGAGTGTATGGATGGAATACACATATAAATGTGGCTATCTCGTCTATTAGAAAGCTGCTTGTAAAAAATAATTGAAAAGGCTCCATCAAGCAATTGTTTCTGCATAATACCTGCTCTCCAAGACACACTCACAATATTTCCATGCCCGCACATATCAAAATCAGTTAAAATATATATGACAGTCAAACAAATTATGGTCTTATTATTAGTAGTATTTTTTTCTGTGTAAACAGAACAGCTCCTAGGGAGAGAACTATAGGAATAATCTTGCAATTTCACAACATAATATAAGTTAAAATCATATATATGATAATAAGAACATTCTATGATTTGACTCCTTATAACAGTGGCCACCTCTGTTTCCCACTTCATTTTTGTCATTGTAGTGAGAAAGTTAGAAATATTACTATTACCTGAGAATCTTGGGGCTCAAAAATGGCATTAGCAAGGACCCTATAACTTTCAGCCTCAATATGCTCCCAATGGTAATTGTATTCATCTAATATGCGCCTCAGCACAGGTTTTACTCTGTGCTTCCCGACTCCAAGCGTTTCCATTGCTCTATATGCCATTTCTATTTCATTTTCAGTTCTTGCTTCTGTTGTGACATTGGAGCTCTTTCACACACTGTCAACTACAGGGCACAAATTTTTGCAATCATATCATATTCAAGTTCTCTGATACTAATCATCATCTCCGAAATGGCATATTGTAAGGAGGCATTCACATTTAGTATACTATTAGAAGCATGTTTGAAGAATAAATGGTGCTAAAATTTCATATAAACCGCACCTTCCAGATATAGTGCCAACACTGCCCCGGACCAGATTAGATACGGTACAATGATTCTAGATAACTATCAGCTGATGGGACTGGATAGTTAACAATACTGACCCAGACCAAATTAGATATGATCATATGATACCATGAATCTAGAACTAGACCCTTGGAAGAGAGTATATAAAAAGAAGTCCAGAATTAGCACAAAAAAGGCATCAGTTTTTAGATAAGCTAATTCTTTTGCTTCAAGTAATCTATGAAAAAAAGATACATCTCCATTGATCTAGTTCTCGAAACAAAACAAAATATAGAAAATGATAAGATATTACCACTTCCCCTTTTAAAAAGAGTAGGGCTAAAATGCCCCATTTTTTTTGTGCCCCAATCATGTCTCATATCCTTATCTCCGTTTTCAAAGTCCAAATAGTCGATCCAAACCACTCAACATGATCTCCATATTAAAATGTGTTTTTAGCAAAAATTTATATTTTCTGGAAATTTTTACTATTTTTTTTAGATAGGTACAAAAATCACTATTTTTTACCAGATCATGTACCATCCAAAAACGGTGATTTGGTACCTATCTAAAAATATAGTAAACAATTTCCAAAAATATAAATTTTTGTCTCAAAGCATATGTTATTATGGAGATCATGTTGAGCGGTTCGAATTGACTGTTTGGACTTAGAAAAATAAAGATAAGATGTGAGGTATAATTGGGGCATGAAAACAATGGGCATTTTAACCCTACTCTTTAAAATAGTACCTTAACCCAATGTACAATTGTGCAAACACCAGAAATCCTAAATTCTCACAACTTATAATGCCGGACCACCATGGATTTCATTATCGCCGGCGCTGTAGAAGCCTCCGACGGTGGTGGGCTGACCTTAGGCCAGATGTGTTACTACTCAAAAAAAAAGCCTTCCTACTTTTTTAGCTTTAGGAAGAGAGAAGGTTGAGCGGAGAAAAGAAAGCACCCTACCTGAGGTAGTCTACGAATTCTCCGACTAGACGCACGGTGGATTCTAGAAGAAAACGAGAAACAATGAGGGCTTCTTAATTCCTGCGAAGCAGACGAAACCAGAAGCGAGCAGGGAGCGAGGTAGGAATGAGACGCGTGATCATTGGACGGGGTCGAGCTGGAAGTGGAAACGACTATAAGCTGCTTGTATTGCTCCATAGAGCACGATAACATTTATCCTAGATTCGCACAATCTACCGTTGATTTTAATTTAAACGGTTTGGTGATATAGTACTATTCCGAAAAGTGACAAACGAGGGGGTGAGTTTAACTGACAGGAGTGCGGCGCAGAGGAGTGAGATAGAATACTTCAAGCCGAACCAAATTCACTTCGGGGAGTGAGGTAGATTATAGGATTATGTTTTAAGATTCGTGCCAGATTAAAAGAAACGACTCAGATCTCATTCTACACAATCAGGTTTTGCACTGGATCTGAATTGGATGGGGTAACTGCCGTAGTCTCGGAATGTGGAGCCCGCAGAGATATTCCGTACAAACAAACAGCTACAATGGGTGGTGTCTGGATTCTTCATTACATAAATCAGTAACGTCCGTGAAATGGAGGCACTGAATAGTGGGACCTCTACCCCATATGTATCATAACTCCAAGTGGGTTCCATTTGTCATCAGGAAGCTGTATAGTTGTTGTATATTACCGTGTAACAAAAGATATACGGTCTTATGGCACGCAGATATCTGAGTCCGCATCATCTGCATTAACTCAAAAGAGCATTTTTTTGAGTTAATACATCTCGACCGTCTAATTTTAACCCGAGTCAATCCGGCACCGCCTATAAAGCAGGAAGCTCTTCAATATTAGTGCGATCTGATTGGCATGGATTTTAAGCTAATTAGACGGTACAGATGCATTAACTCAAAAGATTATTTTTTGAGTTAATGCAGAGGATACGAATTCGATATTGTGGGTTGTGGAGCGCTACGGTTGGGCAGTTCGAATTTAGATCCAGTGCAATATTTGACTGAGTACAGTTAGATCTGAATCGTCAGTTTTAACTTAGCACGAATCTCAAATCCGACCTCCTGTATCTAAAAATTCTAAATAGGGTAAATTTAGTTGGAGGTCACTAAACTTTGTCCTTATCACGAATTGATCACTCAAGTTTGATTTGTTTCAATCAAGTCATTCTATAATTTTTTCAAATTGTTCAAACTCTGTGTGAATTTGTTTCAATCAAGTCATTCTATAATCAAATTGTTCAGATTTAAAAATTAATACATGACATCGGATCGTCACACACTCTTGGGCAGCAGATGTGATATAAAGGAGAGGGATTGGAACCAATGAGGTGGTTTTTATAAATTGGTGGCACTGTACTTATGTTTCAGAGGTCAGAAAAGCAAACAAATTTAGAGCTGAAAACAGTATGAATAATATGTGATCCGTGTTTGAAAAATTAGATGTGGATATCTAATAGCTGAATATTCATGTGAATATGAATACATATATGCTTTTACGTTTTAATTATCCGTATTCAAATAGTAGATATATATCATATAGTTTAATATATATTATGAAAAAATTATGTTATTCACCGTTATAATTATAATTAGATAAATACTATAAATTTAGTATTTTCTAATAATATTTTTATATTTTTTAATAAATATCCGATCCGATTCATATTCATATTCGTCTAATATCCGATCCGTATCAATATTCAAAAAATTAAAAAAATATCCGCTTTCACCCGTAGTTACAATTACCTTCTTTTGAATTGTTGGACAGTTTTGACCTATTCTTAATTCTCGTATTCTTTCACGTTCATTTGTTGAAACCAAGTGGTTCCTAATTAAAGTTTGGATCCAATAAAAAAACAATTTGTGTCCCATGTTTGCCAACTTAATTTTTTAACTTTTCATTCCACTTGATAATAGATACAAATTATAAGTTAGTTTATCAAATTATACATAATGTAATAACATTGCAAAAAAACAGAAAACTTGTTAGTAGAATCAGAAAAAAGTACCAAAATACTATAATTCGAGGATAAGAGAAAATTAACGATAGAAAACCTTGATATCCAAATAATAATTTTAGATGTGAACACAAATGAATATAGTATTTTGATACTTTAATCTTTCATGCAAATAATATTGTCTTAGCTATTAATTAAAGGCTGATTTTCGACTATTGCAATTTTTGAACTTGTTTAATTTTCTACGTTCTCTCTATTTTCAATTTTCTGATAATATTTTCGACCGCGAACCGGGCTAAAAAAACAATTAAAATTTAAAAGCTAATGAGCTCTTAATTATACCAAAAACCAGTATTAATGGTTTTTTATCTAGTCCTGTTTGGCGTGCCATCCCAATGCAGGAAATTTGGGAACATAGAACCGTCCCAGTCCTTGAATCTTGATTCGTAAGCGGAACCGTCTGATTTGATCTGTAATAGCGTTGATTCCTCGTTTAAACTTGTTGGATTTTGAGAATCTCAGCCATTTCTTGCTCTGCTTTCTACCTATTTGATTTGAAAGGCGAAACATTGGTGAGGAATTTGAATAATATCATTGCACCTGTCAGGTTTCATACTGTTGTTGGCTTGTTGCTCAGTAACGCAAAACAGGGAACAAAATAGAAGGATTAATTTGTAAATAGAGGCAAACAGAGGGACTTTTTTGTAAGAAAATGCTGAATTAACTGGAACTAGCTTGCATTATTATTATTAATTTGTCACATGACTTGTTATTAAAGTTTGGTTGGGGGAAATTTTATATTCCTCATAAATCTCGAAATTAAGTATTTCCTCTCTAAAATTCATAAATATCATATACGCTTCTAAATTTCAAAAACTTCAAATTTACCCAGTTTATTAATTTTCCATTAAAACTCATTTCAAGTTTATAAAGTACTCATTACCTTTATTAAAAAAATAAAAATATGCAACATATTTAAGAAAAATGTTCCGTCTTCTAACTGATCGGTTTTTGACGACAAATTAAATGGTTAATTTCATAGTTATAACGCATACACAAGCATATGTTAAATGCCACTGTGTATGCATCACAAGAAAATGAATCATTTACTTTTAAAACTGACCAATTAGAAGACTAAATATTTCTCTTAAACAGACTACACATTTTTTTTAAAATTGGTACTTTATCAATTTAATTAGTGTGAGTTCTGATTAGAAAATTTGATAAGTTTGTGAGTTTTTAAAATTTAGAATGGTAAATATGATATTATGAATTTTACAGAGGGAATACGTAGTTTTCATATTTTTGAGGGGTATACACGAAATTCCCCCTAATTAGTTTATTGCAGCAATTTGATATTCTTGAAATTATTCTTCAAGCTCTTATTGTGAAAATTAAAATAATAAAATCATAGAAGGTCTCTTCATTGTCAGAAAGTTTGCATTTGTCCCATGTGTATTACAACGTATCAGATTAATTACATGAATTATTTACCTTCTTTTCTGCTTTTGGTTTCTCCTCCTATTCTTGCTTGCTCAATTGCCTGAAATTTGAAACATTTCAACAACACAGAGAATATTATAGTCAACAATAATTATAAATCTTATCATGACAGAACATTTAATCTCAGATTGGTTACCTCTGACAAGACCTCTAGGCGGTGCCTCATTCTTCTTTGTATAGAACCTCTAGTGCACTGTTCATAATAGTTATAAATCAGTTACAATGTCTTATTACCAGTACTTAAAATAAGAATTGTACTTCAACTTACTTTCACATGATATCTGACATATTGCTGGAAGTTTAGAAGGATCCATGCAGTTTTATCAGCTTTTTTTCCTTTAACATGTCGTCTTAATATGTCTGCATATTAGATAAGTGCATTTCATATTAGACTTCAAAACCAAGTTCTTTGTTTTTATTACACATTTGCCTTTAAAGTTTCGTATAAGAATATATATGGATTAGAACTAGAGTGTTCTCAAGCTTACTAAGTTTTTTTGTGAGCTTAACTTCAAAACTTATCAGATTGACTTCAAACAATGAATTCAACCCGGTGAAATGATTTACTTCACGAGTGATGCATTTACAATTCAAATTTTATAATTTTTCGAACTAATTTAGTCAGGGACTGAACTAGAAAATCTTAATAGGAGGGCTGGAATTTAAAATGAACAATATATGTTAGGTGAGATTTGAACTCAAGCCCTCACACCAACAAAATAGAGCTCTAGCCACTAGACTACAAGTAAACATTTAATATTTTATGAGGGAGGCTAAGACTATATAAAAAGTTAAAAAAAAAAAATCAACTAAATTTCAATATACATAACTAAAATTGTGAAATCATACAGAGTGGCTAAGCTTTAGATTTGCCCCCGAATTTAGTATAAAATCAAGAGGTCAAAAAATGATAAAAAATGAACGTATTAAAATTAACTAATCAGCCTTATTTTTTACTTGACTTCATATTAAATTAATTTGAAAATTATAAATTTGACATGTAAATGCATCACTCGTGAAGTAGATCGCTCTCAATTGTTTGGATGTTCATTGAAGTCATTCCAATAAATTTTGAAGTAAGCTCACCAAATATTTTTTTTAGGTGAGCTTAAGAACACCCTAGTTATACTCGTATTTATTATCATTATCCCCATACCAAAGGAAACAAAACCTCCATTAGTAGAAAGATGCTCAAAAGGTTCTCCTCTCAACTCCTGAGGTGGAATCGGGGACCACTGGCAGCGTGGTGCCTTCGGAAATTTACTGCCTAGATCGGCCAACTCCTGTAACAGAGTTGGTCTAATTTGTGAATGGATTCATTTCTCCTATATAATAAATATTTAATGCAGGTTTGCACTAATCAACATGTATAAGACCAAAAACAATTAAGTGCATGATTAAGGTATAAAATTAATTAGCTGAATCATTAATTAATACATTCTTAATGAAATCTACCTGGATAAATGAAGTTGCAATAGCGACATCAGAGCCATCTTTGAACCGCATTGGAAAGATAACAGTTACTTTCTTTGGCTGAACAGAAAAAAAACTGCTATAAAGCACCAAAAGAAATTACAATGGACACTTTTTTTTTCTGAAATTCTTGCATAATTTGATGCATCCCAAAAAAAGTAATGTCAGAACCAGATTGCGCATTTTGTTTTGTTTATCTCAGCTAATGTGTTGTTTGTTTGTGCAAGGTATTATCAAGGCAATATGAGGCTCAAACATCATGCCAAAGGAGTACACCATGAAACCTAATAATAAATAGAGCATACGTGTATATACCACACGGAAAATGAAGAAAGGCTCTTGTTTGTAAGTCACCAATTTAAGTGGCACAGTGCTCCCTTGAATTATGTCTCCCATCCAAAGATTTTTCAATGTATCTTTCAGTTGTGAATTCAGAATCATCACTTGCAGTGAAGAAACCATGTTGATAGCTTTTGTATATTCTAATAAGAAATTCAAAATTCATTAAAATTTCAGCTTTCTTAAACTACTGCCAGTCATTAATTGTTTATCAGAAAAGAAAAAAATAGTTATGAATGAACTTGTAACTTGTGGGCAGGTCTTTGCTGGTAAAATTATGATCGAGAAATGGTACTCCAGAATACTTTTGTTACCCTGGTATTGAAGATAATTGGGAATTTGATTTTCAAATATTCAAATTTAGCTACCAAATTCTTAATTGATTTAAAGCATACAAAAACCCACATAATTCTACCTTTGGTACGAGTGAGTCTGCTGAAGTTTAGTTTCAAAGTAAGTGTATATCCTTCTTTGGGAGGTTCAATAATGTCTGCAAAATTTGAGTAGTTTGTTCTGATATCTTGTAATATGCAATGATCCAACCCATTTGGATTTGATTCTTCTTGAGAAGGAACTGGAGTTGATATGGAGAAAAATATATTTTCCTGATCAGATACTGAGGCCTAAAATGTGAAGAATAGCATTAGTGTTTTTTACATTGCCATCAATTGTCAAGACTATTGATCTTTAATCAATCATGTCAATTAAGTCAGATTAAGTAAATAGATTTTCAGTTTAATTCAATTTCACCTGGATATGATAACGAATTGATCCCAGCTCACAGAAACTGTGATCAACAGGAAGTACTGGTTTTTCGACACTGCACAATCATTAATGCCAGAAGAGCTCAAGTCATATACTAATTATACTCACTAATAGGTACTTAGTTCCAGCAATTTGTTTGTTAAAGATGAATGAATGTAAACATAATATAAACAATAAAGGCTTGGGAATTATGTAAACAAATTCAAACTTAACAAAGATCTCTTACTTGCGAAATTTACTAAGAATATCGACAACTGCTCGAGACCTCCCACTGAAATACGCCATTCCTTCGTCAGGGTTTAATGCACATCAGGAGTGGTAGATAAAAGGTTTAGATTAGAATTGTCATTTTTTCTTCTTTTCAACTTTTTTATTTTAATATCTAGAAAGAGACAAGACCTTGCAATCCTTTATATTCTGAATTTTTAAGCGAACTCTTTAGCTCCCTTTTCATCATATGTTGCTTTGTTTTGAATTCACTCCACAATGATTTCTCCTATTTATATATTATTATTGTTTGCTCCTGGTACGAAATAGGTAAGTGTCTTTGTTGAGTTCTATTTGGCCCCCTGTTGAAATTGATATATGTGATTGAGACAGAAGGTTGCTAGGTGAGATTTGACAAGATAACAAGCACATTTTATTTCCTATCATCTATAAAATCTCGTTTAACTTAAGCCTAAAGAATATCCAGCAGAAATAAAAGCGACGTATTTTTATTATCTTTGAAAGGATAATGAAATCTGGACTAACTTTTTTTTTAAAAATCTAATCAACCCAGTAACTAAGCCTAAAAATGCACAAACAAACCGGCCTAAGGGAGATTCAAAAAAAGAACACCTAAGCAGGAAATTGTGAAGATGCTAGTTGAGAAAAGAATCAGCAAAAAAATTTTGAACGCAAGTGGTCCCTACGAGTCCAGCTTAAGAGAGTGTTGAAGATTAACAAACAAAATACAAAAAATGAAGATGATATATTGAGTACACCAAGCAAAACTCAAAAGTAAAATTTTACAAAATACCCTCTAACTTTTTCCTTTTCCCCTTTTTTCAAAAATTGTCATTTATGAATGTTTTTCCCACAGCTATTTTGCGTTGTACACTTTACTTTCTATTTCTATTTCTTCTCCGTAACGGCTATAAGCCCTTGTATCATTATATATATAGGCTGATAAGCTCTTGTAAGAATGACGAACTATCAATCAATTATTTCCTCATCAAATTCTATCTCAACATGTGTCTCAAATACTAATTTTTTTTTTTCTACTTTTTCTTAGTTCTCCCCTCGTGAATCTCTTGCTCTGATATCATACAGTACATGAAGAAGTTGTACAGTATAATAGCATCTTCTTACCTCCTGGGTTTCAAAATGATATGTTTCAAAAACAGTGAGAAATGGCAAAGATTTTAATTATCAATCATGGTCTCAGACCAGTTGAGCACCTTACTAATAACACTATTGCTAGGTACCAGCTCAAATTTTATCCTCGCTTCCTTAATCTTGGTTTTGTTTGCAAGTGGGAGGGCAAATTGGTATGAGAAACTCAAAACTTCATCATGTATATTCGAACTGCCTTGGTATTTTGTCGGGTTGTTAGAAGCCCCGTGCTGAGTTAATCAATGCAAGAAACATATATGCTTTTTTTATTGATAAATATACTAAATCAGCCCAAAGAATGCAAGATATGGACTGTTTGTCAAGAAAAAAATAGAAGCAACTCGAAACAGAACAGCTTTCCTTTCTTTGTGATAAACCATTTTGCCATCAAAAAACGCGCTTTGTTTCAATTCAAATAAAACTTACCGTGATACTTTCTCCCCTTTGATAGGACCAGCTCTGAGACATCATCTTTCCTTTGAAGTCAACAAATTAAAATTCCATGTTTATGAAAATCTCCGTTTTACAAATGAAGAGATAAATTAATAATTACATAGCTACACCTCTCCAGTCCAGTATAAGTCACACTGCCAATCACATCAACTCAAATGCCAAAGGTTCACTAGAGATACAATAACACCCAAACATAGTTTTATTTCTCTGATGAAAATTAATAAAGGACCCTTGAGCAAACTCTTCCTCCTTTTATCTCATTATTTCTCCACAATGATTTATTTCCAAAGCTTAACGGTTCTGTCATGACTTGCAGAGGCAACAAGGCCAGTAACAGGTGACTGTGCTAAAGCCGCAATCTGACCCTCATGAGCTTGCACGGTCATTCTTTGGTTGTCAGTGACACTCCATAGCTCCATCGACTATATGTAACAAGTTCCCAAATTAAACAACTTATCTCATCATGAAGAAATTATGTCAAAACAACACAGTAAAATATTTAGGTATATGGTCCGTGTCCAGTGGACCAAATTGTGTTTTTTTTTTTTTTTTGAAAGATTTGGCAGTGGCTGTCAAATATTACAACTACCAGTGGACCAAATTGTCATAATACTTGCTGCCTTAATGCAGTCAAGATACAAGAAAGAAGGGCCTGAGCAAATAAAACCAAAAGATTCTGAAGCTGAATTGAACAAAGTATAGTTCGGGGTCCTTATTGAAGAAAATAACAATCTGAAATATGCATGTTTCTGCAAAGATCTAATGGGAAAAAACAGCAATTGACTATTCCATCATTTTGTCAGTATACTTTTGAAAGCATGAAATATAGCCTTGTTGAAAGTTCACGCAAGTTCAGCACTCTATCTTATGAGCAAAATAACAAATTACCTGGTAACCACAACAACAACAAAGCCTTTAGTCCCAAACAAGTTGGGGTAGGCTAGAAATGAACCCAACGGAGTCACAAAACCAAGTTAGATAGTAATAAAAATAATAATAATTATTTAATTACCTGGTAACCACCCACGATTAAAATCTTCGGGTACCTCGGATGGAATACGCAAGAATTAAACTTGTTACCATTCGAGCTTAGCTCATGAACACACTCCATCGAGGTCATTGACCACACTTTCACTGTATCTTGGCTCACTGACGCCAAGAAATCACCATTCTCATCCCAGCACACTGATTGCACCTCATTGTTATGTCCCTGCATTTACCAGAGTAAAGCATCAGTAGGAAAAAATAAAAATAATAATTTTGACCAAAGAATGAACATTATGAATTTAATAAAATTGAACCTTCAGATGACGCATCTGCGTATCCGCATCTATGTCAATGATGTTAACTGTGTTCTCAGCTGCGGCAGCAAGGAGGCGTCCAACTCGTGGCTGGAACCTCACTTTTCCAGTACCCCCCTGATTTCATAACAAATGGTTCGTATTTGAGCCAGCCATATTACATATCATAAGAAGAAAAAGGTAATTCAGAAAAGGTTTCTGAGTCAAACCCTAGAAACACGAGAAGGTGCATTTTGACCGACAAGCCAGAAGCGGATCTCGCCGTTGTCATCACACGAGCAAAGCAACTCAGTTCTCTTGGGGTGGAAATCCAATGAGGTGACTTGAGAGCCGTGACCTACAAAAGTTTGTATACAGCCACCCCTCTACAAATTCAAAACAAATAAATGAATGAATAACTAAAATAATCAGTTGATTACTGGTAAAGAGCACAGAACATCATTTGGTATTTGCTGTTGGTCTTCTGTTTTTTCTTTTATTTTTTCTTAACTATTGTTGTAATGGAGTTGGAAGTCTCATCTTTCAAAAAATATAAACCCTACAGTAAAGATCATTACCTCGGCAGCATTCCAAAGCCGAACAGTTCCATCAGAAGAGGAGGTGGCGAGCTGGGCAGCACCCGCTCTAAAACGAATGTCAGTGATGAAATTAACATGCTCATCGGCCCTGTGTTCAATCTGTTGAGTCTCCATGTTCCACAAATTTACCTGAAATTTATTCAATTTTAGGTGCTAGATCCAACCACAAATTTACCCTTTTGAAGAGTACAGTTTTGCACAATGCAGATTTTTTTGGCAACCTTAAAGAAATAGCGAAAGTAAAAGGCTAAGAGAAAGCTATGGTATGAAAACAAATTGCAGTATCAAATACCCTCTTATCATGTCCAGCACTAGCTAGAAATTTCCCGTCTGAAGAGAAGTGACAGCAAACAACTTTGCTTGTGCTACTACGGTTAACTCCAGCCTCATTAAATGCAAAACCTATACAAAAAATTTGAAAATAGAAGTGATAAGATAAAAAATTACTTAACAGTCGTACTTCAAAGGTCATACTAAAAAGTTCACTGTTTCTCTAGTCTTCAAAAAACTCATAGAAATTGAGAAATTAAATGTTTGCAGGCACTGGAAAACACATTTATTTCTCTAGCACCTATAAACACTTGTACCTTTAAGGGAATCTGAATTGTCAGCAGGGCTTCTTTTTAGAGCAGCAAAAATTTCTCGTGGGTCTGTGTCATCATTTGAAAGAAATGACTCCACATTGTCATCGAAAAAACCAATATCTCCACAATGGTCAAGAATATCCTGTTATCAGGAAAAAAAAATAGCTTCTCTTATCAAGTATGCAGGTGATTCCATTTTAACTAACATGGTCAAAGTTGCACATTTCAAATGACAGGTCCTCATAAGTGTACTTGCTACCCTCTATGCCCAGTGTTTTTTTAATTCCATAGAATATTTAGGAAAATGAGCAAGGGTATTATTACACAGAGAGGTAGAGAGATGTGAGGAAAGAAATTAGTAGCCAAAAGGAGCACTCTGGTCCTTAAAAGACCAATACACAGATATAACTCATTTCTACTTAGCTTTAAAGGTCTTAAACTTCATTGAATTCACATCTATTCATTCCTCGTTTGAGAAGGAACTAGGGCAGATTACAAGCCCGGCTGCTTTACCAAGGTCAAATACGTCAAATAAAAAATAAATGGCTTCAAAAGGGTAGAACTATACCATCTGGTTAGAAGAGGAAGCGAAGCCACCCATGGTTTCAGAGCTGTACATCATGGGGTTCTTTTGCATCAACCCCCATCTGCTGTTGCAAATTGCCAGCCCCACCAGCAGTTGCCATAGCTACACCAGCATCACCCGGAGTGTGGGTTGATGGGGTTGATGGTGGAGATGGACCTGCATGGTTCCCAGTGCCAGTGCTGTTGGCCGGGCCCGATGAGGTTGGCTTTCTCTTCCTGTTGTTCTGCTATAATAAAATTTCACATCACATGTTTACTCGCGATTTGAAATATTTAGTAAGCTTACCAGCACATATTGTCAATACCATCTCATGACATTTCATTGTTAAGTTGAATACTAGTAAGTACTGTACTAGAACTGATATTGGCTATCATTATGCTCCTTTTTATTTTCCATAATCTCTTGTTTTATATGTCTTTCTGTTTGATGATCATTTCAAGTTTACGAAATAGAAGGGCTTATTAGAAACTCAAAATTAAAAAGTAAATGAAGGTGGCTTCTTCCAATAAGGTTACTTCATATACATATGAATGGGACGGCACTGCAAAGAACCAATAAGGTTATCAGCCTCTAATAAGCTAACAAGTTAGAAAACTAATATGATACACATTTTAAACTACGCAAACAAATTATTCTCATTGATTTGGCAGTACCTGTTGCATCTGTTGATGTTGTTGCATTTCCTGTGGCTGTTGGGTAGATGACTGCTGCATCTGCGCCACATTCATCTAAAGTTATTGTTAGTATCTAAGCCAATATGCAACTAAGATTATAAAATCGCTTAAAGCATGACTCGCTGAAACATCTAAATATTTCCTGCTTATTCTATAACTCACAAGCACCATGAGAATGTGCAAGTGAAATCATAACGACAGTGAGGAGCATTAGCAGGTGAGGAAACATGATATATTCATATTAAAAAAGCTTGAACATCCGTATGAAAAGTTTTGAATTAACTTCCAAATGTTGTCTTAAAGTTCATTTGTAATTTACTAACTTAGGATACAGAAAATGCTTTTGCGGCATATCTTCCATATTTAGCCACTAAAATTTACAACTGAAAGCATATCACATGGTTTAATACCATAAACGAGGTCTCCATACTTCTAGCCATATGGATTTCAAATAGCTTTTTTTCTACTTTTGGATTTCAAATGGCTTTTCTGGTTAATTTTCCTTGCCAGAAATCTTTCCTTAAAACTCAGTCTTCATAAGCCCCAAAATCTTGAGGAGACAAAAAGTTATGTACTTTGCTTTTTCAGTAAACACCAATATTGGACACATTTTTCTTATTTTCAAGGAAAGATTTTCAGGAAAAACACATCTGTATATCAACACCTCACCTTAGATGAGCTTGATTGGACAGGTGAGCCAATTGACCCGTCATTTCCATTGGGTTGGGCATCTTTACCGGTGAATCCACCCCCAGGTAAGGCCCTAAATCCTTGTGGACCCATTTCTCCAGAGTTTGTCAGACCCTGTGCCTGAGCCTGAGCAAGGAATTGCTGCCGTGGCGACATGAGCTGAACCTGACTCTGAGAGGTGACAAACTGCTTCTGCATGCCCAGGTTAGGGCGCAGCTGATCAATCCCCTAAATAAAATTATAACAAGTTATAAATGCAAAAAACAAGAATTGGATAGGAGTAGGAAAAAGAAAAGCCTGCAAAATAAACTATTTGGTAGATGTACTTACTGTCAGAGGCCAGCCTTTCAATGGTAAGCCACTCACGCCTTGGTTCAGGCCTAGAAAGTTGGCACAGGAAATATGCAAATCATATATCCAGAATGTGAATATTAACAGAACTTAAATGGTATGCATTTTCACAGCTTTCTTGGAGAATTTGGTTCTGTACTTTGAGACAAGAAAAATATTCTTCACAAGTTGTTCTTCAAGTACAGAACAAGAACCAACACCATTTACAATTGACGATTTTGAGTTTGAAAATGGATAGCAACCAAACCATCTTGAAACAAGTTAATACTTCTCATAGTGAACAACAAGAATTTGAATGATACCATACACTATTGAATTCCTTCGACCCAATTTGAACATGAGCTTTTTAAAAGATGGTAATTAATGCCATCCATAAATTATTGATTTTCTTCAGGAAATGATGCTTACCAACACCACTCAGCCCAGGCTTTGCTTGCATTATATTCTGGCCATATAAAGAAGGATCAACGGGTAAAGACCTTTGAAGTACGCTAAGATCGCCTTTCATGTCCTAAGTAAATTTCCAAAAAGATATCATCAGAATTTTATACGCTATCAAGTTATATTCAAAAGAAAAATGAAGGGATAGAAAAATAATTACATTCTGCTGGTTCCGAGCCTGCATCTGCTGCATCTGCTGAATTGTCGAAACATTCACTGAATTGCCCTGGACTAGTTGTCTGTCATAATAAATGCAACTAGAAAATTAAAAAAATTCAAAGGGCAGAAAATAGATATTATACAATTTGTATAGTTTTTAGAACATGCTGCTTGGATAGCAAATTGGGGCCAAAATGTTGGGACAAACAAATAATAGAAAAGGATATTTTTCTTTCACATGTAAGTTGAGTTTACAAAGCAGAACAAATCTAAATTTTCATAGTTACCTTGTATTAATAAAATACGAAAATATTTAAGTATTTTGATAGGAAACTCAAGCTAGTACACAGCAAATCTGATATGATCAATTAGCAACTTACCCAGAGCGATTAGCCACACCAGATTTAAGAAGTGCCATACGGCTCTCAAGCAGCTGAGGCGACGGCTCAGATCCCATTGAATTTGGATTCTTCATCCGTTCCTCTATCAGCTTTGCGGCCAACACTGTGGCCGAAGGACCCAAAACCGGGTCTGAGTTCATAGTGTTCATTGCCCCGTTAAATGCCGATGCACCCGGATGGCCTGGGTCCCGCAGAGGCTGCTGCATCTGCACATGTTGCCGCTGCATTAATTGCAGTTGTTGCATCTGCTGTTGTTGCTGCAGCTCCCTTGCCTTCATTTGTTGAGTCTAGAAAATTTAATGCAATACAGTAGAGAAGACAAACATCAGAGCATGATAAATTTAAAGTGATGACGATTTTGCAATAATTGGTACGTTAACGGTATATAGAAATAGGGTATCATGAATCTAATCCGAACTGATTTCTCTTATGGATTCTTTCTCCCATTAATGTCTATCAATGCGCGTGCTCCAATCAGGGATTATTAAGAGTATTACGTACAAATAACCTTTATGAATTATCTTATTTTCTAGAGAATAAAAGAGGGCCAGACTGGATACTTTCTTGAAAGGCCAGTTGATATATAAAATGATTTTGATTAGCAAGTTTGACCAACATAGTTTCAGTATTTCGTTACTCTTACCTCGATGAATTGAGCAGCAACGTCAGAATGTTTCGGGTTTGTTCTCGCAATAAATATATCCCAAAACACTGACCACCATTCAAAGAGGAACCCTCCAGGAGCATCAATTGCTGAAAAATCAAAACTGTAGTTAAATTTTGTCTTTAATGTCATGTATATTATTGGTTATCTGATTCTTTTTAAAAGTCGCCAACAACAATTTGAATTAAGTCCACCTGCATCAACAGATTCTGTGGTTGCCCTCCAGACAAGAGTGGATTGAACAATTTGTCTTTAATGTGATAAATACTACTGGTTATCTAATTCTTTTTAACACTGAATTGTAACTTCATCATCTGTACAGCGTTACTTTAGATCTAAAAGAGTATGTTGTTTACAGATAGTCCAAAATAAGTTATTACCTACTGGATCTGTCGCAACATTCCCTTCAGACAAGAAAGCTTTAGCCGTTGCTTGAAGATTTCTCTTCATAAGGTAATCATATATGTACACATCAAGCCTATTATAATGAGAAATATTAGAGGTCAGAAAAAAGAAAAAGAAAACTTAGTTTTGTAATTGCCGTGAAGAAATACACCACTTCTTTCCATAAATAAGAAAATAAAAACACTAGCTCGACAGTATGAGAATTTGTATACTATCCAATTATGCCTAAAGAATGTACTTTTTTTTTGTTATTTCATGATTATGCATGTGTTTCCTGAATCCAGTTCCAGAAACCACAGCAGAATCTGTAACACCGTTAAAATTAAGCAGCCAGAAAAAAAATTCTCGGAGAAAGGAAAATTAACTAAATACTTACATCTTATCCGCTTCCCATTTACTCTGTGCCATGCTTGCTTTATTCAATCGTCACAATCCTTCGCTTAATAATTTATTTTAGTTGTCTTTAACTGAACAGCCAATACAAAGTGAATCTCTGAAATAAAACAAAAATTAATTAAATCAGATTCCAAATTCAGTATTTCAAAATTAATCTATACACCGAATTGCACGAAAGCTAGTAATTAAGGAGCGGATCTAACAAAAGAGAAGGTAAAAGTGAGGATCAATCAGTACCTCCGGCTTTCAACGCCCAGTGTAGTAAATTTTCAGAATTAGAGATCGATCAGTGTTCTCGACTAAACGCTTCGATGGTGGTAAAAGTAGAATAAGTCGGGGAGAAGAAGGAAAGAGCCTGAGTTAGGGTTTGAAATTGAGGAGCTAACGAGGAGAGCGAAAGAGAGAGTTGCTCGCATCCTCTACAATCCATGATCTCAAATTTTCGCAGAGTTGAATTGGTATGGGCGCAAATAGTGCAATAGAAGAGCACGGTTCACTGTCAGTGGGATTGTATAATAATTTTATTCTAGAGTAAAATTATTGTGTCCTGTCATCTATATCATCTATATCACTAAATTGATTTTATAATCAAAATACTATATTTTTAATAATACTTGTATTAATGCCTAAATTTATTCATTGCTGAATAAATAGATATTAAAATTATTTTGAAGATAAGGAATATTTTATAATCTTTTGTTTAAAACATTAGCTTTTTAAAAATATAGACTTGTTCTAGAAGTTCCATTTTTTTCAAAACTTATCAAGGATTCATATTTGGAACATTAAATCTCTTTCAATTGTATATGACTAATTCTTTATAACTAACTCATTCACTATTAAATTACTTTTATTATCTTCATAAATTTATTAATTCATCGTAGTCATAAAGATATCTCCCTCCAGTCAATTAACAAGCTGTATTTATTGCAGTTTAAATTATTAAATTAAAGAGAATATAAAAACATGGGACCGTGGACAGATATAGGGTGCGTTTCTATAAACAAATTATGAGATACACCTGGAATTACGAAACAGTTACCCTCTTGGTGTTCTTTTATGGAATATGTGTAGTTAAATTTTAGCTAGGATCTAATAAAATACGGTATCACGGTACGATATTTGGATGTAATTTCCGGTAGGAGCGTAAATAATATCACAGAATGATCGAAAACATCCATGGCATAGTACGATTCTGTCACAATACGGTACGGCACATGTGTCGGTCACGTGGCGTAACTCGCATGACGTGTTCATTTGTGTGTGGTGGCCACTTATCGAAAAAATAACACAGCACTCAAATCGGCATGATCACAATACGGGACACAACAAGACACGGCACGTGACCTAACACGAGTACATGATTACACATGACCAACAAAGTATAAATTTGTGCTACTGTTTATTCCACAATAATATAAATTCCGGACAATAATATATTTTTGTACATTAAATACTTTTAAAAAATATTATTTCTGTATTTTATAATTATTTACAAAATTTTCATATTTGCAATATTTTTTCTTCCTTAAATATTAAAAATAATGAAATATACTCACACATTGATCAATCAAAGTATCATGATATCACTCTTCATAATTTGTTTCACAGCACGACCCAAGTACATTCCTAATTATACATTGTGGAGTATGCATCTCTGGGTCAACCAGGTGCATGCATGTTATTGTCGAAACGGAGCTGGAGCTGGAGCTGGTGGATTTACTTCTGGATCACCAGCCTTTTAGAGTTCACACCGGAATAGCAAGCGTTACTATTTACGGATCAATATGTGAAGTCAAGCGGGCTTATTATCTAAGCCCAAAACTAACAGGGGCTAAAAGAAGGTGGGCCCGCCTTATAATTAGTTCATTGTACTTTTTAAAAGCCCAGCGAGGTACCATACACTTCACGAAATTTGGAACCCCAGTTTCAAACACAGGCTTCCATTTTTGAAAAATCGTTGTGAAAGATAATAATATAAGGATTGTGTTTGCTGTTCTGTTATAAAGGACAGTGCTACGGTGCTACGCGTATATAAGGGCTCTCAGTGCTACGGCTCACTTTTTGAATTTTTAAAATTCTAACGGTCGATCCGAACCGTTCAACATGATCTCCGTATGAATATGTACCTGCAAACCAAATTTTACATTTTTTATAATTTTTTTACTATTTATTAAACCACTTTGAAAAAACACTAATTTGTACACAACAGTAAACTTTTCTGGACCATTGGATCAGCGATTTTCAAAGTGACTTAATAAATAGTAAAAAAATTCTTTTTTTTTTTGAAAAAAGGCATAAAGCCCGTTTCATTAAACATGAAACCTGAGTACAAATTACAGCAAAAGGGAAAATATGCCGCTACTGTACCGCTGTCAAAACAGCAACAGCAAACCACCAAAAGCAACATATAGTAAGGGTAATGATATAACCAAAAGCACAAATAGAACTTTAACCCATGTCAGAAACTAAGTTGTATACGCAACAAACACTACGACAAAGACATTAGTCAGAAGATTCTGAGTTCTCGGATAGCCATTGTAGCAACTGAGCATCCTCTGGGGAAGCCACCTGCAGAGGCACCACATCCAAATCCTGCGGCATCCACTGATTAGCAGCCATCTTAACCGGTTCAGCCATAGTACCTAGCCAATGATTAACAAGAGATATAATAGTGAGAATTGTATGACGACCCGATTGGACTATAGTATGATTAAAGCATCTGTCATTACGAGTAATCCAAATACCCCATAGGACTGCACTAACCACTACAAGTAATGCTATTTTATTAATTTTGGGTAGTGTCATCGCAAATTGTATCACATCATTGATGGAGTGCCAATGGGTATAATGGTTCTGACATTGTCCCATGTAAAACCATATATGTTTAGCAAAAAAGCATTGAAAGAACAAATGGTCAGTATCTTCGTGGTGTGGACAAAAGGAACACGAGACATCGCCTGTCCAACCTTTCTTACCCATATTAACTTTAGTTAGGATCTTATTACGGTGTAACAACCACAGGAAAGCACGAATTTTCGGGGGGAATAGGTAGTTTCCACCATAACAGTGGATGACATTTAGAGATGCCCCTAAAATTGAGAAACAAATATAAAGATTGCACAGAGTAAAGGCCAGATGAGTCCCATTGCCAAGTTAGTTGATCTTTTGCTTGTGAAAATGGAAAGGTCTCCAATACTTGAAGAAGATGCTGCCACTCCAAGAGAAGGACACCATGGATTGTACGTCTGAATCTGACGCACCTACCCTGTGTATGAAAGACCTCTTGCACAGTGATATTAGGAGTAGTACAGATCTCATATAGTTGGGGGAATTGGATAGATAGAGTGGCTTGGTGAAACCACTTATCATGCCAGAATTGTACTGCCCCTTGCAGTCCAGGGTGATAAGTAATCCCAATATTTGCAATGGGAGCTAATTTAGTAATTGCTTTCCAGAAGGGAGATAAAAGACCAAGGTGTAGGTTAGCATGTAAGCACATTTTCCAGAGATTAGTGTATTGAGGGTCCTGAAACCGCCACCACCATTTGAGTAACAAAGCACAATTCATCTGAGCAAGGTCTAAAATGCCCATGCCCCCCAGGTGTTTAGCAATACATATAGTCTGCCAATTAACAAGCGAATATTTTTTTTGAGTGCTAGTCCCTTGCCATAAGAAAAGTCTTCTAATCTTATCAATTTCACGTAGAACTTTTTTAGGGATCTGATATAAAGAAAGAGTGTAGAGAGGGACAGCAGTTAAGACAGAATTCAGTAGTGTAATCCGGCCACCCAAAGACAATGTTTGATTTTTCCAGCCTTGGAGTTTAGATCTGACTTTATCAATTAAGAAGCCCCAAGCGCTAATACTAAGGGGCTTAGGAGATAAAGGGACTCCCAAATACTTAAAGGGGAAAGAGGAAAGTTGACATTTAAAGAGGTCAGCTAAGAATTGTGCCTCTTCTGACGACAAATTGACAGGGAAAAGTTCTGTTTTATCTAAATTCATTTTAATGCCAGAAATTCCTTCAAAGAATCTCATCAGCCACCATACAATCTCTACATTTCTGGGGTCAGCTTTGAGAAAGAGTATTGTATCATCAGCATAGTGACAATTTGTCACTGAATGCTGCTGATCACAAGGAGGGCCTAACCCGTGAATATGGCCCTGGGTTCTGCCTTTGTGGAACAGGTGACATAGAGAATCAGCAGCTAAATTAAACAGATAGGGCGACAGAGGATCTCCCTGACGTACCCCTCGGCGACAAAAGAAATAGGGGGTGAGATCCCCATTGATATTAATGCAAGACTGAGAACTTTGCAACCAAGAGGTAAGCCAGGATATCCAAATCGGGTCAAACCCCCTATGTTTCATAGTGAGAAGTAAATAATCCCAACTAATTTTGTCGTAGGCTTTTTCAAAATCGATTTTGATTATCACTCCTTTTTCCTTAGTGGTGTGGCAATGATGTAGAATTTCATGGCTGAGCACAACATTGTCAAGAATGTATCTCCCTTTGAGGAAAGCTGATTGATGGGGACTGATGAGTCGTTGTAAGATCGGTTCCAATCTAGTAGTTAGAAGCTTAGAGAGAATTTTAAAACTGCAATTAACCAGGCTAATTGGTCGGAATTTTTGGATGAGTTGGGCATCTTTAGATTTAGGGATAAGACATATGATAGACTTGTTAAGAAACTGAAGCTCTATATTACCTGAGTGAAAAGCCTGACATAAACGTGTTAGGTCAAATTTGACAGTATCCCAGAAGTGTTGGTAAAAGAGAAAGGTAAGGCCATCTGGGCCAGGTGCCCCATGGGGGTCAGAAGAGAAGATAGCATGGTGAATTTCTTGTTCTAAGAAAGGAGTAATGAGAAGATCATTTTCTACACTAGATACCTTATCCTGATCTTCCCAAAAGGATGGCTCAATGGAACCAAAAGTACTTCCAGGAGTTCCTAGAAGATCTTTGTAAAAATGTAGGATGTGTGAATGAATTTCTACAGCACTGTTGGTGAGATTGTTGTTAATGTCTAACGAAAGGATTTTATTTTTTCTATGTCGAATTGTAGCTATCTTATGAAAATACTTAGTATTCATGTCCCCTTCTTGTAACCATTGCTGTTTAGATCTCAATTGCCAATACCTTTCTTCTTCTAAGTAAATGTCATCGAGAGTGTTCTTAAGGTGTAGCCACTGGTCCCTTTCTAAGGATGATAAATTTCTCTCATCTCTAATATTTTCTAACTGTTGAAGTTGATCAAGAATGGCTTTTTTTGTGTCTTTTCTTTTCACCAAAATAATTTTTGGCCCAGCCCTTCATTTTTCTTCTAATTTTTTTGGTTTTGTTATGCCAAGATAGGCCTATTCTAAAGTCTTGCAATGGAATTTCATTCCACCATTTGATGACTAGAGGAACAAAATCAGGGTGTCTAAGCCATTCTGGATCAAACTTAAACATTTGAGGAGACTGAGAGCTGGGAGCAGTAGTGAGCAACAAAGGGAAGTGATCAGACCCATATGAGCTTAAAGCTTGAACTGAAGCGAGGGGATATATATCTAACCAATCAATACTAACTAGATATCTATCTAGCAGAGCTTTATTGTTGCCACTAATCCAAGTAAAATTCCTATTAGGCAAGGATAGCTCAATCAAATGATGATCACTAATGAAATCATTAAATTTACCACTAAGTCTGATATCAAAATTTGATCCAGATTTTTCATGCCTAGCCCTAATTGCATTGAAATCACCACAAACAATCCAAGGTTCCCTTCTACCTAATCTGCTAGTTCTAAGTTCATGCCAAAAGGCAGATTTAAGAGTCCTATCAACTGGGGCATATACAATGGAAAGCATCCAATTGCAATTTTCTTTTCTATCATATAGGAATACATCAACAGAATAGGTGTGAGATATAAATCTACTGATTTGACAAGTATCACTATCACAGCCAAATAGAATCCCTCCAGACCTACCATGAGATGGAAGGCTAAACCAAGTATCAAACTTAGAGGAAATAGATTTCAAAATCCTATGAGAGAAATTTTCTTTTTTAGTTTCTTGAATTGCAATAAGATCTATTTTATATTCACTAATCATATCCTTGAGTATTCTTCTTTTACTGGGAGCATTCAAACCTCTAACATTCCAATTAAGTACTTTCATTGGACAACTAGCTGACCCTGATTATTTTGAACTAAAGTGAGCCTATGATCTACTCCAGCTTGTTTCAACATTGTAAATGCTTGTAATATTAATCGATCAAATTCTGTTCTATCTAGAGTTTGTAGAGCTTGAACTATTTGAACAGAATCTAAATGCCCACAACCCAAAGTAATATGATAAGCTCTATATAGCTCTTGTATTTCATCTGTAGTCATCCTAGAATAAGGGAAGCTAGAAATCAAAGTGTTACCTGGACCAGAGGTGGAAAGACTGGGACTAGCCTGGGCTCGAGCAGTTGCTTTAGCTAGTAAAAAAATTCTAAAAAATGTAAAATTTGGTTTGCAAGTACATATTCATATGGAGATCATGTTGAACGGTTCGGATCGACCATTAGGATTTTGAAAACTCAAAAAGTGAGCCGTAGCACGGAGGGGCCCTTATATATGCGTAGCATATTAGCCAGATTCCTGTTATAAAATAGAAATAAGTACTAAAGAGATGTTGAATTATTCGCATTAGTTATAAAATAATTTTGTTATTTTTTAGCTCAATCCAAAAAATATTAAAGATCATTGAAGCCAAAATTTTTATTCATATTCTCGAAAAAAAGAAATTCCAAACTACCCTTAAATTTTTTTAAAATTTTTAATTTTGTTCCTCCCGCTAACACTGCAAACGATATACAGTGTTAATTACCGGTAGCTTTCTCAAAAGGTTTGAATATAGTAGTTTTGTTATTTTTTTTAAACAGACGAGATATCTTATAATTTATATGTATTAAAGAAAATATATGAAATATCTTATAATTTAGATATACTAGAAGGTTTACAAAATATTTTTCAGACCGGATTTTTTGTGGCTGGAAAAAAAATGCTTTTTAGTATGTTACTGGAAAAATATGTTTGAATTTGAGTTATTGATCTCGGTTCAAATTTTAGATTTGGATCAATAAAAATATTTCGTGGTTCTTCTAGTACATTTAAATTTTAAAGTACTCTATCTATTTCTCTATAAGTCATATCATATTATAATATTTTAATAGAAAATGCTTCTAGATAAATAGATAGAGTACCTTAAGATTTAATGTACTAGAATGATCACATATGCATTTTAAGTTAATTAAAAACATTAACATCCGCACATAACGCACTGTACATATGTAGCATAATTGTATGCATAATATTTGTAGGATATGTTGCATATATTACAGATAAATTTATGTATGAGTAACCGTCTAAATTTTGGACTCCTAATTTTTTTTTAATTAGTGGTTTTCATACCTATTAATAATTTGATTGATGAAAAATATATTTACAACGAGTTAAATGACAACTTCTATCTTAAAAGTGTTGAATAATATTTATTAAATCTATTTATAATAATAAACATTTTAGGGCTTTCCGTTTTTTTAAAAAGAATAATGTATGCCTTTAGCAAATAATATACGAGACCGATGATTTAAAAAAAAAAATCAATTCCAAACTTTGCATGCATTGTGCCGCTCTCTCTATTGTCATCTTCTCTCTACTTGCTATCATCTACGTGTTGATTGGGAAAATAATAACTCATTAGTCATTAACTAATATCTCGCTTGTACGGTGCAACGAGACATATTATAAGATAAAGAAAATGAATTATCATACAAAATGGTATATTTTGTTTCACAAAAAATAAGAGAGAAAAAGAAGGAAGCGTAGATTATGTGAAATGTTAAAGAGACGTCGGCGAGTACGTGTCTCAATAAATTTAAATTTTTATACTTAAAAAAAAACTTTTATACTTAAAAAAAAACATCGAAAATATACATAAAATGAAAAAAAAAAGACAAACTATTTAATTGGAGTGTTAATATTTAATCCAGAATTTCATCTTTTAATTATTGTTGTTGACGGATCTAAACATTTACATACTTAATAAGATAAGGTCATGCTTGGTTGTGCACTAAACAACGGAATAATGACTCTACGTCTCATTTGTTCCGCCAAACATAGTTTAATTGAGATGGATTAAGATAGAATAAGCTGACTTTTAGGCTGGCCTAAATTGGCCTAAACTAATCCACCTCTCCAGGTGGTTAATTTTATTAGAATATGAGGCATAACTTTTCATCGTTTTTATTATTTTGAATCACTTTTTAATGAATGTAAAATAGACAATTAATTTTGTTTCTATTTAAGCATAAAGGAACTTTTAACTTTATCAATTATAGAATCAACAATATTTTTTGTAAAATGACATATCTTTCTAAATTAACAAAATATGTAATCTAAAAATAATTAAATAAAAAAATTGGAATTGTATGACAAATAAATAAATTTTTTGTTCAACAACCCAACATATTTTTTACAAAATAAATTGGTACACATATAAGTTTAATTAAACAAGATTCACTAAATGCAATGTGCATATCTAAGATATAAAATTAATTTGCACACAACTCATTTTCTTGTACAATTTGTTAAAATCAAAATGAAAAACAAAATACAAAGAATAGCTTTATTATTGATATTACAAATTTTGCAAGACAAAATAATTTGTAATATCAAATCATGCCTTAAATTACCAAATTATTAACAAATAAGAAATAACTTACAGTCAAAATATAACTTTAGACATCAATCAAACTTGAATAATTTAAATCTTAGCTTCAGTCCACAATTAATTATTCCAACTTAGGCTGACCAAAATTATGCATGCTGGGTTGATGTTTAAATGAAAGCAAAATTATTTTTTTATTTTACAGTTCTCAAAAAGTGATTGAAAATAATAAAAACAATGAAAAGTCAGGTCTCATACTCAATAAAATTAAACCACCTGAAGAAGTGGGTTAGTTTAGACCAAGTTAGACTAACCTAACGATCGGCTTATTCTATTTTAGTCTAACTCAATTAAATCACATTTGATGGAATAAGTGAGACCTAAAATTCTTATTCCACCTCTTACTCCACAATCAAACATAATCTTAGACAATCAAACATAATCTAAGAGATTAAATATTTGAGAATTGTAGGTCAAATTCTCCTTAAAAAAACCCTTACATTTATTCCGATGCCTATATTTCTGTGGCGCCGCCTCACCGTCTTGTTTGCATATCTTTCGCCTCTCTGATCTTTGATTGGTCGGGCAAAGGGAAAAATAAAATAATTGCTACTCCGACTCATATCTAACCAAACAAAAAATTCGCCGATGGCTATTTTACGACCCTTTGTTATAAATCAGCAGAGGAAAAAAACAAATTGTCGTGATCAAGATTCGCTAAATGCTGGTTTTGATCAAGAATTGATCCAAATCGAACTTTTGAATGTTCTTGTTGTCGTTGCTTTACTACCATGATTCAATTTAAGATAGCCGAACTGTTTTATAATTTGAATTTTAGGATTTATTTGTTATCTTTTTAAAATTATTATTGAATTGTATTATGAGAATTGATTTGTTTGTAAGAATTATCCGTGCTACGGCTTGTAGAAAATATTTTTGAGAATCGCAATTGAATTATTGTCATGAGATTTAATTTGTACATGAAAGAGATGGTTTATTTCAATAAATATGCAGAAGTGAATTGCATATATTTTTTTCCAATTACATGCTAACTTTGTATTTTATTTTTTCGAGTGCTAACTAAAAAAAATTCATAACTTTTTTGTTGCATCAATTAACTTTGATTTTCATATTTTCTCCCCCCACCCCCCTTACTAACATATTATTTCATTTTTCTAAATTTCAAATTTCACGATAAGAATTTTACAATCTTTAAACTTTCATATTTAAATAAAATGTAGCCACATATTTTGGAATAGTATGTACCGAGATACTTAAATTTATCTAAATTTACTTAACTATGAAATGTTGAGAATAATAATTTTTTATCATAAAATTGAAAACTAAAACTTTAATATTAACATAAACGTGTAAGTTTGAAGGAAGGAAAGAAGAAGGAAAAAGAAGGCTGGAATATTAATTTACGCGACTTATAAGAACACCTTTTTAAAAAAATTATAGGTAAGAATATATTATTTTATTTTATTTTAAATGATATTTCGTAAGATTTTATTTATTTTTCCTTTCCTTTCTATTTCTAGGATTTTTTGCGTGGTTTCTCTTACAAGGAGACTTTTTATTGTTTTAGAGGTAAAAATATTTCTCTGGCTAAATAATGTTATGTCCAGGCACTAAAACTAAAACCAATTCTTCGATTTATAAATCGAGAGGGCCTACAAGTACTTTTTAAATGGAAAAATGAGTTTAATTTATTTAAATGGCTAAATAATTTTTTTTCTTTTCTTTTCAAATTATTCCTTTTCAATTCTTTGTGCTATCTCCTATTTGCTGACAACGGCTCCGTTGTTTGGTTTATCCATATTGGGATTTTAAGCTGGACCCCGGAATCAAAGCCAGAAAGCAAAAGCTAAAACATCCAAATAAAGAAAATATAATCCAAAACCCTAATTTATGATCGATTCTCCGCATGGGGATTTGTGCAATAGGTAAAGATATTTTACCTGGCCGAGCACGGGGATCCAATGTTATAGTTTATCGGAGAATATCGGATATAAATCTAGTTCTTCTACAGCGAAGACGTTGGTTGTAAACTGTGTAGCGGGTTGTGAACTGTTACAGTATGCAACTATATATGTACTGACTATATACAAATAAAAAGGATATTTCTGCCGATTATTATAAAAATTATGCCGTGAATAACAACTCTACCTGTAACTTGTTATTTAATATAAAAGATATATATTTTTTTGGTTGTATACAATCTTCTAATATTTTGTTTGACTAGACTTGCAAAATATACACTAATTGAATTTAACTTTTTACACGATTTAGTGAGTTTGCAGGTTCAAAGTTTTAATTACAAGATTTATTGTAAATAATTAAAAATAAGTTCAGAGCTTTAATTACAGGATTTTCAATGAAAAACTAAAGTTCATGAAGTGTTGAATTACAAGATTTTTTAATAAACCTGAGAAGTCAACAAGACCTTACGAAGCTATAGATTTGTGTAATAATTAAGTAGTTAAGTAAAGTATATTTGAGGCTTGTTGATTTCTGGAGCATCCGTCTTGACCGAAACAAATATATGAAACCAATTTCAAAAGACAAGTCAGAAAGTTGCAATTTGATTTCGTGCAAGACGGATGACACCCGTATGGTTGTTTATCAAGTTTTGTGAGACAAATTGTACTAACTATTCTAGACGGGCATAAACATATAGAACAATTAATATTAATCTGAATTATTTTGCAGAAATCCTAACTTCAATATTCGTACAGTCCAACCTAATGGGTTTCTTCCTGTTAGAATGGATCTAGCAAATCTGAACACTCCCACTATATAAAGAGTTATCATCATTTCAAATTTGTTAAACTAGCCGCCTCTCACATTTGAAAACGTATTTATTGCGCAACACATGATAGCTTCTATTGTTGAGTGAACTTAAACTTCAATATTCTCTCAACACTCTCAAATCCACTCGACTTATATTTTAGGAGATATAGTTTAGTGTCTAGGATTTATGTTCTAGAGCTTTCACATCTCCGCTAGTGTGGTCTGGTTGTAGGGCACGAAAGAGTACACTAGCCAGAGCGTTTCTGCTCACATATATCCATAGCTGTGTGATGATCCCAAGGGACTCTTCAGCTCGAGCTTTTAGGCTCAATTTGCACACAAGTTAGGCCGTGACTTTCCATCGTTGCCAGACTCATGTGTCACAAGTTGTGTCCTTTTTTTTCTGGGTAATAGAAAAACGGTGCCGACGAGGTTGCTCTACCCCGAAGATGTAGATTTTTTACGCCGAACTCCGTTATTATCTTGCGTATCAACTGTCTTTAAACTCTAATCTATTTACTTTACCTGCACACGCTTATTTAACTTGTTAGTTTAGATAAATTAACCGAAAAACGTCTAAGAGTCTTTAAGACTCTCTTTATTGCTTTTAACTCTAAACATCACTTTTGTTTTATTTAGTTATATTATATATTACTGGACGTAATTAAATATTTTTTTAAGACACAACGACTCGTTACAGGGATTGAAGTGTCAAGAAATCAGCAGAAATATAATTGAGTTAGCGTGATATACTTTTCTTAGTGTCTATTCAGCATGATTAGCAACATGGAGATCCTCAGGAGACGCACGTACGGGGGAGACAGGTACCCAAGAAATCCTATTCAAAAAAAAAAAAACAAAGTACCCCAGAAATCGAGGCTCCTTTTCGCCATCTTTAGGGTTTCATCAAAATTCGTGTCCCCACTGCTTGTTTTAAGGTCATTTGCGTTTGATTTTTCTTTATTTCTTTTTGTATTTTGTTTTTTATGCGCAACTTATGACTTTATTTATTATAATTAGGACTAATCGTATAACTTTTTACAAAAAAAATATTAAGTTGAATTCACTCAGCAAACTAGTGACAACAATAATAATTATCACATCAATGATTTAAAATATCAATATGTCATTTACTGTTTAGATAGACTGTGCATTAAATTTAATGTAATTTAAAAATAATTTGGTCACTAATCAAAATGCAAACAAAATCAAACTTAATTTTATATAGATTAGTTAACAAAAATGAATAGAGAATATTATTATTTTCTGACTACATTTTGATAAGAGAACCAATAAAATACTATGACAGCCCTTGAAAATTCTCAAGTCACACAAGTAATGATATCGGAAAACTTCAAGGGCCAGTTCATACTTTTACTCCTGTGATTGGTAAGGAGAAGCAGCTCAGTAAGGAGGGTCAAGTGGCGGGAAATTGCGCAGGAGCTGGATGGGGAGGGGCCAATTAGCGCGGGAAATCACACGCGTAAGCCTGTTAGCACCTCTCATTAAGATATTGGCGGGACGAGAACATCCAATGCGGCAATGCTCCGGATACTTTTCATTTAATGGTCAACAAATCCGGTTTTGGCCCATACCGGGGATCAGGTGCTTTGCCCGAAGATTATAATCCGATCCGAATCGACCTTACTGCACCAAGGCATTGACGCATTGTACATGGAATCCACCGACATTTTTATAATATCCAAAGTTTAATACAAATTATATTTATGCGCAGAATTTCAGCTAATTTCGAAAAATGCCCAAGCCGGCCAGGAAATGGCCGGCTTAAGGAGTAGGAGTAAGCTGGCAGAAAATATTAAAAATTTAAATTTTTTTGTTTAAATTATTTGATAGATTACTTCTTTTGATATATAATTAGCATATTTATACTAAAATACACTAGATTACTGTAAATTATGTTGAATTACACTATATTAAGTTAAATTACACTAAATTACATTACATTACGCTAAAATATCGTAAATTACGCTAAATTATATATGAATAGGAACGATATTTTCACTGAAAAGGCTAAAACGACGGCGAAACTTCAAACGGTCATAAAACGGTGCTCGAGTGTCCGATTTCAGCAAATGACCACTTTTCGGAAAGCTTGCAAAAATGCGCATGCGTCCGTGCCCGCTATGCCAAAATTTGAAATTCAGAATTGTCAAAAAACTAAGGGAAGAGCCTCAAAACTTGAGTTGAAGTTTCCGATTAAGATTTTCATTTATATTATTCAATCTAAGTAGCTCAGTAAATTAGTTACATAATGAACTTGTAGAATACCAATTTTTACTATTTTTTGAATTTTTTTACTATTTTTTATGATTCATGAAAGATGGTACAGAATCGGTCTACTTTAACGTAATTTTGCGTAGTTTAGCGTAATTAGCGAAGTTATTGTAATTTAACGTAATTTAGTGTAATTCAGCATAATTTATTGTAATATAGTGTAATTCAACATAATTTCCAGTAATCTAGTGTATTTTAGTATAAATATGATAATTATAAATCAAAAGAAGTAATCTAACAAAAAATTTAAATTTTCAGTGTTAGATTTTATTATTTTGCTCTTCATAGTGTCTCTAAAAAAAAAAAACGAGTAAACAGGCCAGAAAATGGCCGGCTTACTCCTACCCCCTAAGCCGGCCATTTTCTGACCGGCTTGGGCATTTTTCGAAATTAGCTGAGATTTTGGACATAAATAATAATTTGTATTAAACTTTGGATATTAATAAAAATGTCGGTGGAATCCACATCCCTCACATTACTTGAGGGTATAATTATTAAATACAGGCCATTGTTTATTTAGGCACAAATCTTAAAGCGGACCTCTCTATAGCTAAATAGTCGATACTTCTCTATAGTTATAATACCTGAGGGGATAGGTTTTCTTGTACATGCAGGTATGTATCGTGCTGCCTTTTTTTTCTTTTCCTGTCTTCTTCTTGTCTGTTTTTTTTTTAACCGCAACACAACCCTGTATTAAATACATGATCATCGTGGTATTCAGAATAATTATTTAATTTCAAATTCATCAAAAATGATTTGGTTGAAAATATAAGAAATAGTACTTAAAAATAAATAAAGATGTTAAAAAAAATATTTAAAAAAAATAATAGTTGGAAGAGCAGTGGAATGTTACTTTTTAAATTAGTGTTTAGAGTATTCGGTAACAAAAATAAATAGTGACCCTGTGAACAGAGATCCAGTGATCAGTGAACAGTGATGCGAGACACATGTTATGTTCTTAGTCATGTTGTCTATATACAGCTTTTCAAGTTTTTTTAAACAGTACAATACTTCAAACAAAAATATATGATACATGCTATAGAAAATAAATCTGCTGCAATCTCGAATCTAATGAACAGTATCTTGAAATCTTTGCAATTTCAAATTCAGCTATCGAACTGTTTCGAGATGTGTGCACGGAAAAATCAATTGTTTCGAGATGTGTTCTCGAAAAAAGTTCGACAGCTAAATTCGAGATTGCAGGAATTTCAAGGTACTGTTCACTGGTTTCGGGATTGCAGCAGATTTATTTTCTATAGCATATATCATATATTTTTGTTTGAAGTATTGTACTGTTTAAAAAAACTTGAGAAGCTGTATTTAGACAACATGACTAAGAACATAACATGTGTTGCTTATGACATGTCGGGACGTGCTAGAATATCATTTATTATCTATGATATGGAGGTCTCAAAAGGTTGAAATTTAAAAAAAAAAATATTATACGAAGAGAGAGCAGGAGAAACACTTCAAGGGAAGAAACGATCTTATAAAATATTTTTCTAAGACAAAATCTTTGAAGATACTTTTACTTCCATATTATTTTACTTTTCACAGCATGAAAGTTAGTAAAATTACGAATTAAAAGGACATAAAACTCTAAAATAACTGAATAAAAATTTTACGCATGCTTCAAACGTGCCTAAATATGAGTCGTGTCATTCATTTTATTCGTCAAACTTTTTAACAACGTTGCGGAGGATACAAACATATCACTTGATACACCGTGTGAAGTTTACAGCACTTGTCAAAATGTGCAGTTTTCCGGCCGTCCGACGTGTCATGGATGAAACTCTTCTCTAAGATGTATACAGATATGAATTGGATCTTAGACGGATATATAGATCGGATTTCGAATATTCGTAGATATATACATAAATATAATCATAATATATTTTAAAAGATATGGTATTTATATTATTATTCAGATACGGATAATTAAATTCAAAATTACATCCGTATCCGTACGAATATTAGAATATCGGATATCCATATCTAATTTCATATATGAATCCGGATATGGTCGGATATCTGATCCGTTTGGACCCCTACTAATTAAGATGACGTTGTGTTTGGAAGGTGAATTAAAGGTTATACTAAATCATTTTCCTCTTTAAAGTAACGGCGTTTGATAATAGTAAACAGAAATAAAACATCAAAATATTCTCATGTATTATAGTAAAAATGTCAAATGTTAACAAATTTAATACTTTAACTTTACTTTAACTTTACTTTATCTAAGAAGATATTTTAATTTTACTTAATATGCTTTAATTTTATCCAAAACAGTTATATTTTATTCATTAAAATATCTTAAAAAAATACTAAATTCGCTACTACTTGACTTACAATTACAAATAACGAATCGAACTAAATTTCATCTAATTATATCCACGGCCCCTACTCCTCGAACAAGTATCCTCTCCATTATGTAAAAGATTCCCTTCACTTTACGGTTTGAAATTAACTCTCAGCTGCATTGAGATTCAGGCTAGCGCAGGGGCAGTATTATTGGGCTTTGAGATTCGTGTCAAGTTAAAAAAAACGGTCCTGATCCAATAATTGTAAAAGATCTCCTATTACGGTACCGGGAGGATGTGAATTCCCTACTCCTCACAGAGTCACAGTTGGGCCTCCGCCCTCCGGTGGACTGTTTACAAATGGACACTATGTCAACCAATTTACAGTTTGACTGAAACCTTGCGCCATATAGAAAAGCTTGTACAGAGTCGGAGTAACCAAAGCATTACTTTTGTTTATCTGCAATATAAGTAAGAATGTTAAAAATGAACAGGACAACAGGAGTAATGAACTGGAGTTATGGGCAGTAATGATGACGTTACAGGACAGAATCTGCAGTGAACTGTGACTTGTGAGGAAGTATGAAAATTTTGAAAATTAAAAGCTATCAGGTACCAGTTATCCCTGGCAACCTGGCATTGGATTCCTTGATTCCTTGGATACGAGCAATGTGTAACAGGGTTGAAACATCGCAGTAAAAGTTAATTAAAACGACGGAAGTAAAACATGGAGGTCACCGGTTAATGTTCATTGGGAAACGCAGTGCACGTTTGCTCTCCATTAAGATGAACTGGAGGCACCTGTTACTCTGTTGTATGCGTTAGATTGGAGGCCAAAATTGTGCAATCTTGTTCTGAATGGAGAGAATCAGGCAAGGGATGTTATCACTGTGTCAAAGCGGTTTTAATGGCGGGTGCTGTCTACAAAGAAAAACTCTCTGCCTTGTGTGCTGTAATGTTATAAATGACGCGCACGGTTCCTGATGTTCATTTTCGTTCAGTCCTCGAGAAATACCGATATTTTCATAAATTTTAAGTCTACAAAATTTCTTACCCCTCTAGGTCCTTTTTAACTTTTTAGTTGAAGAAATTGATGAAAAGCGCAATCAAATTGATGATTTTTTCATGCAAATGTCAACTTATAATTTACATATGTATATTCAGATTGACAAAAAGACTTAAAATTCAAAAACATTGTAATTGTAACGGGCCTTGGAATATTCCAAGGATGAAAATGAGAAATACAAATATTCAGGAAGCCTTATGCGAAATATACAAATTATCATTTTTTTTATTAAAAATGTCATAAAACGGTGGCATCTCTAGATTTGGGATCACAAGCCCCGAAATAATAAAAACTAAGAAATAGGCAGTTGTGTGGTGTACACTGTACATGCAAAATTCCAAACAAGAATTAGTTCAAAAAGAGACTCAAATTGTATCTCGTCTACTTTCTTAACCAGTAACCTGTAAAAAGGTCAAAGTGCAAGTGTGAAACCGGTTCTTCACTGTTACCGACCAAAAGAATCAAGTGGAAGTAGAACTCTGTTCTCCTTTCTCTCCTTTATTTCAATACTAGTTCCTAGTATGAACTCATGTTTCAATTGAGGAATCGGAGTTGCTTTGGTGCGCATCAAATTAAATTGATCTGAAATTCGGTTAGAACTGTTTGATCTTTTGATCTATATTGCGAATCGTACGATTCGTACAGACAGTATTGTGATTTGTGTGAATCAAGTATGCACAAATTATAAGTGAATTGAACGGCTGATCGGACATTAGATTAAATTTTGTCCAATGACCATCAAACCACCACCCCATCTCAATTAAATCATCTTCATTCCAGGAGGGGTGTATCCGATGAGCATCGGATCAGTTCAGTCTAATGTACGATCTGAGTCGCTTGATTCACGTTAAAGTTTGTGTGAAAATTAGAACTATAAATGTCTGCGAATCTTGACACCAATCGAACGGATATAAACAAACATCAGACCATATTTGATCCAATATATAATGGAAACCAATATTAAGGGATTTCTTTTACTTAGAACAAGACAAAATGAATCAAATGAAAGAAGCATTGTGTAGTTTGAATTTCGAAAAATGAATTCGAAATAAAAGGCTATTTGTTCACTGTATCTATGAACAACACCAAATTTTCAACAAACTAATTTTCATCGCGCTCTTCAGGTGAAACATAAATATGACCTTTTTTTGTGTTATATTCACGTGAGAAGCAAAGACACACAAATTTCAAAAAATAAAATATATTTCAAAGTTTCATGGCACGGGATCGGGGTGTCAGGTACGATATAAATCGGGAAAAGACATTTCGTACATGTCCTATACATATTTTATTATTGTCAGTTAAGTTCAAAGAGTAATGAATAGACAACGAATAATTATCGAGCAAAATGTGAATTTCAAGTGATCAAGTCCAGTAAATATAAAAAATACAGTACTTCAAACCCGATATGTGCATAAATTTTATAAGATATAACAATAAAACAAACGGTTTGTGAACGGTAAAATTATGAAGAACAAAATTTTATCTTAGCTTGTTAATTTTTTTATCAATTTTTGACCACTTATTTATATTAATTGAATTGAGTCAATTATGGGTGTCTATTTGTCGGTTCGAAACAAATAAAATTAAAAGTTTTCCAGCCAAACTTTTTATTCGATTTGCATAAATATAAACAAATTCGACCGGATAATTTAATCAACAGAACCAAAAAAGAGCGAACTTTAATTCAAATAGCTCATGTAAATTAAATCGATATGAAAATTTTAAGTTATGACATTAACTTGATAATTTGTATACTAACATGTATAATATTACAACATTAACGCAATATCTACTAATAATTTTGCTTTATTGTTTTTTTAATTATCAAAATTGAGCTGTTATATTTATTTAATGAAATCAAACGAATTGTTTTATCCCAAATACATTTGATTTGGTCAACACCAAACAAACCGAACCATGTGAACATCTATGTTTGAATTCGTTGTTTGAAAGCTAATTCAATATATTTAAGAGCTGGTCATATGAATTACCTTAGTAATTAAGCTTAAGTCCACGTTAGGTTTATCACCATTATATAGATAGATACATTAAAATATTTAATGAGTTAATTTCTCATTATCAAACATTGTGTAAGTAGATAAATAATTAAAAATCATCATTTACAAGTTATAATTATTTAATTATCAGATATCTCGTAGAACCAATTTTTTTATTAATACTGTAAAAAAAAAAATTATAAATTATGGAGAATTCGAAAAATATCAGGGCCTCCAAGTCAATCTGCGACTCCATTATTGGGGAGTCGTAGATTGTTGAGGCCCTTAAAAACCCAAAAATAAAAAAATGCACTGTAATATACTGATATTTAGATTTTTAAGGTCTGCAGATTAGCTAAGAGGCCTTGGTATTTTGCGAATTTCTCAATTTCAGTGGTGTTTTGGTTTTTTTTTTTAACGGTATTAATAAAAATTTCGGCTCGTAAAATAGGCTATGTGCGGTAGACTCTTACTCAAATAAGTTAATAAAATTCTTTGTCCATACTGACAAACTCCTGGAAAAAAAAATAGTTTCATTTACCTTCTGAAATATGTAGTAACTAGATAACTAGATAAATGGTTTCTACTGACGTCCTCACGGAACATCATTGTCGTCAATGTTTTTTTATGCTGTATTTCTCAATAAAAGAAGCAATATATTTTTTTTAATGATGAAAAAAGAAGCAATATTTTGAAAACCAAGAATATATTCTTCATAAAAATTCCAGACCATCAAATTTATCGTTGTAGATCCATTATGACAATTCATCCACTTCTAATTATTCAAAATTGACATGACAATTTTAAAATTTTGTGCCGACTGAGTACACACAGATTTTGATGCCGATCAGTAAATCAAAGGTACAAATTTTGTACCATTGAATATATTTCTTACACTCGGACAGTCTTGCAGGATATTTTTTTATAAACATAATTAAAAATATTTTTATCAAACCAACATGATTACTTTTTTTAATTTTTACAAAAATGATAAGAACTGAATTGCCAATTCGGTCCGCTTGATTTTTTTTTTTACCAAATTGGTAATTTGGTCCCTGTTGATTTCACAGTTTCTGCAGAAACTATGTTGTCGTTTGTGTAATGCCTAGGGACCGAATTGCCAGTTTGGTCCAGAGTTTTTTTAGTTCAAACCGAATTGGCAATTCGGTCCCAACTTTTTTTTTTTTTTTTTTTTTTTAGAGTTTGGTTGAATTTCTCACTTGTGTATCATATATCATATCAAATGTAGGTCAAATTGAATTTGAAACCGAAAGACAATTAAATATGTCTTTTTAGCCGGATCACTTGTTTTTATCCCTTTAATGTTTTTGGCACAACCTAGTGATTAAGAATTACACATCTTTGTTAATGTAAATGTTTTTTTAACTAAATTTACAATAATGCTATTTATTAAGCAAACCCTTAAAAAAAAAAAGTTGGGACCGAATTGTCAATTTGGTCCGGAGTCTTTTTGGGATTTTCTATGGCTGTCTTTCTGAAAATTTGTGAAATCAACTGAGACTGAATTGCCAATTCGGTCCCAAAAAAAAAACCAAGCGGACCGAATTGATAATTCGGTTCTTATGATTTTTGTAAAAGTAATCATGTTAGTTTGGTAAAAATAATTTTTTTAATTATGTTTTAAAAAAAAAATCCGTCAATAGTCTTATCCACAACATGAACTTCTTCTTTTTAATTAAAAAGTTCCATCATTTGGTACAAATTTTGTACCTATATTTTATCAATCAAATGTGGGTAAGACCCATATTTTTCTGTAAAAAAAATTGAAAAGTTTCGGTACACCAAATAACTTTTAAATATTTCTTTGTGAGAGTCAAACATGCACCTCTTTTGTAGAGAACTAATGTTTACAGGTGACTGAACAACAAAAGCTATTAATTCATATATACACTTATCCATCACAATGATTTAGTCGGTGAAAAAAATAACTAACCTATATATTTGGAATAATATTTTATGTGCCCTTCATAATTTATGTAATTTCTTATTTACCTTTAGAAACTTAAATTTATTTTTATTATCTCTCAATTCTTGTAACTTTGTTTATTTACCCCTCGTATAATTAATGTTATGTTAACTCTAATTAAATTATTTAAAAGATCTTAGTATATCTCTAATTAAGAATTTGAAAGTTAAAATATCCTTGACTCTCAACTGGAAATTATGATCATCAGTTCCTTCTCAAATGAAAATGGAATCACCCATCAATACTTTCTTATTTGATAACATATATGTCAAAAATTTTAAATTGAATACACTTTATGACTTGATATATTTATTATTTTTTACTGTTCATTTAAAAAAATGTGTATTTTTTTATTTCAATATACCACTTTAAAAAGAAGACAAAAATAGTGAAAAAGAAATTCAACATTAAGCGTGTAATCTAAAAACTTTTTTTAAGTAAACTGAGGTCTTTTAATAATTTAAATAAAGTTAAATATGAGTTTAATTACCTGAGAGACTAAATTGCAAGAATTAAGGAATAACTAAAATAAATATAATTTTTTTGGAGATAAATAAAAAGGTACAGCATATGTACAGCGCAAATGTATTAGAATATACAAACAAGCCATAATTATAATATGTTATCTGAAAAGTTCGTATATAATATATCTGATTTAAATTGTTGGGCACATACAACGGTGTACTGTCCAAGATAGCACTAAATTTAAATAATATTAATTTTGAAACGGGAAGAGAAATATAACAACAGTGAAAATCGAAAAAAAATAAGTATTAAAATTGAAAAAAAATATTATAAGTATGCTTCGAATAATAATTTATTGGAATTTTGTAATTGTTTGGTAGTCGATCCTGTATACACAAATTGAACTATTAATTTTTTTAAAATTACTTGACAGACGATTGATTTATTTTTATTTGCATTAAATTTGATACACCATCTACTTAAACTATAAAAAAAGTATTGGTAATTGTATTTTAATTATTAGGCTTTATCAAAGCTAAGATGCCTTTTATAATTATACGACACAAAATAGAAGTATTGTTTAGGTGATCTGTTTTTTTTTTGTTCTATTTATTTATTTTTTAAGAGAAGATGAAGATCTAATATTTTACATGTCAATATTTATAAATGACTCTTTATATGAATTTTAAACTCAGGATTTTTTATTTTATTTTTTTAAGATTGTCAGAGTCGCTTTAAGATGACGCACGAGTGTGTCAACTTTAAATAGAAGCCTAGTCGGAATAAAGTGTTTAGTTTTGAGAAACATTTGTGTTTTAAGGAAATAATATTATATGGCAAATTCTTCTATGAGCATAAGGATCTATTTGTAAAATGAGCATATTTTCATTTTCAAAGTTCAAACAGTCGATCCGACCGTTCAACATTTTCTCCATATTACAATGTACTTGGAGGTCAAATTTTACATTTTTTTGAATTTTTTTACTATTTATTAAGATGGGTACAAAATTCAATGGTCTGAATTTGACTATTTTTGTAAAATACTTAATAAATAGTAAAAAAATTTAGAAAATTGTAAAATTTGACCTCCAAGTACATTCTAATATGGAGATAATGTTGAACGGTTGGATCGACTGTTTGAACTTTAAAAATAAAAATATACTCATTTTACAAATAGATCCTTATGCCCATAGAAGCATCCCTCATATTATATATATCCAAAATCCAATAAAGTGTTTAAAGAACGATCAAAGAGACAAAGATGCAAGCACCAATGCAAAGGTAATCATCAAGCGTCAAAATTATGACTGGAAGAGTTTAGTACTTTTAATCATTTCAATTAGGTCCCTATACTTCTTTTAATTCAACTAGATCCTTAAATCAATTGATATGTGAAAATTAATTGTCACATGAGTTTAATACTTTAAAGGGATGTAGTTTCTGTTGTATAGAAATTTAATAAAGTCACATATTCATGATAATCAGCCATAATTTATACTATAAACTCTTGTACTCATGCATGGCTCATTTAAATCTATTTATAGTATCAAGTGAAAATATTATTATGTAATGTAAATACCAATCATATGCAATTTTCTCAAACTAATTAGTCATTTTCAAAGTATGTGAACATGCATTAGCTATGTTTAAGCCATCAATGAACCATTTTTGAACCATCGTAGATTGTATTAATATATCTGTCATATGACAATACAACTATGACTGTATTAAAGTTCTAAGTATATATATAAGAATGACATTTTAACTGTTCATTAGATTTGACACGCACGCACGCACGCGCACACACGTCTATTGCTATGAGTAATTAGCACCGTGATGCTTATCAAATCATTCAGCATTTATAAGTTATAACCAAACCTTCAATAATTGGAAATGCCAGAAAGTTCAATAGGACATCATTGTCAGGTCTAGCATTCTACAATAATCTTTCCTTAAATGCAGAAAGTCGCATAGACAGATAGACTCAGTTGACATTATCTCTTGAAATCCAACACAAATGGAAGAACACGCAGGTGCAATGGAAATATAATTAACCTAACCATACCACTTTTTTATTAAGAGAATTGTTCTGGCAGTATAAACAATATCACCAATCTAGCTACCACACGTAGGTTCATTCCATTTAGATTTATCGTTTCTAAATTCATTCAAATTATTTTTATATTACACAGGTTCGTAAATTTGACCCTGTTTAATACAGATTAATTATTCATATAATTGGTACTGCATCGCAGTGACCTGTCCACCAGTTCACCTACCAACTAATTTTAGGGGGAATTTCAAGTATACCCCTCAAAAACTTCAAAATTACTTATTTCCCCTCTAAATTTTGAAATTACATATCCCCCCTCCAAACTTCAAAAACTCACAAAATTACCCATTTTGTTGTCTTTTATATTAAAACTCATTCTAAATTTATAAAATACCCATTTTATCCTTTATTAAAAGCATAAATGTCCATTATACTCAAATTTGAATCTGAAGGGTTCCCCTACCGTCCGATCCGCGCGCATTGCATTAATATATGTGCTCATCGATTCAATATCCGTGCGTGTTCGCTTCAAGGTTCGTGCTGATCTTGCGTGCACAGATCTTAAAGCAATTTGACCCCACAAATGGCATTAATATTCGTGTATATCGCTTCAATATCTATGTCAGTTCACTTTAAGATTTGTGCTGATCTTGCACGCACTGATCTTAAATCAGTTCAGACGGTAGATGAATGAGTCTGATGAGTTTTTCATGTTTTAATAAAGGGTAAAATGGGTATTTTATAAAGTTAGAATGAGTTTTAATATAGAAACAATAAAATGGGTAAATTTGTGAGTTTTGAAGTTTAGAGGAGAAAATATGTAATTTTAAAGGGGGAAATACGTAATTTTAAAGTTTAGCAGAGTATATACATAATTTTGAAGTTCTTCAGGGGTATACGTGAAATTCCCCCCTAATTTTAAATATAAAAAATAGCAGGGCATGGATATAAAAGTAGCCTTGCGGGGCTTCAACCCTAAAACCCGATTCGCTTTCTACAAATACAAACTCCCTTCAAAGCCGCGCCGTTTCCCTCTCTCTTTAAACCCTTCCAAAGCCTCTGTTCCCTCTTCTCCTTCATTTTCCTTTCCCCCCAAAACCCTAAAAATTTGCAAAATTCGAGACCTCTTCTTCTACATGGGGAGGTACATGCGCAAGGGAAAGCTCTCAGGCGAAGTGGCAGTAATGGAGATCTCTCTTCACACACCTCTTGGTGTGCAAACAAGGTCTCGAACCCTAGCTTTGCAAAAGCAAAACCCTAAGTCGACCTCCATTTCGAATGCCTCTCCCCCCTCTCCCGTTGATTACTTAGAGCTGAGGAACCGTCGACTGGAGAAGCACCTGCCACTGGTTAAGGGCAAGGGGAATTTGTGCCGCGAAGAGGGCCTGATTACACCTGAGAAGGGCTCAGCTGCCAATTCTTGCTCTATTGGGTCGTTCTCACCTAGAGAGAAGAGTGGGAGGTGAGATTAATAATCAAAATTTCGACTTTTATTATATTTATATACTAGGTTTTTCCTATTTCAAATTGGGGGGTGGGGGGGGGGGGCTCTATTGATTTTCTAATATTTGATGGAATATTTCTGTTATAGAGGATCAAAATGTTAACATTAATCCGTTATGCGTTATGTTGTATTAGAGGGTACAAAGAGCTGAAAAACTGCTGTCTTTTCAATACAAATTAAAATTACTATCTGAAAAGCTCTGGAAGTTGCTCAAACAAGTTCATCTTTTCTAGCACATACCTTTTTTAGATATGTCATTTCAAAACTAATAAGCCATTAACTTCCCAGAATCCAATCACAAATACTTTTGCCCAAAAATCATTTAGTCTGGTACTCTTGCACTAAAAAAGAATAAATCTTTCATAAATGCCCTAGAGATTCCATTTATTTACAAAATGACATTCTCTACTTTTTTCAAAATGTCCTTTTGATCCATTGGCAAGTTTGTAGTCTAATTTTTCTGTTGGTGCAAAGTAGCAAAGCAATAGAGAGAATGTAATCCTCATAGAAACCAGTTTCCCTCATAGAAAGGCGGTCTCTCAACTTTCGAAAGGTTGTGGTTGCAGTAAATTTCACCTCAGATATCCTGCCATTATTCTCTCAAGTGGGGTCAATAAGCAGTGATTTCAATTAGTATATTTGTTGGGGCTACTCATGCTAGTTATCAGAGGTTCTGAAATAATTGCTTGTTGGGTCTTTTATAAAAGATGTTTCAACTAAAAAGTTAGAAAAGGAAAGCTAAATGCTTTGATCATGGTACAAGCGAACTGCTTTATCTCTGTATCATGCTTTCCCCATTAAACAACTAGTAAGAAAAGAGTTCTCGGGTTTCATGTTGTGTTTTTGGTGGTTTTGTCATGCAACTTGCGTGTTTTCCCACCAAAAATTATTGGTTTTGACTACTTTCTTGTCTCCACTTTAGCAAATTAGGACTATTTTATTTTTGAGAAATAAAATAACAAACTCCTGCACAGAGCTATTTGAAAGTAAAAGAATATGAAAGGGAACAAGATTGCCCACAAAAGAATGATCATATGTAGTCTTATTTAGATAATCTCACAATACGGGTACATGAATTTTTTTTGGGATTTACCAGGTTGTTAGTAGGGTTAAAGTTCTTGTGACAACATGCTTTCTCTTCTCTAATGAATCAAGTCCCTTTTATGTTAAAAGAACTGCTAATGGAAACAATTTGTTTCCTAAACAGTAAAAATAGCATATCTGCTTCTGAGGGAAAGAAATTTATGTAGTTGCTTGGCCTGATGATTAGTAACAAACTCAAATAAATCATGCTGCATCGGTAGAACTCTAAAGTTCTATAAAATGCGTACGCCACAAGAATGTGCATTGTCTAAAACGAATCTAGACATTGCATATGAAAAACAATAAGTACACTGATATGCTAAACTCTGGTGACAAAAATTAGTTCCTTATTTAACTTTTGCTTATGCAGGAATACAAGGGAGAGTACACCTTGCAGCTGGACCCGAGACGGGGAATCATTCGGGACACCATGTTCAACCACCCGTTCTCAGTCAGGCTTCAGAGTGGACAGTTCTCGGCATGGAGTCGATGTTCCTTCTCCCTATGAGGTGGAAGAGTTTTTCTCTAGAGTCGAGCAATACCAATGCCAATCTTTCATGGACAAGTATTAAATTCTTTTCCCACATCCATTTTTACTATTGCTAAAATTGGTGATAGAGTATTGTTAACCATGCTCGTAATACTGGCTTATTGGTACACATAACTTATAAATTGATTTAATTTTTTTTAGGTATAACTTTGATCCAGTGAACGAAGCTCCACTGGCGGGTCGTTATGAGTGGGTGAAAGTGGACTCCTAAAATATTTGCATTTAATGAAAACAGAGAGGACTTGTATTGTGCACTGTAAAAAAATATGTGGAAGACTGGAAGTTCTCAACTTATTCTCAGTACAGTAACTAGTCTAGTTTATCTAACCTCCGTCAACTAATTGTCATTCGTCAGAAAGGCTTTCAGTATTGCTTTGCCAATCAGCTTCCAGTCTCTCCTTCCATTTTAAATTTTAATGGAAATGAAATATTGTTTCAGCGAAGGTGTTATGGCTGCTCTATGCTTTATCCTCAGTAAAAGTTTCAAATTTTATTGGTTATTGGCTATTGGTTATGGTGCTTGTTGGTGTTCGCTCAATTTTATATTCCTTGTTAAATAATTGGAGAGAAAATTATTATTTTTGTAAATTTTGTAGTTTAGTTCAATTTTTAAGAAAAATACAGTACACTACAATCTTTCAAAATTTAATACTGTAGAAAAGTTGCGTTGACGGGACATTACTGCTGCACCTGAATTCAGTGCTTTGTTTCTTTATACAGTGCGTATCTGACAAGTGGGAGCCACACTTGTTGGAGGGTTTAATATGACCCATTTCGGTGCGTCTCATCTCTCTGATCTCTAGGCTCTGTTTGTCTGTGCTTGCCATTATTACCAAGGTAGAGATTTTGACCGTTCCCTCGTGTCGGTGAGATTCCCTTGTGCAGCATCTCATTGGATGTTGAAGGTTTTGTTTCGCTGATATCGTTTTTTACTTTTTAATCTTTGTACTGCGGTCTCAGACTCTCAGTTCCTGATGTTATTTTTCCAAAATTTCCTGCGCCACACTCAACTCACTTTCTGAATATTCTGCTGAGTTTTTCATCAATAATATTGAAGTACAGATCAGATTTTTATATAATTTATATTTATTTAATTGTAATGTAAATTTGATTAATTTATAATTCAAAGTTATATACACTCACACTAATTATTTGACTCACCGTAAAATGTACCCTTAATTATTTTAAAATGTCCACTTAGCTACTACTGAATATTTAAATAAAAAGGCTTTAACCCGGCCCTAGTATTTATATTGCACTATCTTAAATTTTATACAAAAAGAGTTACTACTGAGTATGTACTTTAGTGTTTCATTTTTATAAAATTTGACAAAGTGGAGAGATGTTCAAGAGAAGGACTTAAAAGATGTAAATATAATATTTTTTTTCTTTAACGTTTTCATTCTGAAAGGATTAGTGTTAACTTATTACTTCCTTTCTGTAGAGACGAGAAAGGTCCGTGCTTGTCATAATTCTTAAACATTGAACATGTCTTTTTGTAGAAAGACGAAAACTCATACCACTGCACTAAATTTATGATTTTAAAAAATGTTCTCTTTAAAATATATTATCTACACTTCCTTGCACCGGTTACCGTTTCACACTATTGCAAAGTATATCCGTTTAAGTTAAAAAGAATTCTAGAGTATTAAACTATTCATAGCAACCTCCGGTCTAAATAAATAAAAGAGATAGACCTGAGCAGCTGAGCTGTAAATTTGCAATTGGTTTTTGTGTTAGTCTCATTTATTCGTTTCGGTGATTTAAGAGTTCAAGATTTAGGTTCTAGCGTTATAGGTCTGATAATCTACCCTACTATAATTGTTTAATCTCTAACAACTTCCAGCCTAGATTTCAAGCATTTTGGGTCTTGGCCAGAGCGTTCTGGACAAATGTTGCAAGGAAATCTTTACATTCCTGTATTCATGCGAAGATAGTCTGGACTCTGGAGACAAAAAATAGGATAGGAATGAAGAAATATTTCATAGTAAGAAATAATTGCATATTTATTTTACACACAGTCATATTTGTATAATTTTCTTTTTGTTGCAAAAACATGATGAAACAAAAACATATTTTTTTGAGAAAAAAAATTGGATCAGGATAGGCAGGTGCCTTCCGTTGAGTTCTACTGACTTTGCTCCTGGTCTGTAGTGACAATCAAACACATCTTTTGAAGTCTAATTTGGTGTTGTATCGCGATATTTTGTTAATATCATCGATTTATTCGTTTAATTTCACAAACAAATACTTTTAATGTTCATAAATTTGCTTTCAGTTTCAAGAAGGAGAACAAGAAATAGAGAAATTATGAAACTCGCAAAAATGACAGTTCCATAGACTGAACATTGCATTCATCAGATTAAATGAAATAATACACTTCTAAATATTGCAATGAATGGTATAATTTCGTCTATTGCATACCTTTGAGAATTGATCTATTATAATTTATAGAATTATGTATAAGAAAGTGTTTCCAATTTTACATACAAGAATCCTGCATGTTCCTTCCTACTTCAAAATCAAGACCAGTAACAATTACTGAATAATAACATCAGTAATAAAAGATTTTTTTTTTAAGCTCAAATATGTTTGAGCTCCTTGTGTTTATTTAGGCATGCAACTATAAAAACTTTTATAATCGCAGTTATCAATTAAATATGATGATTTTTAATTTTTCTCAAAAAAAATACCAGTAACAAAAGAATACTGAGGCATCTGCATTCCTGAAACTATTAGAGTTTCTAATTTGACATGGCAGTTGCTAAACCAGTTCAGGAGTGTAGATGGATTTCTTATTTAGCAATTTTTCTCAATAATTTCTTATTAAGAAATCGTTTATAAACTCTGACGTGGCAAACCCATTGGCCTGTATTTGTTAAAATTAGTTTAATTTGCTGCTGATATGGCTTATCAATTTAATTTACTGATGATGTGGCTTATTAGAAACTCTAAAATTAGTTTCAGGGATGTAAACATTTAGAAACTCTAGAGTCTATAATTTCTTAAAAGCAGTTAACGTTATTTAGAAACTCTAAGAGTTTCAGAGATGTAGATGCTCTGAGAAGTATCACTTTAGAGTCTAGACACTGAAGGAACCATTGCCAACTTCACTTGTCGAAGTCTCGTAATGTCTACATTTTCACAATCTAAACAAGTAAACATTGATAATTTGACAATAACAAGACTTAAATAAAGCTCCTGTAGCTCGTTCGGTTAGGACGTGCAGATTAAATAAGTTGAGCAAACTTAGCGTGCTCTATGCTCATCAAAATTTTTGGTAAGTATAAATTTAAACTTTATCGGATTAACTTCAAACAACGATTCTAAATTATTGAAACCGATCTATTTTTATGAGTGACGTGTGTACATGTAAAATTTTGAAAATTTTGAACTTATTTAGTATAAAGTTGAGTGGCAAAAACATATGAAGTTGCACGAAGTTATTTTAATGCATTTATTCATTATTTGATGCTTGACTCTGTACTAAATTAATTATTTTTTTTTCAAAATTTAGTATGTATACGCATCACTCGTGAGCAAATTTTTGTTAACAGTTTGGATTCATCGTTTAAAAACAAATTTGATAGATTTTGGAGTTATGCTCACCGAATTCTCTTAGTGAGCTCTAGCACACACTAGCTTTACTCTAAGTTGCACTAAGAAGATCTCGTTCGACAATAAATTTGAAGAGTAATGTCCTTAAAAGGACTTTAAATTAACAAAAAATAGAACTATCGCTGAAGAATTCGAACAAGCTTAAGATAAACAGGCAAAAAAAGAGTTAAGAAAGTAGTCTTTGCTTTATAAAGAAATATTTGTTTGATATATTTAAGACTTTTTAGGGTACTAAGAGCCCAAGAGGCTCAAATCCAAGATTGCGAACGGCACCTGGGCGAGGTCACAGGTCAGGCAAGCGTGAAAACTTATATCATCCCTGGTCTAAAGAGGGGGAGTCGGTGAAAGGTTGGGCTGATTCTGATTCAGCGGGCTTAGTGGAGTAATCCTTTTCAAGATTTATTGGGCTTCTTTATTGTGGGCTTTGATATACTATGGGCACGTGACCTACACCCAGTAGTGCTTATGGTTGAGTAATTATTTTCAAGATTTACTGGGCTTCATTATAGGCCTTTATATACTATGGGCACGTGACCTACCCCCAGTCAATAGAACAATACAGGTGGCACGTGCACGGATGAGGAATTCATTGTGCGACCGTACGAGTGAAAAATTGGAAACTCCCGCGCTAAATATAAGAAAATTCGATTTGGCGGGTCTCGAATTCTCGCAATCAGCCCAATATTAACTGGCGCCATTAGAGTTTCAATGAATCCACTAAAATTTTCGTGTCAATCCCGCCGCTTCCCGCCTAGGCAAAGATATCATTTTGCAATAAAGCCGTCCAAGGAAGCAGCCATTTTGTAGAGAGAGAGAGTTTCAAAAGAGAGAGATCAAGTGTTTAATCAAAAGAGGTAGGAGGGAGAGAAAACGGGAGAGATGGAGAATTTGAGAAGGTCGTTGAATCCTCTGGTGCTCAATCTCCAGAAAATGGAGCTTGAGCTCACTTGCCCCATGTGGTACTTCTCTATTTTCTCTGCGGCAGCTAGTTCTTTAGTTTGGTTGTTTCAGTTTCCTGGATAAATTGCTCGTTTCTAAGAATTACTTTTTGTTAGTCATACCAGATGCGAGCTATATGTTGAGCAATTTGGTAAAGGTTGTCTGAAATTGATTTAGTCTGGTTGGAACTCTATATAATCGGCAAATTAACTAGAAAGAATTTTGTGGCTAGTTTTGCTTTGATACAAGTCTATTGTTGTTGCTCGAGCAAATTTTTCCTAAATGTGAGCCTGAATGCAGTTGGATTTAATCAATTATCATTTCTTTTTCCTCTCTGGCTCAAAATATTCTACCGTGTTGCTTGAATATGAAGTGTTTGATGATATGGATACGTCTCCTTAGATTTGTACTTATCTGTCTTGTCTTGTGCCGACGATTTGTAAAAGATGACAAGATGTCATGATCTAGTAAAGTTTTGTTTAGACTGATTATAGTTTGTTGATTCTGTAAATACTGCTGCTTGTAAGTTTTATTTAGTGGTAGAACTGTAGAATTTGGGAACTTTTAGCATTATTATTGAAATTGGGAACTTTTATTAAAGAAACTTGTTTCCTTGCCTTTTTTTGCACTAACATCTCAGCTCTCCAATTAATTGCATCACTAAACATTTTCCTTCCTGCAGTTTAAAGCTTCTGAGCCTCCCCACCTTCTTGCCATGCAATCATGTATCATGCAGGTGATTTTCTTAAACTGACATAAAGACCTGTTTATCCATTATCTCTTGTTACATAATTTCTTCCTGATTTAGATTCTGGTTTTTGAATTTTAACTGCAGTCATTGTGCTACGACTTCAATTAATGGTTATGGCTGTCCGCTTTGTAAAGTTACATTCCGGTATCAAGGTAATTCTGTCTACATAACTACACTGGGTACATTAATATTGCACTAGCAACTTTACTTGATAAAGAACTCAGCCGATTAAAAAGTTGTTGGGGAATTTTTCGCAGATCTTAAACCGGCCACTCAGATCGAGGCAGTGGTTACTATCTACAGAAGTCTTAGTTCTACTGTCAGCAGTATTCTCATTCCAAGAGAGCAGCAAGTGGACATATCTGGTAAGTAAACATACATATAAGGTGGCATGAACAACATTTATTCACTTATGTTTATATTATAATGTCTATATTATAATTCAGATACAAAGACACCTTCGGGGGGGAGTGGAAGCCCAGACACATCGGGAAATGAAAATAAGATGTATAATTTTGAATGTGAGCAGCAACAATTATATAGCATAATTGGGTCAAAGTTAGGGTTTCCAGATGCACGTGCTAATGCAATTGTATCAAATAAGTTCGATAAATCCAACCTAGACACAGAGGCTTGCAAGAAGGGAGCCTGTAGAGCTGATATGACTACATGCATCGAGCAGAAGGGGCATTGTGGGCCCCCATTATCAGATGAAGCAAGGACCATTGATAGCGACAGCTATGATGTGCATAGCGCACCAGTAAGTCTGATTCTATCTAGTAAAACAATTGAGGGAATTAATTTCTATAATTTGAAGCATCTTTTATTGAGGAAATCCCTTGCATAAGATCAATCCTGATAAGAATCGGTTTATCATACTAGATGGTACATATCTGTATGTTGGAAAACAAGGATATAATTATTGTCACTGCTGTACATGAATACATAATACAAACACTGTTTACTGCTCCATTGATGCCAAAAAGAAGATATATTTCCCAAAATAATATGCTTTGAATACTGCATTCCTGTTTATATTGTTGTTGAGTGACTTCTCTTATCAATCCGTTCTTGTAATCAATTAGGTACTGAAAGGACCAACAAAGAGAGATGCAAAAACTGGAGCAGTCCAAAATAACGATAACAGTATCAGAGAGCCAAAGAAACTAAAGATGACTGGGAATCCCTACAATGAAAAAGTAATGGTAATGTCCTATAATATACTATTTTTGCATTCTATTCAGAAAAAAATATACTGGTTATATTTCATAAAATTATTGATTTAAATGAATTGGAAGCAGGCGATCAAGTCAACCCTAGTATTGCTGAATGTGGATTTTGCCAGTCATTCAAGTCTAGTGAGGTACAATACTCCACTAAAGCACTTTTCTTTTTATTTGGATTAATATGTTAAAAAAGTATAGATATTTACCATAATGGAATATACCAGGTTACTGGCCCAGTATCACATTATCTTGATGGAGCGCCAGTAAATGATAACAGAGCCTTGCTTCCTAGTACCCTCCATGCTCATGATAAATGCATTGAATGGTAAGCTATCTTATATAATAAATGCAAATTATACTTCTAGCTATTGTGTAATTTTTATTAAAGACAAGCTTTTCCTGAAAACAGGGCTCCTCAAGCGTATTTCGAGGGTGATAATGCAATGAATGTAGAGGAGGAGATGATGCGAGCTTCCAAAATTAAATGTATTAAATGCGGGTTGAAAGGTGCTGCACTTGGTTGCTACTCCAAGAGTTGTAGAAGGAGCTATCATTTCCTGTGTGCCCATGAGACACCTGGCTGCCGCTGGGACATGGTACAATTAATTTTTGTTATTGTTGTTTTGTATTGATGGAATCTAGCTCCGGAATTTCTTAAGCTGATGTCACTATTTTTTTTTTCATTTTTTCAAGGTAAACTTTCTTCTACTTTGCCCCGTCCATTCCTCAAAGAAGCTGCCATGTGATAGATCCAAGTCAAAAGCCAAAAAGGCAAAGCGTGCTGGGTATGTTTCTTGCAACCTAAAGTACTTGAGCTGTGCCTGTTTAATGTATTATTTATTGATAATGTCTTAATTTATCAGATCTCCCAATTCTTTGACCGGTGACTTAACATCATCTGTGATGAATCAAAGAGGTGAGCGCTGGATAACCTCACATACTTTGACAAGAGCATGGTTGTTATGCGGGTCTGCTCTCTCTGACGAACAGAAGGTAGTTTATATTGCAATATCATATCAACCTCACATTATTCAGATTAGTTACGTTTCGGTCTTTTTGTTCACAGGAAATATTAGAGGAATTTGGTAATATTACTGGTGTGGAGGTGACAAACAACTGGAAATCTAATGTGACACATGTAATTTCTGCTACGGATGAGCAGGGTGGGTGTGGTAGATCACTTAAGGTGCTCATGGCAATTTTGGGTGGGAAGTGGATCGTTGGTGTGGATTGTAAGTGCCATTTCCTATTGTCTTTTGCAATAGTTTGTTGAATTTATTTTGATGTGATGTTTTATAAATTGAAGGGCTGAAAGCGTGTGTGGAGGCTGGGCATCCTGTTTCTGAAGAGCCTTTTGAGATCAGCCATGATGTCTATGGAGCCTTTGATGGGCCTAAGACTGGTAGACTTAGAGCCATGCAAAAGGTCTGTCTCTCTCTCTCTCTGCCAGATAAAAAATAAAGAAAACATGGACCGATAAATGTTGTGCCATTGAGAAATAACAAGCAGAAAATACTTTTTCTTAATTAAAAGAAAATCTGTTATAGACTTCTAGCTCAATTGGTTAGTTAATCTCGAAAACATTGATTGCGAAAGCAATTCTGAAAAAGAAAAGATTTAGAGTCATCTGATTTGATTTGTTTTCAATAGCCACTAGATGGTCATCAGATGGATTTTCTGTTCAAAAGATTTCATTGAAATTTCCATGTATAAGTGGAATTGTGAAACTATATTTGTAGCCAGTGGTTGAATTATGAATTAGCTTTGCTTTTGGAAAGAGTCAGCGTCATGCATAACCCTGAATATGTAATCATGGAGTGCCTGTTCGGGTGTGTGCGTTGAGACCACTTAATGGCATCAGGGTTTTCTATTATAGGGGTAGTTTTTTAATTTCTTTTTGTAAGTGACTTTCTTTATTCAATGGAAAGGCTTGTGCCTATTTAAAAAAAAATCATGGAGTGCCTGTTAAAAGAAACAAAATTTTCCGTACTCAACAAAACAAGGGAAGCACCTCATTTTTGCACATAATGAAAAAAAAAATATCATTTATACCTTACTATATTATTGCTATGCTCGAATATTCCAAAACTGGCCCTTATTATTTCATCTGGATTTAAATAGGCAGAAAAGGGGTATTTTGGGTATCTAAAAATAAATTAGCATTAACAGAACTGGCATATGCAACTTTCCATGTTTTAGAGTCACGTGGAATATTGTATCCTTTCTAGGATATACTTCAAAGCCGGAAAGTTATTAATTTTATTTTTTAACTATACGACAGGCACCGAAGCTGTTTGCAGAGTTATCTTTCCATTTCAGTGGACGCTTCTTGCCATACTACAAAGGCTACCTAGAAGAACTGATTGTAGCTGCCGGTGGTACCATCATTGATAAAGCAAACCTCTCAAGCTCATCTTTTGTTGTCTATAGCACCGAGCCTCCACAGGGAAGCAACCGAGAAGGCCTGAATGAGGCAATTAATAAGAGAAAGATTGAGGCTGAAGAATTAGCAGCTGCCACCGGTTCAAGAGCTGTAGCCCATACTTGGCTTCTTGATTCAATTGCAGCTTGCAGTTTGCAACAGGCTGCTTGAGTTTTTTTTTTCTTTTCCAATTTTTATTGAGATTTAAATTTGGTTGTTTATTAGTACAATTTTCTGCTGTGTGATTGTAACATTAATATAGTTTAATTAATTGTGTGGAATATCTTCTGATGTGCAATTGTGCATCATATATTGGCTGTGGCTTTGCTGGCAAGATTCTGCAATCATATTTTGTCAGACTTTAATTATTTTCAATTGTAGAATTGGATCGAGAATCTTAAAATGCTGAAGTGTGTATTTAACATGTGAAATCATGTTTGTCAAAGTGTTAATTTTCATTAGTAGTGAAGTAAAAGTAAGATGGTTAATTAATATCGAGGAGTGAATTATCATTTCTTTCATAGACAATTCAGAAGCACTTTGGGTTTGCTATTCAAGAACTTGAATGACAATAATGAAAATTAGCTATGCTATATTTACCATCTAATCCCTAGTAGCAATTAGCCTTTGCTATTAGCTATGCTATATTTACCATATCTCTATATAGTACATAAAGCAGTTATTGAGGACTTGAATCACAACAATGTTGCCCAAATCCAAAAGGATATAATGTTTCTGTCGATACATATTGTTATTCAGTTGACGGTCCTTGTGCAATCGAAAATGGAATTGACTTTTCCTTCATTGGACAGGGTTGTTCATGATGTCAGTAGAGTTTGTTTATGAAGTATTCAGTTTGGAATGGATAAATTGTGTCTGATTTTATGCTCTGAATATGCAATCGAGGTAGACTTGTGGTTCCACTCGTAAGATGATCAAATGCCTCGAACTTTTCGTTTATGCATATACTATCCAATTTTTAGCTGAGCATTGGTTGATATATTTGCTTATTTATTCTGCAATTTTATTGTTATTCGATTTTTATCTCCTCTTTGTTTCGGAACTGAGGTAATAATTGTTCAGGTCTGGACATCTTAAAGGAATATATTAGAGGTAATAATTGTTCAGGTCTGGACATCTTAAAGGAATATATTAGAAAATGAGTGAGGCTATTGTACTATGCATAGCACAGATTGGTCCATACTACGTATCAATATTTTTATTTGTAAAATTCTAATAGTTGATCTGAACCATTTAATATGATCTCCATGTGAATATGTACTTGTAAACTAAATTTTACATTTTTTATAATTGTTTACTATCTTTTTAGATGAATAGAAAATTACTATCCACAGATTTTCTACCTATCTAAAAAAATAGTAAACAATTTCTAAAAAAAATATAAAATTTAGTTTACAAATACATATTTCTATGGAGACCATGTTGAACGGTTCGGTGACTGTTACGACTTTCAAACTGAAAATTTGAGTTCATAGCGTGGACCAATATGCGCTATGCATAATATCTAGTCTGAGTGTGTTTGGATGAAAACTTGGGTTAGTGAGAATAGTGAGCTAACCTAAATTTTGATTGGGTTAGTAGAATAGCATGGTAATCCATAAAAGACAAACAAAGGATAGTTCTTTTTGTTAACTCAAACACATCCAAATATAGAATAATAGTTTGGAATAGTCGCTAATCCGAATTAACACTGTTCTCTGCCACGTCCAAATGTACCTAAGAAAATATAATGGCTAAAAATGAGCCTAACCAAAATTCGAGTTGCGAACTGAAATCGGCCTGGACCTTCGTAAAGTTCCAATCTCGGCCCAAAATTGATATCAACTAGTTTTCATCTCTCGAACTGGACGCCTCCCATTATTGACGACTCTACAGACCAGAGGTCACGCGGTCAATCCATTGATCCGGTCTTTCGGGTGCATTCTATTGACCGTCTGATGGTTGCATTTGACTAGATCTCTAACTGCCACATCATATCAGCGACATGGAGATCGACAGTAGTGGCGATTCCTATTTCTATACTTGTCCACAATATTTATTGATCGCAACAAAGCTTATCAGAGTCGTCTAAGCTTGATTTCAGTTCTTTTACTTCATGAAATAGATCCATCGAGTAATGGCGATTCCTAATTCTTTTACCTTTCAGTACCAAATCGGCATCCCTCATGATTTCTTCCTTTTCTGTATATCAGTGGACCGGAGATTGCCGAATTTAAAGCCAGGAGGCCAATTAACAGACCAGTGGCACAAAATTGCATTATTATTAGATGAATGGAAGTGGGGGGCCTCCGATGTCATCGGGCCCAAATCGTTCAGATTTTTAAAGCACGAATTAATTATAAAGTAACACATTCTGTATTAATATTGTTCCGTACATCTAAAATTTAGACACCGTAAAATATCGTGACATCGATTTTGAGATAAACTAATTTTTTTTTACTAAATAAACTAAAAGATTTAGTTATCTCATGGAATATACAATCCAATGCCAAAATATGTTTGGTTGCAAATTAAAATAGTCAAATTAAAAATAGTTGTCGTTTGTCTTATTAAAATAGTTAAATTTTAAAATTTTTAGGAATAACTTATTATAATAAGACAAAATGTTTGAATTTCCTATCTTAGTTATTCTAATTCAGTCAAACACCCATAAGCTATTCCGAATAATATAATTTCAAAAATATCCTATTCTCAACCCAACCGAACATACTCTCAGATAATGGTATGTCAGGCCATCGAGTTCTTTTGGAGAAAATAATTCAAATGAATTGGCAATCAAATCAATACAAACAAAGGTGCTTTTCTCCTCATCTTTTATTTTTTCCTCATGGTCCAGTACTACATAGACAAAACTTTACGTCTCAATCTATATTAATAAATCCCTAATATTTATAGTAGGTAGTTCTAGACTTTCTAGTCTACATCTATTTGTTATCTTGAAATATAAAATTAAACTTTGAAAATTAAAAAGAGACGCTATTTTGAAAACACCATTTTGATTATTGAGAGCTGAAAGAATATTTTTTTCTTCTTTATACTCAATTTACTTCTAGACTCTCTCTTTCTTATTTGCTCAATCTTTTAATGCACAATATACTTAATCAATAAAGAAAGATATAAGAGAAAATATTGTAATGAGATAAAAGATATATCTCAAAATGAAAGTTCAAAAGTCGATTTCATTTTTTTTCCAATGATTCATCCTTAATTAATATTACATATAAGCTATTTGGATTATTTGGTCGTCTTAGATAATGAATACTTGGTGATCGTATATACTTGTGCCCCTAGCCGTAAATAATGAGATTAATAATATTTTACGAGTATATGGTTCAGTTGTATCTCATTTATGCTTAATGAGATTTTACGAGTATGTGATCTCACAAATTAATTCATAAGTACCCACATTTATATAAATATATTATTGAAATTGTTATGAAAGTGTACACGAAGAGTTGGTTGACTGCATGAGAAATTCTTTTTTTATGAATTATAATTTTTGTGTCTGTTTAGATATTTCTATAGGTAATTTTATACGAGTGAGGCTACGGTACTATGCATAGCACGGTTGGGTCAGTGCTATGACTCAATATTTGAGTTTTTAAAATTCTAACAGTCGATCCGAACCGTTCAACATGATTATAAAATGAATATGTACTTGCAAACCAAATTTTACATTTTTTCAAATTTTTTTATTATTTTTTTAGATAGGTAGAAAATCACTTGATCTGAAAATTCTGGACCATCCAAAAACAGTGATTTTCTACCTATCTAAAAAAATAGTAAAAAAAATCAAAAAAATATAAAATTTGATTTGCAACTACATATTTATTTTATAATTATGTTGAACGGTTTGAATCGACCGTTAGGATTTTAAAATTTAAATATTGAGCCGTAGCACGGACCCTATCCGTGCTATGCATAGTACCATAGCCTCACTCATTTTATACTGATACAATTGTTTTGATAGGTACTGCAACGTAACCCTCCTAAGTTACATGTACTAGATAATTAAGTGTGACGTAAATGATGAAGTTAATTAATATTTTTTTCATTTTAGTTTAAATTAATAATAATAGGAAAAAGAATAAAGTTATGAAATGTAACGCTTGTAAGTTCTCTCGTGTTACACATGTATAGTTGGAGATGCTTATTCGTATCCATCTTATATATAGTTGTAGATAAAAAGTGCACATCACAAAAAGAAAGAAAGAAAGAGGCAAAGAGCGCACCACAGAGAGCAATGAGAATCTGACTTCGTGGGATAATAAATCACGAGTCCATATCACCTGAAGTAAAATATTGCTGTTTAGATCCGGACCGTCCGATCAGAATTCAGATTAATCGATGAAATATCCGTAGCTTCTTTAATATTCGTACGTCATACGTATTTTGATCGGACAGTCCAAATCTGAACAGAAATATTCGATTATGTGAGGTGATATGAATTCATAAATCATCAGGTCTGAACAGAAATATTCTGTTAGGGTATGTTTGGTTGCAAAATAAGAATAACTAGAATAGTCAAATAAAAAATAACTGTCGTTTGTCTTATTAGAATAGTCAAATCTCAAATCCTTAAAAATTTATTCTAATAAGATAAAAAGTTTGAATTCCCTATTCTAACTATTCTAATCCAACTAAACACCGAATAAACTATTCCGAATAACCTAATTTCAAAAATAATTTATTCTCAACTCAACCAAACACATCATAACGTGATCTGAGATCGGATGGGAATAGCAAATCATGGTGGCTTGTGATCTGTGTTAGAATTTGGTTTCTATTAGAATTTGGTTTTGATATGACATGATTTGCATCAAGTGTTTGAGTTGCATTGCTTATGCATAGATGATATAGAACATGAGTTGAACTAGATCTTTTGCATGTTATACTTGCATGCATGATACATAGCATGATATGAACTATTTACTCGCATTAAATGAACCTTCAATAGAAATGTTAATATGACTTGCATTCATAGAACACATTGATTTGCTCGTATATGGAATGTCTTGTATGTACTTTGATGGGAATTGAAGAATGAAATCCGAGGGTCATGTAGCGCATAGCAAGAGCTGTGTAGGCGTCATATTCGGGTAGCGCATAGCGTCAGCTGTGTAGGCGCCATATTCGGGTAGCGCATACCGAGAGCTGTGTAGGCACCATATTCGGGTAGCGCATAGCGAGAGCTGTGTATGCGCCATATTCGGGTAGCGCATAGCGAGAGCTGTGTAGGCGCCATATTCGGATAGTGCATGACCGGATTTATGCTTGGTGCAAGAACTTGTAACGCATGATAAACAAAGGAAAATATTTGAGAATTGATATACTTGAAAAATTATGCATATTTGAAAATTGCTAAATTTGGAATAAAGCAATGTTAAACACATCATTACGTGATCTGAGATCGGATGGGAATAGCAAATCACGGTGGCTTGTGATCTGTGTAGTGTGTACACATATCATGTTCGTGCCTCATAAGACATCAATATTCATGCTCTTACCAAGTCTAAATTAAAAATAATGCATCATACGATGTCATGTAAAATAGTCGTGTCCATACAGCTGTCCGATTTGATTCCAAACCAATCCAGTTCACAGTGGAACATATGGGGCCACTTTAACAGTCCTGTAGATTCTGATTGAACGGTCCAAATTCAAATATAAATATTCTGTTACCTTAAGTGATGAATTTGGAATTTCGATCACTCCAGATACCTGAGGTGCAATTAGTAAATTTGAACTGCTCTTTTAATCTTGGCACAAATCTCAAAACAGATTTCTATAGTTTCCGTAAGTACTGGATTGAATTTGGTCCAACTAAAATTAATCTAGGCCATCTGTTTATATATATAGCACCTCATGTACACGGGAGATACACTCTTAGGTGATACGAATTCGAAATAGTCCTTTAGCTACTCGAACTGTTCGACAACACAAATCATCTTAATTAATTATTGTGTAATTTATCTTAATTCTGCCAAATCACAAAATTGAAAAATCCTCATAATATATACAAGTTTGGAAGTGTATTGGGTGGCTTGACCTCTATCTCATGATTTAAAAAAAAACTATATGATTAGTATAATTGTGATTAAATTACTTAATTAATCCGACTATGCAAATTAAGACACTCTCCATGTTTGGTTGTGGCCTAAAAGGTTGAATAAGAGGTTTAGTCATCGTTATTCCACCAAACGAGTATTAATTGAGTCGGACTAAATTGACATAAGCCGATCTTTAGGCCGGCCTAAATTAAACCACTTCACATGATGATTTAATTTTATTGTACGTCATGGCCTAACTCGAATGATTATAATAATATATTATTAGTATATAATTAGTATATTATTATTAATAATTATTATTAGTATATAATTATATAATTAATATCAATATATTGTTAATATATTAAATAATTATTATAATATTATATAATTAGTATCTTTTTATTAATAATAATTATTAATATATAATTATATAATTAATATGTTATATTGTTAATATATTAAATAATTATTATAATAATATTATTATATATCATAGTTATTAATATATTAATTATATAATTAGTATCTTATTATTAATAATAATTAATATCTTATATTGTTAATATATTAAATTATTAATATATTAATATTATATAAGTAATATCTTATTATTAATAATTAACTAACTTAGGCTTCCAAAACTTTAGTCTTCCACGAACTCTAACCAAACAAGAAATACCTTAAGCCATGATCTAACTTTAGACCTCAACTTTTTTTTTTTGAAAAAAAGACAAAGATTGTCCGTTTCATATATTGAAACTGATAAACTTACAGACTAAAAAGGTTCAGCCAGCATCCCAAAAAGTAACCCAAAATAGCTACGCAGAGCATCAACCATACCAGTAAAGTATAGCAACATGCATCTAGGTACATACCACAAGTAAATAACCATCTAGAAAAGAAATGCACAAGAAAAACAAGCTAAACAGAATAAAGTGCACGAAGGCACTATCACAGTAGCCCACCAGAGGAACTTAAGACTTCAAGTTCAGCTTCACCTTGATCGCTAATCACCCAATCCAACATCAACGCATCTTTAGGGTCAATGACTTGGAGTGGAATCACATCTAACTCAACAGGCAACCAAATCTGCGTAGCAGCCTGCACCTCTTGGGACATTGTACCTGACCAATAGGAAACAAGAGAAACAATTTGTAAGACTATATTGCGCGAAGAATAAATAAGCGTATTATTAAAGCACAAGTCATTTCGATGTTTCCATATGCTCCAAACTACCGCACACACCACAATTAAGACCTCAACTAAATATGAATAATTTAAACCGGTCTAAATTATAATAATCAATTTAGACATTCTTAACTTTAGTTCACAACAAAACACCACCTAAATCTTTACAATACTAGGACAACAAATATTTACATTAATTCTACTCTTGATTTTATTAAACATTATCTTTTTATCCTACAGGTTATAAACTATTGTAGCACGAGATGAGAGCTAAAATTATCAAATGAACCCGGAAAAAGATAATTTCTTATCTAATTATGTTAGCGTGGTTCTTAAGATTGCAAATTTCTTAGCAGACATTAAATTTTTAATCTTAATCATGCAAACTATGTTCCGAGTGACATCTAACTATACTGATTTCTTTTAACAATTAGTTTTGTGACACCAATACATCTTCGTATATACATACATATTTTGTTTGCATGATAGATATTTTTTTTATGAAAATGAGTTGTTGTTAGTATATATATAATTACAATATCTATTTGAGTCCAATAATTGAATTAACTAGTATCTAGATTCAGGGGAGGATTCAGCATCGGGTCGGGGGGCAAAAAATTAGCTAATCGAGTTTAAATAACTAATTAATTCAAACCAATTAGCTAATGGGTACTAGATAAAAAAAGACAATGCTCAAATTATAATTTTCAATGCTCTGATTTCTAATTTCTAATGCTCTAATTTTTAATTCTCATTATCAATCATTTTTCAAGAAATTTATTCTAATTATAACTCTACATTTAATTCTAATTACAAATCAGAAATTCAGAGTGAGACAAATAAAATTTCAAAGAATGACAAAATTAATCCAAGTCAATTGATCTCAATGAAATTTTAAAATTCAGATGAAACAATTGCCCCCGGCTCTTATTGAATCAGGCCTCTATCTAGGGGTGTTCAAACGGTCGGTTCGGTTGAAACCGAACTACAATAATCAAACCAAACTTTTTTTTTCAGTTTTAAAAAAATAGAACCGAACCGAACCGATTAAACTTATAAACCGATTAAGAACCGAACCGAATAAACTGAAATAAATTTCGATTTGTTCGGTTAAAACCGAAGTAAACCGAAAATAAATTTCAGTTTGTTCGGTTCAAACCGAAATAAACCTATTATTTGTCATTATTAACCAAAATTACACATGTTCATACACAAGTTGTTCAATTCCACAAAACATGTAGATGTTCTAAAATATATAAACTACAATAAAAGAAAGGAAGCTATGATTGAACTAGACAAAATATAAACCATACTTGAATCAATAATTCGGTCGGTTCGGTTTAGTCGGTTTTGAAAAGTCTAAACCGAACCGATCCATTTAAACCGAAGTAATTCAAAAATTCAACCGAACTGATCCATTTAAACCGAAAAACTGAACTATTTAAACCGAAATTTTTCGGTTCAGTTGAAAACCGAACAAACCGTACCGTTTGAACACCCCTACCTCTATCTAGAATCTAGATCAACGTGAATAGGTTCATACTCACATTTACTTGTGTGAAATCTGACTTAACGACTTTTGCAGCGCATGCCAGCCAATTTCATATTAGACTTATCGTACAGTAAGGCCTCAATTAATGGAATTGAAATATGCTGAAATTCTTCATTCGTGAACAGTATTTTTGAAATCTCTTAAATTCCGAATTGAGCCTTTCAACTTTTTCTATGCACGCATCTCAAAACAGTTCGACGGATGAATTAAAAAAAACAGAGATTTCAAAAATACTGTTTACAAATGCGAATTTCAGCAGATTCGTTTCCCCATTAATGAGTATAATAACTTCTCTTTATTCTAAAGGTCTTGGCTGAGAGTTGCTGTCTAAGCAGGAAAGATGGGGATGGGGATGGGGATGGCCCAATTTCTCTATTTTTTTGGTGAAAATCCAAGTCTGTACGGCCCTTTGGGCTCAGATGTTGAGAGTTCTATATCAACGTCTCAGATATTTTAACTATTTATTGCAATTTTGATTAAAAAACTTCTTTTTGCAGAAAATATTTGCAGCTCGAACTATGTGACAATCTATGCAAAGAGTAATAAAGAAAGGCCAATGGGAGAACCAGAGAAGACAACTTCAAAATTTTACGCACAAGTACTGCAAAGAATCAGGCTAAACTATGGTAGACTGCACGTGTTGGGGCCCACACACACCAACACCTCATCATCACGTGGCAGGGAACTAGATGATATGATGAAATCTCACTCATTGATTTTCGCAGAATAAAAATTTCGTAAAATATTGTATTAATTTAATTTAATTAATAAAATTTAAGAAGCCTTATATTTATATTTAGATTGACGTCCATAATTTATATATCATTTACATTATAAATAACAACCTATTACCAAATTATACATATCATATCCAAATAAAACATTATGAAGCCTTTTTTATTATATATTCAACAACCTATTTTAATTTACGAACTTATCATCATAATTCATACGTTGAACATGATATCTCTATTGAAATATGTTTGGAGATAAAATTTTACATTTTTTTAATTCTTTTACTATTTATTAAGTATTTACAAAACTATTGTTTTTAGACAATTCTAGACCACTGAAAAACAACAGTTTTGTAAATACTTAATAAATGATAAAACAATTCAAAAAATGTAAAATTTTATCTCTAAGTACATTTTAATATACTCCAAGTACATTTTCATACAGATACGTTGTTGAACGGTTTAGATCAACTATTTATATTTTCAAAAATTATAAAATTAAATTATTATAAAAGATTGTAACTATAAGTGGATCATTCCTCTTCGTACATATGGCTTTGTCATGCTCTTGAGTGAGGCTACAGTGCTATGCATAGCACGGATTGGGTTCATGCTACGGCTCAAAATTTGACTTTTTAAAATTCTAACGGTTGATCCGAACCGTTCAACATGATTATAAAATGAATATGTACTTGCAAACCAAATTTTACATTTTTTCGAATTTTTTTACTATTTTTTTAGATAGGTTGTTTTTGGATGGTCCAAAATGTTCAGATCAAGTGATTTTACAAAAAAATATAAAAATTTGATTTGCATGTATATATTCATTTTATAATCATGTTGAACAGTTCGAATTGACCGTTAAAATTTTAAAAAGTCAAATTTAAAGCCGTAGCACGGACTCAATTGTTGCTATGCATAGCACCGTAGCCTCACTCCACGCTCTTTACTTTTAAACGACCACATTGGGAAATTTAAATGTAGCGGGCCCTCTACCAATTTCGTCGATATAGCTGGATCAAAGCACTTTATTTGGTCTTATGGCTGTACCTCCGGCTCCGAGTTTCCAAGACTCCAACTCCAAAGGGAGGCGAACCTCCGAGAGGACTCCTCTCAGAGGAGCGTTACATCTAGAGAGTAGAGACTTGTCTCCTCCTTTCCCCATCACACCAATTGGGGAAAACTATTTCTTAAATCCTCCGTATCTCTCAATCTTCAACTCAATAGAAGCGACGGTCATCTTTTTGTGCGCCATTGAAGATGCCATGCTCGACTCAATTGCTAGCTCGTCATTCGAAATTCGCATAGCAGGATTTCATCACTGGTAAAATTGTTGCGCTCGAGTCACACCACAGCTACGATTAGGAGGATATCCATTGATGGGCAACGCCTTAGAGAAGCTGTGCAGGTGTTATCATAGAAATGTCAACAAGTAGTGTTGTTATGTCTACTTTTAAGCGTATCTGACTAACGGTTTCTACCATGGATAGTAAATAGATTATCTCAGTCAGGTAAGGAAGTTGATCAAGCTGATAATTTGATGATTTTGAGAAAGATTTACTTGATTTTCTATTCTAAATGGTAAAAGAGGAAGCTGCTTAATTTCGGTGGATCAGTGATCTTCTGATTGTGCTTGTTTTTGCTTATTTGAAGGGGAAGTGCTCGGTAAAGATCAGCTCGTGATTGAGTTCAGTTAAAATTCGGAATTTCTTCCGGAGCAAACTGCAAGATTGTAAGATCTTGTCAGTCTGGCCTGGCTTAAAATCTAAGCAGAAAATTGTTTAGATGCATTTATGTAGAATTTCTGGCTGTTATTATTATTATTATATATTTAGTGATATAATGTCAATTAGTGCTCGTTGCAAACATATTGGCCATATTAAAAATATGTCAGGGAGAGATTTTTGATGGCGTTCTTTGCAATATCTTACCGCACTTCTACTACAGTCCGCGTATCCAATTATGTGCTAATTTATGCACCTTGCTGTGGATTGTCTGGATGTTTAGTCATTGGATTCGTCAGATCTGTATTAAGATTCGTGTGTATTTGATCTGTACAATCTTAGAATTCTCTGTGCAAATCTTGATACGGATTGGATTATTATGATTTGCCTTGAGACTGAATTTAGTCTGACGCCCTCGCCACAAAGACAAACGTCGTCTGAAAGAGAATAAGGAATTTTGTAGGTTTTATTTATTAGAATAAGATGTTATGTTTTGTTAAAATAAAAATGTGCTTTGTTATAACTTATAACTACATAATAACAAACGTGTTTTGCGGAACTTATTGGAATAATTTACTTGCTAAATAGAAGGCACATAAATAGTGTACTTGCATGTGGGCTGGAAAATTCTACTTATAAGGTCAATCTGTCCATCCATTCATGATCTGGACAGTTATAATTTAAGTATGAATTACCTTATTTAAATGACCACCGTCCAGATTATAGATGAATGAATAAATTGATCACGCTGGTAGGATTTTTCTGTCCACATGTGGACATTGGATTCAGTTCTAAGACCTATTTAAAATATATTTTAGAGAAATGTTCTCGCCCTCCGAGCTATCATATCCAAGCGCGCCCTCCAATTAGTTTAACAGAAAAAACTTTTCAATTTTGTCTAACTTCTATTTTCAGCTCTCATATTCAAGTTTAAAATTCTGTTTATAACATTTTACAATGCTACTCGTAAGTATTTGAGCTTCTATCTGTAAGCATTTAACTTCTAAATTTGTGTAGTTTTAACTCCTAACTACTTTTGTCTTCAAACCAAAAATGAAGATATTCATTTTACCCACTCTTTTTTTATTTTTCTCGGATCATTCTTGTCCATTTTCCTGACGATCCGTGATGAATTTTACGAATCTAAAAATACGAACGTTTTCTACTCGATTTTATCTTTCAAATGAGATCTATGAAGAAATACTTTTGAGTTATTTTGAAGTCATTTTTTTAAAAGTAAAGTCCATGAGCACTTTAAATTTTCAAATTTTAAACCTCAGTCTATAATCATTTAACCTCTGATGTCACCATTTAAACTACTATGTTCAAGCGTTTAAATATCTGATGTCGATCATATAGTATCACTCATTTAAATCTCTGTACAACCGTTTAAAGTTCTCATGAGCTTTTAATTTCGAAAAAAAATAAATACGACTTGAAGAAAAACTCTAAAGTATTTCTTCATTGATCTCATTTGAAAAAATAAAATCGAGTAAAAAATGTTTTGTATTTTTAGATTCGCAAAATTCATCATGGATCGTCGTAAAAATAGACGAAAATGATCCGATGGAAAAAAAGAGTGGGTGAAATGAATTTTCTCTTTTTTTAGCTTGAAGACAAAAGTAGTTAGGAGCTAAAACTACTCAGATATAGAATTTAAATGCTTTCATATAGAAGTTTAAATGCTTGCGAATACAATTGTAAAAGTTATAAATAGAGCTTTAAATGATTGAATATGAGCGCTGAAAATGAAAGTTAGAATTAAATACTTAAGAGGCACGCTCCAAAATATTTATTTAGGGAGCCATTATCAGACTCCTATATTTTAAACAAAGACATCGTGTTCTTGACTTTCTTGTAAGTATTAATGTAAAGAGTGGTTATCCTTCCGAAATTTTTATTTATAACATACTTACAAAAAAAATAAACTAAATAACTATCGTTTCCTGGAATTTAGATTTTCACCACGGCCGCACTGACATTCTGCGGACTCATTTCAGCGGAACCACAGAATACCGATGCAGACCCTTAAATGGGTCCGCACGGGCATTGTGCGGACCTAGGGTGTTTTATCGAGGCACCATGTGCATCATACATTTTTTTTTATTTTTTAATACTATTGTATGAATCCATGAGCTTTGATCCCTTTTATTTCATATCTTAGGCACCCCATTTTATGAGCTTTGCATCTGTATCGAGGCACCCTATTTATGAGATATCTCAAAGTTTTGAAAAAAGAAAAAAACTGGGTCCGCATAATGGTTCAGTGGATCCAGCCAGGGGTCCGCAGAACGCCTGTGCGGTCTCCAGCATTTGAGTCTGTAGAATACCAGTGCGGCCGTAGTGAAAATCTAAATTCCAGAGAACGATGGTTATTTGGTTTATTTTTTTTTTAAGTATGTTATAAATAAAAATTTCGGGTTATCCTTTTTGAAGCATTCATACTTGGCACACGTTGTTACGACATCTTTATGATACATATCTACATAACAAATTTATTAAAAGCCCCTCTTTATGAACTTTATGTTGTATTTATTTGAATGATATATTACCAACCGTTTGTTTCCATGATAATAATAATGGTAGCAACGAATGAATTACATTCAATAACAAAGATATACTTTGTGTGTGTGATGGGTCGTGTGTTTAAAATTTAAATGATAAAATTTTGTGAATATTAAAAAAATCGGATGGATTGTTTCCAACCTCTTTTAAAAAATACAAATGTTATCTTTCTTTTTAGTAACCGTCCAAGTTGCCATCTGATAAGGCCTTTTTATTTTATTTTAACAAATACATACAATTTCTTTAAAAATTGTGGGCTTAGATGAATGTTCGACTATCAAGAATGACATCTAAAAGATGAGAATGGAGTAGGTCCGATGTCCATCGGACCTATTTTTAGGTTCAACGAGCATGATGACCGTCCGATCTAATTTAAGATTTGTGCGCATGAAAATTGAAACATATACGCACGAATTTCAAAGTGTTCTGCACGAATCTTAAAGTAAATCGACGGTGATTAAACCCATCGAATGAGAGTACGTCCGATGCCCATCGTAGCTACTCTCAAGTGGGACATCGGAGCTACTCTCAAGTGCTAAAAGATACCGGAATGTATGAGCCTTTTAATTGAAAAATAAAAAATAATAAACATACAGTTCTTTTGAATTTGGTTGCAATCCTAACATAGGATTTTAAACTATTTATTTGAAATGCAACAATTGATTAAAAGTTTAAAACTTTAAAATCAACAACTAAAGCAACACAGATTTCTACATGAGAGGTGCTTCAGAAAACCACATCAGGGAAGGGTACAGGCACAAAAAACGTTCCTCCTCCTAGGTCCTAGGCTCCAAGCAGACCCCCGTCATCGAACGGCTGATAATTTGACACGTGGATATATCACCAGCGTTAAGTCTTCTATATCACAATAAGATACAGTGTGCCGCTACAGTTTCGGTCATTTGTTTTGCCTCGCCACACACGCATCAAGCAAAGTTACTATTTCGCCCCCGGGATTTTATCGATCTTCAATCCTCAATTCACATGTCGACAGGAATTATTAGAATTTACCGCTCTTTGTTCCGGTTGATGACGAAACTACCCCAGCTCTTGAAGGGTATTTAATTAATTATTAATATTTTAAAAAATATTGTAACTATATCTTAATTTAGTTAATAAAGCGATTCTGTCCTTATTATTGGAAAAAATAGATTAAAACAACGTAAAAGATTCTTATGAAATATAGAGGCAAAAACATGTAATTGAAAACGTTTCGATTAGTTTGCGTGATCCGAAAATAGACGATAAAGTTGCATGCACCGTGGGTCCGTGAGAGGAAAATGGACGATGGGTCGTTTTAAAGCCTCCTCTGATGGCAGTCTCGTTATTTCGGTATCAAATAAGGGCATACTTGGTCAGGCTAGGTGTATATAAACAACCCATATCTTTTAGTATTTCTTCGCCTTTAAATTCTGCAAATCTCACAATTCCTTTCGCCCTTCCCCTTCACTCTCCGATTTTTCTCTCTTTCATCTCCTCTCTTCTGAAATTTCCGGTGTGAGTTAGACGGTGTTGTCTCCGATCACCACCACCTTCTAATTTAGGCTCTCGTCTCTTCTTTTTAGGAAATTTCTATTTTCCCCCTGAAATTTTTTAATTTGCCACCGTAGTCCATATTTTTGTTTTATTTTCTTCTCTAGTAAAGAGTCTTTCTTTATTATATTAATTACTTCACTTTTCCTTCTTTCGGCGTTTTTCTATCACTCGCCAACGGGTCAGTGGAGCCCACCGTCAAGAGCGGTTGAGATGTCTTCGATCTATACGCGACCAGATGGGACACGTGGCGCGATCAGGAAGCGTAAAGAGCCACCACAGCCGTGGGATCCTCCTCTCAACCCGATCCCAGTAAAATCCAGCTCGGCTAAATTGGCTCAGTCGGCTCATCCGGCTCATGTGGCTAAACCCACTAAACCGGTTGAACCGAACAACAAGCTGCTAGCTGGCTACTTGGCTCACGAGTTCCTCACCAATGGAACTCTCCTGGGGAAGCGGTTCGAGCAGGGAAAGATGGATGTAGACCCGGCTCATGCCGGCCCGTCTAAGCCGGGAAATCTATACAAGGAGGTCTCGTATTTGCTGAAGGCCGATGGAGTCCACATAGCAGGTATAGTTAATCCGACGCAGCTAGGGAGTTGGCTCCAAAAGTAGAATGCCACGTGGCATGTGGATGTGGATCTTGACTGTTTTAGATGTTTTCTTGGGTCAGAAAGAAAGGATCTTTCATCTTTCTCTCTTCTCGTCGTCTTCTCGGCAAGCTTTGATTATCGAGGTGGCGATTTTTTATTTCTCGTAAAGAGTAGAACAATCATTCTAGGTTATGCCAATTATCCTTTTTGTATGTTTTGCATTTTCCCTAGCTTATATTGTAGAGTCTGATTTAATTAGCATATATACGCTTGGTGTGTACGGACACAGTGCCATTAACTGTTCTTGCTGATATAGTGATATCAGATGCTTAATTGTTTTTCTCTATCATGCTCTCTTTTTGCTTTTTACAAAGCCTTTTGTTTTATTATAAGTATGTCGAGTAGAACTAGGGTGCTCTCCAGTTCACCAAGTCCTTCGTGAACTCAAGTCCAAAACTCATCGGATCGGCTTTAAACGATGAATCTGATCGTTGAAACCCGTCTATCTTACGAGTGATGCGTCTACATGCAAAAATTTTAAATTTTGAAATTAATTTTGCATAGAGTCAAGTGGTCAAAAAACATCAAAAAATGAATGCACTAAAATTAATTTATTAACCTTCTAATTTTGACCACTTGACTTTATGCAAAATTAATTTCAAAATTTAAATTTTTTGCATGTAGACGCATCACTCTTAAGGTAGACGGGTTTCAACGGTCGGATTCGTCGTTTGAAGCCGATCCGATGAGTTTTGGACTTGAGTTCACCAAGGGCTTGGTGAACTCGAGAGCACCCTAGTTCTACTCTAAGTATGTCTAATTGTTTTCTGCTTGCTCACTGTTTAAAAGTGGTAATTTGCTTCTAGGTTAATTAGAAAGTTATGCTGCTGTTTATTTGCTAAAAGTAATTAATACTACATCCTAGAAAGATTATGGTATTTTTAGATTTTTAGCATTCATAGACTCTTAGGTTGGCATTGTTTTCTTATGAAATAAGGCCTCTGAAATGTGTCACAGCATGGTGGTGGTTACAATCAGGGGAAATTATGGGAAATAAAAAAAGGAAAAACAATAGAAATACCAGTTAGATGACTCCTTAGTTGGAACTTGGAACTGCAACCTTTTAGTGAAGTTGGAATTCCATCTTATTATTCTATAAATATCGGGTTAATTAAGAAAAAGCTGATTTCCTTATGATATATATCTTGTTGCTCTGTGTCATGAATTGATATTATAATTCTTTTGACTTTAATGTCCTTTTTGAAACTGGTATAATGCTCTTTCTGCCTACTTTTGTAAGTTCCATTTAATATGTTAGTTCTGCGGAGGTCAAATAGTAGATTATATAGGGTTTTTATTTTTGGTGGTTGTTCCATGCAACTATAGTACTGATTGATCAAATGAGTAACGGCCTGTCAGTATATATATATTTGAACTCAGAATTATTGGTTGAGATTGTTGAATGATGTCAATACTGTATTATTAGTGTATTGTCACTGTCAATACTCAGAATTATTTGTCAAGTTAATATATAGTACTATTCTTTCATGATATTCCGTTGTAAACTTGTAATTAGTATGTTTGCATGCTAATCTGTTTAAAACATAACTGGAGCCAAACTGACTGTGCAAATAGTAGCAGCAATTTTACTTTATTCTTTTACAAAATTGAAGTTCCTCTGGTCCCATATTTGCTACAAAATTTAAACAGTTACAGACACGATCGAGCTTACAGGTGTGTTCTTCAAACGGCATGTTAAACTAATCAATGTCATTTTTCAAGACATGCACACAAGCTCTGTAGAACTAGAACCAATGTTGGATAAATGTTAAATAAGTTTGATCTAGCGTAAATAATTCCCCCCTGTTACCCTGTACTTCCTGCAGTTAAGGTTTTATGCATTTTCTTTCTATATGAAAATGAAATGTAATTTTGTTTCAGCTTAGGCGCCTTTTAGTTGGTGTTTGTCACATGCAACTATATATACTAATCGATCTAATTAGCAAGTGCTTGTGGGGATTTGAAATATTCTCCTCTTAGTGTCGTGCACTTCACGTTTTCTATTCTTCTGGTATGAAAATGAAATGAAATTATGGTCCCAGCTCTAGTGCTCTTTTTCCTGGATGGAGAGAGTATCTCCTACGTTATTTTACCAAATCCTGACTCATTTTTGAGGGAAAAAGGAACCAGGATGCATGGCTTCTGAAGGTCTCAATTTATTCATCCGAGTAGGACTAGGAATGTTTTTTTTTTTTTTTTTTGAAAACTTGGTAGGGAACTAGGCATGTTTTAATCAAGTCTTTTATGAGCTTTAACTCCAAAACTTATTAGATTGATTTCAAATGACGATTTTCAGACGGTTGAATCCGGTCTACTTCAAAAGTGATATATTTACAAGTCAAATTTGTAAATTTTTGAATTAATTTAATATAAAGTCAAACGACAAAAAATAAGAAAAAAATGAACGCATTAAAATTAATTTATAAGCTCTTTTTAACTCTTTACTTTATAATAAATTAAGTAAAAATTATATACATTTGACATGTAAATGCGCACATTAATTACTCGTCATAAAGTAAATTGGTTTGAACGGTTTGAATTTGTTGTTTAAAGTCAATTTAGTTAATAGATTTTGGACTTAATAGCACCCTAGTTTTTACTCTATTCATCGTTTTGACATTTTCTTTGTCATAAGCTTTGCGCTTCTTTCGGAGAAATTGGTGAAGTAATAATTAGTTCGTTACACGCATTAATCATGCTTCGTTTTTGTTTATATAGTTACAACTACTTTTCTGTACAGAAAAATTGTTTTCAACTGTTCGTTACACGCATTAATCATGCGTATTAATTAATTAATTAATCAACTTTAAAATACTAGAATAATTATTTTAGTACCCGTGCTACAGTACCCGCACTTAGAGGAATAATGTACTATGGTCCCTACTAATTATATGTCTCCACTAATTATTATTCTAAAAAGATATTATATGTTCCCTACTAATTATTATTCTAAAATTTCAGCAACACCTTTCATCTATGATCCGCGTCAACCTTCCTCTAATGAAGTAGTGGGGACCCCGTATCACTGCATCAACCTTACCCACTATCACCGCGTCAACCTTTCTCTAACAAAAATAGTTGACCACATAGGTAAAAATACTTTAGTGCAGAGGTATAAATACTTGCAGTACTTGATATTAATACTTTCAGACGTCATCTAATGTCATATGTAAAAAATATTTGAGTGGTCCCCTAATGTGGGTACGACGCGAGGATTTTTCAAGAAAAGGTGCGGGTACGGTTATTTAAGAAAAATTTATATATCATATATGTAATTCATTGTATAGATATAAATACTTCACAATGTTACTATTAATATTTGTAAAACAAAATTACAATTTTAAAACGGTTGTGTGGTCCCCTAATGCGGGTACGATGCGAGGATTTTTCAAAAAAAGGTGCGGGTACGGTTATTTAAGAAAAATTCATATATCATATATGTAGTTCATTGTATAGATATAAATACTTGTCTTATATAGATATAAATACTTCACAATGTTACTATTAATATTTGTAAACAAAATTACAGTTTTGGAACAGTTGCGGTCCCTACAAACAATTATGACAGTTTAGATGCGGATACAGTGCGGATACTCATATCAGCTTCCAAAATACTATAGAAAGATCTCCAATTTATTATCACCACCTTATTGTAAGACCGGGGTTTTCCTAATTAAAAGCCACTGCATTAATTAAATTGATCTAAAAGCTTTGACCTATGCACGGTACTGCACCACTAAGTACACGAAAGTAATATATATACACTAAAATGAAAATGTAGTTTCTAATCTTTTTATGGATTTCATCAAAAGATAAAGTTACAACCGTTGACCTATGCGCCACTTATTACTTATTAGTGCATGCACGAGCAGATATTAAGTTAAAAAAAGGTAGTTAGCTCCTAACAGAGCAGCAAATCTTTTGGTTGAATCATAAAGTGGAAGTAACATATTCAAACTTAAGTTAAAGATGCAACTAGCTTTAAGGCCACAGCTGCCCTTTTTGCTTATAACCAAAACAAATGAACAACTCTTTCTTTCTTTTCCTTGATACCTCTCAATTGAGATAGGAGTAGGTCCCTACTTCTAAGTTCAATTAGCTCTTAACACTGTACGATTAGCATCAAAATCTGTTTGCACAGAAATTGATATAGACTCACATGGATTTTGATACAGAGTGCATGAATCATGATGCAAATCGGATGGTCACCACACCCCATCGAAACAAAGTAGATCCGATGGGCATCGGACCTACTCTGAATTCCTCTATTAACCAGTGTTGTAAAAAACGGTCTAGTCGGCCGATTAGTCGGAAACGGCAGCCTAACCGTCACGAACACTCTTAACGGAGGCATGTTAGCGGATGAAAACGATTAATCGGCTGTTTTTCCGATTAATCGGCCGTTTTTTCCGATTAATCGGCCATTTATTCCCGATTATTCCCATTTATTCCCGTTTATTCCCGTTTTATTCCCGTTTATTCCAGTGAATATTTATTTTCACATTTTTTTTCTGTGATAGTGTGTGATAATAAGGTTTATAAATCTTATATTGTAGTTTTATTTATGCTTGGATATACATTCAATATTTTTTATATATATTTTTTCTTCTTACTTACTTTGAAATTGATTAATTCTTCTATTATTTATATACCATATATTTTTCTTACTTACTGATGTAATTTTTTCGATTAGTACGACGTGTTCATTTATGTAATTAAGTTGTTATCATAAACTAATTTTAATGATTTTATGTTGGAATGTTTAATTTCTTTCAAATAATATGTTATTAGTATTTGAAAATGCTTCATTCTCAATTTTATTTTTTCATTAAATAAATGTGTTACTGAACATGTAAAATGCTTATGTGTTAAGAATAAATAAGCGTAGTGTCATGTTATAATAATAAAACTAAGTTAAATTAAGTTTATTTGATAAGTTTAATGAGTTAAATAAATTATTTTTAATAAATTATGATATATATACATAAATTTAATAAAAACGTTAAATTGTCCGCATAATTCCGATTAGTCGGCTGCATACCGATTAATCACTTATCGGTACCCTATCCGTCCGACGACCGAATACCGTTATTTACAACACTGCTATTAACTGCATGTGCTGGCCTTTTGATGGACCTAGTTACATGCTAGCTGCTTTTGATTGCCCCCAAAAGAAAATCAACAACATCAACAAAAGGAAGAAGAATAAAAAAGGTTCCATGATGCTGAGATATATGAAGTGTGTTAGTTTTATTTAATTATGTAGTCTATGTTATTATTGTGCATTAATTTTATTTACATGAGTAATTTTTAATGGAAAAATTCATATTGCTATTTATAAAATATACTGGTCCTAAAGGTTGCCTTAGAGTTATTAAATATTTCTTCTCTTATTTAGATGTAGTCTAATTCTGAAAACTTCGTCTATAAAAAATAAATAGAGAAGTAAAAGAAAAACGTCTAAGGTTTCCATCATCACGTCTGAGAAAAACCATTGATGATTAATATTTACGCTTCCGCTTAATGATATCGTCACTTCAAAACTATAAATTTTAAATTACGTTGCTATTTTATTTTAAATTTACAGATTCTAAATTAAAACACGTCACGATTTATTATTTCTATCAAAGTGTACTCTCAGGTTCTAAAAGACTAGCTCCATGGATGGTAAATAGGCAGATAGTTTTTGACAGTTTGCTAAATGACAGGGTGCGAGCCGGTTAATTAATTCGCTTAATTATATTTTTAGCTTTTCCTGATAGGTTAAAAGCAGGGAATTAATAAAGTTGTAATTCATTCAAGGTTACTGTAGCCTAGTCCCACTGCTTCTAAACGTGTCGTGTTCAGAATTCGTACGGTTTATATATATAATACAGTACGACGTGACATAAAATTGGAAGCTTGTACTGTGCATCTTACTTTGAAGCTATCAGTATGTAGCAGCTCTTAGCTTAGTTAAGAAAATTTGTCCTGTTATCAATTTCATCGCGACATATTACTATATACCGACAGGACACATCTCACATCACATATGTTAGTTACGTAACTTAACTTAATGTATTACGTGACATGTTCATTCGCATTACGTGATTGTTATATATTATTTTAGTCATATCAAGTCATATTATGAAAACTAATGTGGTCACATCAAGTGGCTAATTTTTTAATATTATTAGTTTTTTTATTATAATTTATTTTGTAATAGTTTCTTATTTCTTTTAGTATATTTCATTATTATTTTTTATGAACTAACTTAAAAATTAAAAAATAATTGAATATGATCAGTTACATTTGATCACACATCACGTGGAATTACGACGTAACCACACGTGACGTGACTATTTTTTATTATTTTAATCACGTCACATAAAAATAAATTTTAATCACATACCGTAACGTGTCCAAATCACAACGTGTTAAATACGACATGTTACATTTTTTTTTTCTTCAGTACAGTCTAGCACTCTTGCTAGAGAGTGTGTCGACATTCTAGCTCAAGAGCTGGATGCAAATTTGTAAAAGACCGGTTGAGCAATCCTAATTTGTCGAACAGTTGAAGGATGGGTATCATCAGGGATCTCCTGCTCCTGTGCTATGTATGATCCTGTGTGCAAAACGGACGAACAAAATTTACATGTGCTTGGTAAAAAAATTTGGACATGTCAAAAGTTGTTATGACAGTGGTGGTTGTCCTTGTGCAAGAGATTGCACATATATCAAATTAAATGTCATTTCTATCTTTACTTTTTGAACAGTCTAATAACTTGAAATAATTGAAATATTGAATTTTAATGGTAGCCAAACAACAAGCCAATTATTATATTTACATGATATGACAAACTTGATAGAACCGAACATCTATTAGTTCTTTGAAGTTTGAAGCTCTTCACATTTAAAACTAATTAAGAAAAGTAGGTTAAAATATCTCATTGTTTTTTGTTATGTCTCACATTTTTATTTTTATTTTCAAAGTGTAAATAGTTGATTCGAACTGTTCAACACAATTTTTATATTAAAAATGATTAGAGACCAAATTATATATATACATTTTTTTTAAACTTTTTTTCTATTTTTTTTAGAGAGATACAAAATTATTATTTTTCAAATGATTTTTGAACAATCCAAAAATTAAAAAGATTCTTACACGTGCGGTTTGATAATGCATAAACATATTGGAGTCATATTTTGAAATACTATTTCTATCATTCAATTTTTATCAGTTATGATATTAAATAGTAGGAATGCAAAATCTTGCTATTTTGTTTGAACAGCAGTTGTTATCATGATAGAAGAGAGATATCTTCATATATATACAAAAAAAAACTGAATTCATATTTTCTCAGATATTCTCAACCGAGTCAAAATTAATTCAATATCTATCTAGAACATAGAGCGGTCTGTTTTAAAATTCGTGCCAAATTAAAACGGACGACTCAGATCTCATTCTACACATTCAGCTATTTTACTGATCTGAATTCCAGAAAATCCAGATTAGGAGAGCCCTGTTAGGCCTGACGGCCCGAGCAAGGGTTTTCAAGTCCAACATCAATAATATACATGACGACTCATGAATGGCTCTGATGTCTGATGTAGGCGTGGGACAAGAATACAAGATGGAGGAGGCTTGTTCTTGTCCCGACCTCGGTGGCTCTTCTTCGAGACATTTATTGGGAGGGGCATAGTGTTTAATTTTAAAGAAAAAGCAATTTGCAATTTATTGGGAGGGGCATGGTCTTGTCCCCGTATCTGGAATGGACACGTCCCGAGTATCTTCTAATTTTTTCTCCGATTTTGGAACATCCGCATTCACAAATTAGAGACTGAAATTATAATATGTATTTCCTTCTTTCCTTTCTCCAAAGAAAAGCTAATGTGAGAACAACAGAATGTTGTGGTTAGAAGGGAATGGGAGAGAGTTTGCTAGAGTAGATAAAAGAGATGACAAGGGAGAGAGAAGGCAGAGAGATGAGAGAAAAGACAGAAAAAGATGACAGAAAAGAACGGGGATAACGGGAAATAGTAACGGAGGGATCAAATTTGGGCAACTATTAAAGTTCAGTGACTAAAATTGGATAAATTAAAATTCAATGAATTTTCAGGTATAATTTGGTGACCTCGGAAGAAATTTACCCTTTTATGAAGTAGCTTTATAAAAGTGTAGAAAAATGTTGCAAGTCATTAATGCAGGTGTAGAGGATTTGTTTACCCCCGTACTAAATTAATTTGAATATGCCTGAGTGGTCAGCCCAAGCTTCCTCCCAATTCAGTGATGAAAGAAGCTGATACTTTTTTTATTTAATTTGGAAGTTAAAAAATCAAATATTCAGCAAAGGAATTGTTTGTTTTTTTCTTTGAAAAATAGATGAAACCACACCATTAGTGCAGTTTCACCAAAGACAAACTGATTCAGGAAAATCTGTAATCAGGATGGGGTAAGGTCTGAAAACACATGGTCGTCACTAAGGAACATGCACCTAGTGGAACTGTACTATGCGGTTCCATCTATTTTTCCAAGGAAAAAGAATCAGTATTCTATTTTCCGAAGAATTAAATTTTTAATTTCTAAATAAAAAAAATCCAAAAGAAGAACTCCTTTGGAATTTTATGTTGACAGAGGAAACAACAATTTTCTCAACGAGATAGAAAAGAAAACGCAGGACCCGACCTCTATTTTAAGAGCTGTTCCTACATTTTTTCTTTCTAGAATAGGATTATAGATCTGTAATTCTGCAAAGTGTTCGTTTCTACCTTGCAAGTTTTCTGCTTTTATTAAAATCTCTCTAAATGGTAAGTGACGAGTAATATGGGTGGATGGAAGAGAAAATGGGGCGGTTGGTTCTTTACTTTTGCATTAATCACTGCTTAATGTAAAGGAATTTCGCCTATAAAGGAAATTTGTTTCATTGTTAGCAGGGTTGCAATGCATTGTGTAACAATATGTCATTGAGCCACTGAATGTTTCCACGGCTTCGACCAATAGCAAAAAGATTTGTTTCTACTGCTGCAAGGGTCAGTGTCCCGCTCAGTGCTGGTTCAAATATGGAAGAACTATTAATTGCTTTTTGACTAGGATTGGCAATTCGGCTTTTAATTGAGAATTCTTCCTATGTTGATGGAATGTTTTGTAAATAATTTACCAATACTTAATTTTTAACCTTGTCATTAGTCGATTTGATGTTAAACTCAAATGACTCTGCCATGGGTTGCACGTGAGTTTGCATTTTATATATCCTCACAATGGAAATAAATCTGAACCTGTTGTTTCAAATCTACCCCTTCATTTTTTGGAATGCACAAATCTCAAAAGCAATTGTTTTTTATGCACGAATCTCAAAACATATGAAAGAGTGGATTTGAAATAACAAGGTCCATGTGATTGGCTCGCACCTGCAACATTTCACCGCACCGCATGTAAGGACCAAATTAGCACCAAGTCATTACAACAGATGAACAGATAAAAGTTAAACAAAAAACAGTCTAGCCTTTTATATTCTAATGTTATAAAACTTTTTGAACCGTCACTAAATTTAAAACTGATTCATCAATAATAATAATTAACTACGAGTCATCAAATTTCTTGCTAAAATATAGTCTTGTTCTTTTTAGTCAACAAATAATAAGAAGGTTAGCTTTGATTAAAGAGGGAAACAGAAAGTACCAAGGAGAACATAACACGAGCCGAAAGTAATGTTTTCCAAATCAATTCTCGTTAAATCTCATCATTTTTTTCCGGAAATTCATTGGAGCTAAATTTTTTCTTCAAATCTTCTCAAACGATCAATTATCTTTTGGCCGTGTGAGTTCCGATGAGAAGATTTCCAAATTTCTCAATTCTATTTTTTTTTTGATCTTAAAAGAGAAACCTTGATTCCGATCACATCCTTAGGTAATAATCTGGACGTGAAAGACGTACATTCGAAACTGGCTACATAATTTCGGTTAAGAGTACTAAAAACGAGAACCATATTTTTTTGTTGTTGAGGATAATGTGAATTGTGGTTTGGATTATCTAAAATAAATTGTAAAAGAATTAATGTCTGATTAATATTAATAACGTGGTACTAAAATAAAAAGTTTTCATTTTCTTGTTCTTTAAAAAATTATTAGCATATATAAAATTGAGCAATTCTACTTCAAAAAAGAAGGAAACACGGATAAATTCTTATATTGATGTACAATATTGATAGGAAATTATTTGTTTATATTGATTAACAAGTCAACTTTTTTTTATTAAAACATTATTTTGATCTGAAGTGCCCACTTTATTCAATTACATTACAATTTGAGTGTTATTTGATATTTTATTAAATATCGTTGAATATAGATCATTGTAAATTTCAACTCATTTGACAAAAAGTACTAAAATTTACATTAAGTTCTATCATTTTTTATGTATGACATGCATAAAGCATAAATTAAAGTTATCAATTATTGTTAATGAATTCTCACTCTTCGTGTAATATGTTACTAATTACTTTTTCTCGGTTTAAAATTTCAATTACTTTTTATCATAACTCTTTTTGGCATATTTCGATTTTTTTTTTTAAAGAAAATCCGCTTACCTTGCACCAAAAAAAGCATGCCTTATTTCGCGATTTGAGGTTTCTCTACGTCGTAAACTCCAATGTCCGATGTGTTGTCATCTAAGAAAAGCTGAAATGCATTCCCAAGCAATCCGCAACACTAAATAGAATGCTTCCCGCCTCTACAGCTCACTGAAGAACAAGTCAACCAAGAAGTCTACCTTGCTATCTCAATATCTCTTTTTGCTCCATCACTCAGTTCCCACTTTCCACTCAGTCTCGCATAATCTCCTCCCTCAACAATCTCTCACTTCCCCTTCCCCAATTATTCTACGCCATGGTTGATCAAGAAGCATTCCTGAAAAATCTGAGATATGCGTTGGTTTCCTTCCGAGTTACGGGCCAGAAGCTGATCGCTCCCCTCAGCTCACAATTCGGGCATGGCTCCCAGCCCTCTTTTGTCAAAGAAGAAGAATTGGAAAAGCTCAGATGTAAGCTCGATCGAGTCAGATCTGCTCTCAAATCAGCCGATGACCTGCCCATCTTTGATGCGTTCGACCTGCACTGGATAGGAGAACTCAGAGACCTTCAGCGTCGTGCTGAGGACGTACTGGAGGAGATCGAGTTTGCCTCCTTCAGAGCGAGCCAACTAGAGGACTTCAATTTTGAACTAACGGGATCTAAAGATGGCAAGAGGAAGCGCCAAGAGGTTTGCCTTCTGTTCTCCTCTTTTCCATCAGAGTGTTTCAATTTAAAAATTGAGAGGATGATGGAGAGGTATGATGAGATTGCTGCTGACCGGAGGAACCTACGGTTGAGTGAGGAGGATGGGCCGCGGCGTGGCTGTTCTAGCAAGCGGCTTGCGTCCACCTCTCTTACTACAGGAGAACTCTATGGCAGAGAGAAGGATTTGAAGGGTGTTCGTGAGTTGTTGCTACGTGACGATTCTAGCAATCGGTCTTTTGGTTCTATCTGTATTGTCGGTATGCCTGGAGTTGGGAAAACTGCTCTGGTACAGCATTTGTACCAGGATGAGACAGTTCAAAATCGTTTTGACAATCGTTTTTGGATATGTGCTTCTCAGGAATTTGATGCTGAGAATATAACACGGACAATTATTCAGGGTTTTGTTGAAGGTACTCGTGATCAAAGAGAATTTAATTTGCTACAGGACACGCTCGTAAGGCTTCTAACAGGGAAGCGTGTCTTGCTTGTCCTTGATGATGTCTGGGTGAGTGATGAAAATCGGGATTGGGTTAAATCAAATTGGGAGAGCCTGGAGGCATCTCTTAATCGCGCTGCCAAAGGGAGCAAAGTAATTTTTACAACCCAGAATATGAACGTGAGTACCATTGTTAAATCTACTCATGTTCACGATCTAATTTGCCTGCCTGATGAGATTTGCTGGTTGATCAGCAAGAGAAGGGTATTTGAAGGCCGTAATACCAGTACTTGTTCCTCTTTGGAACCAATAGGTCGAGAGATTGTGAAGAAGAGTAAAGGTTTACCTTTAGCAGCAAAAGTAATTGGGGATTTTCTTCCCTCAGCTGCTGATGAAGAGAAGTGGCTTCATGTTTTGCGTAGCGAATTGTGGAGTAATGATCAGCTTCTAAGTGAGATTTTGTCACCTTTACGAGATGCTTATGATCGCCTTCCGCCTTATTTAAAACGCTGTTATGCTTTTTGCTCTCTGTTTCCAAAGGGATATGTGTTTGAGAAAGAGCAATTAATCCGGGTATGGATTGGACAAGAATTTGTTGAGGCACATAGACCTCTGCAGCGTGAAGAGGTTGGAGGAAAATACTTCGATGAGTTGGTATCGAGATGTTTCTTCCAAATGGATGGTGCTGGTGTCGAGAGGTATGTGATGCATGATCTGTTTCATGAGTTGATACAATCTATTGCGCATGAGTGTTGCAGAATAGAAGGTCACAAACTGTGTGATTATCATGAAAAGGCTAGGCACTTATCACTGGTTCCTCCGTGCTTGGATTTGGAGAAAACTATAGAATTCCAGCTCCAAAACGAGAAAGACCTTCAAAGCCTTTTGCTTATCAGTAGGACTGAGTGCAAGTCTGAACATGAAAGCTTCAGAATTAATGTGTCCACTGACCTGTTTTCCTTTGTTAAATGCTTGAGAGCACTTGATTTAAGTCACACTAACATCAAGGAACTACCTAGGTCAGTCAACCACTTAATACACTTGCGCTATCTTGTGCTCAAGAAAACCAAACTACAAAGGTTGCCAGAGTCAATTTGTGGTCTCTTCAAGTTGCAAACATTAGATCTGAAGGATTGTTACTCTCTAAATGAGCTTCCCTGGGGTATAAAGCATCTTTTCAATTTGCGGCATCTAGAATTACCTAGGCCGAAGTGTTCCAGTATCTGCATCCCGCCCGGCATTGGGAAGTTATTTAATCTTGTAGAGTTGCCAATATTTTTCGTGACAAGTGACTCACGGAGTTGCAGAATTGGAGAATTAAATAATTTGGTAAATTTGGAAAGTGAATTGCAGATCTTGGGGTTGCAAAATATATGTGATAAAGAAGAAGCCGAGAAGGCCAAACTGATTAATAAGGCAAAGCTAAAAAAATTGACTCTGCAATGGTCAATATCTCCTTGTAGTTCAGAAATGGTACCTTCAAAATCCTCTTATATGGTACTTGAAGGGCTCCAGCCTAATGAGAACCTACAGCATTTGACAATAAGAGGTTTTTGTGGTTCTAAACTTCCCAAATGGGTAGGGGACCGGCGCTTCACCAAATTAGTTAAAATAACTCTGGAAGATTGCCGGAATTGTGATGAACTTCCACCCCTTGGCCAGCTCCAGGTTCTTAGGCACCTCCTGATACAAAACCTGCCCAAACTAAAAAATGTGGGACCCGAGTTTTGTGGAGGTACTGAGCAAGAACTTGATCATACTTTTCCAGCCCTGGAGACTTTAGAGTTCATAATGATGGATGCATTGGAGAAATGGGATGGGGTCAAGGAGGAAGATCTGCCACTTTTACATACACTTACTATCATGCAATGTAACAAACTGAAAACTTTACCACAACTAAGGTCGATAAGAAAATTGCATGTAAAGCACAGTCCACAGCTACACGAACTCCCACTCTTACCATTACTTCAACAGGTGCACATTTGTTCTGGCTGCCCTTTGCTTTTTCAGAGTTGCCAGCTCCACTGCTTCAACAAGGAAAAGAGTTGTGAAAAGGTATGGGTACTATACTACTATTCCTTCGAATCAATTAGGCCCAAGTTGAACCTGGCATGTAACCAGAGATTCTGATCTCAGATCTTGGTATCTCTGATCAGGTCATATTAAGTTTTTTGTTTGTTATATTTTGGTTACTTTTGAAAAATAAATTATGTTCTGTGATTGTTGTGTATGTTTTAGATTTGTTATCACCTTGAAATGTTTAATTTATTTAAATTAATTATGGCTCTAAAACTAAATTTTGCCAGTAAGGGCAGTCAAAGCCACATAGAAGGCCATTCCTTTTTCATAAGCAATACCAAATGCCATACAGTCTGGATGAACCAGCAGGTATTGTAATCCCTGGAAGTAATATATCCTCTTTTTCAAACCTATTCCAATAATAAATTAAAGCAAAGTAGTTGACTGAGCAATACTACCAGTTCAGTTTTTCCACAAACCTTGTTGTCAAGAAACTTATGGTACTACATAAAGCATCATATTATTTTGCTAATGGAAGGCATCATCATATGCCTATGTTTTCTCAAATACTTCCTCAGCTTTATTATCATTTCTATTCCTCTCAAAAAATTAGTGATGTCAGACTTTTCAGGTTAGCATATCTGATGCATTTTTGTCTCTCTTATAGGAATGCCTGATCTTGGTCAAGAGGAACCAAATCACTTTTGAACTTCAACGTCCCTTACTGGTTTCTAGTGATCTCAATTCCACACGCAGAGAAAAGGGACAATTATGTGAGTTAACAAATGATGGGTCTTCTCTACTTAAGGTATGTGCTTCTTTTTCCTTTCATGAAGCTGTGATGCATTTATCACTAGTAGTAGTATACAAGAATCATATAGTGAATCGAACAAGAATCTGGCTTTAGGAACTTGTAGAAATCATGTGGAGGGTCGGAACAGGTCCAATTGGAAGGGGGTGAGTTGAAAAGGCCTCTTTAGATAGCAATAATTTGGACAAATGAATAAGTTATGAAAAAGCCTCTTTACATAGGAATAATCAGGCTTATCTTCATATCTTAGTGACCGATAATAAATATATTGCATGGATTTTATACTACCACTGATTACAGTAAAAAACTTAGACGAAAGGTATTCTTTGGACATTAGATGCCAATTACAAGAATTTGTTTTGGTTTTATCGAAATTTGTACAATGTTGACTTGCATATTTGTAATCTCATTTGCATATCTGATAAAGTATGGAGTATATTTTGCAAAATATCCCAAATAATACTAAAATATTATAATAAAGAGTGAGGCTTCAGTACTATGCATAGCGCATATTTGTCCGTACTATGGATCAATATCTCCATTTTCAAAGTCCAAACAATCGATTTGAACCGTTCAACATGATTTCCATATGAAAATGTACTTGACTACTTGTAGATCAAATTTTACATTTATTATAATTTTTTACTATTTTTTCAGATAGGTAGAAAATCACTTGATCAAAAGATTCTAGACCATTCAAAAGTAGTGATTTTCTACCTATTTAAAAAATTCAAAAAAATGTAAAATTTAGTCTGCAAGTACATTTTCATATGGAAATCATCTCGAACTGTTCAAATCGACTATTTGGACTCTAAAAACGAAAACATTGATCCATAGTATGAACCAATCTGCTCTGAGGGAACATTCTTAATGTAATGCTATTTCCTCCGCTTAATCGATAACTTTTTGCTACCAATGAAGAATTGCTTTTGACAAAGAAGCCAGCAACCGTTGATGTTTCCCAGAATTTTTCGTAGCTAGCAGCTTTTCCCTACTCGTGTGGCCTGCCTCATGACCAGAGGTGTGTAACAGTACTAGTGAGCTAACATGTCTCCGAGCAACAACCCAAATGTGTCCAAATTTAATAGATTTGAAAATTTTATTACATTTCAATTTCTAGTTTTAAGATTCAAAATCCACAAAAAGGACGAACTATACAATTTTTTAATAAAAAAAAAATAAGAATTTTTCTATTGCTAAGAATGCTTATGATAATATAATCTGTTTGTGGTTTGTCAATTTGATCTCAATGATCTACCAACGAAGATGAACCTTCCGCATAGCACCATAGCCTCACTCTAGAATAAATACCTCAACTGGAGCGAGCATTTTCTTCTCACTGATTTTTATCATACTTGTGCTTTCTAGTACCTGCTTTTAGACCCTGCCAGGGAAGACTGAAGACTGTCAACAAAATGAAATAATATAGTGAGAGTTGGTCTACAATTATAATGTATACAATTGGTATCGGTCCAATCTGTTATTAGTACAACCACAACGTTTTCCTGGTATACAATTTTAATTGGTAGTTGCATTAACCAGGTTTGGTCTAGCACCAGTATAACCACAGCATTTTCTGAATTGAGGATGAGTAAACCTTAATTTTGCTTCAATTTGTACTGGCCTGGTTTTGTACCAGTACAACAACAGCATATTTCGCTTACACATCTCAATGAAATACTCACACTTTCTCAACCAGGTAAAGTCAATGCCCCAAGCACACACTCATCACTAACAAGCTAAACAGCGACTCATGGAGACCGACAACCAGGGCCGACCCTGTCAGAAATGGAAGAAGAAGGCATATGGTGGTACCAACCTGGCTACCTCGACAACCACACCGACTCTACCTTCCTCCAGGAAATGATAACAAATGCCAATGTGGTCAAAGCCCAATCTCTCCAAAGCCATCCTTGATTCGATATCCATCGCCCAATACGTCTCCATAGTCTCCCTTGTGGTCTCCATCTGGACCCACACTCTCTATTCCAAGATTGATGAACATACCCTCCTCAAGCTGGATATATGCCCTCTGACCCTGGGTTTTTCAATCTTCTTAATAACTGCTCCTAGTTTCTTTGCATTACTAATGAAGTACTTTTTGAATATATCATTTTATCAGTGGTCTGTATGTTTTGGCACCAGTGGACTTGCACGTTTATTCTGGGTCCACTGTTACGTTGAAACCTAAATTTTAAAAACTCAAAAACTTCAGGGTTGAACTGAGAAAATCAAATCTATCAAATGTTCGATTCAGTTATTTTTCTGCGTGCTTATCTATTAGAATTAATTGAAATGAATGCTCAAAGGGCGCTTGGCTAAAGATCGTTTCTGATTATTCATATCTCCTTTTAACGACGACGCCTTTTAATTACCGCATCATTCATTCACTCTGATGCGTTTCGTTTTCTTCTTACAATTTATACATGCACTCTCTCTCTGATTCTCTGACTGGGTTTTGTTCCCAGATTAATCTCTTTCATTCTCTCTGTTTTGAATCCGGGAAAAAAACAAAGAATGAAACAATTCTTTTATACTCTCATTCAACCTTTTCTATTTATCTTAATTGAATAAATTTTGATCTATATTGAATATTAAAGTTATCGTCAGTTGCTAAGAAGCGACAATCCTGAATTATTGGTTGCAATTTCAAATCTTACATAATACGTGTTAGACAGTGTCTCGTACATGATCCGGCTAACATTCTTTCAACTTAATTTATTTAACTATTCAAATTGTTATGAAAATTTATCTAACAATATTAAGCGTATTCTAAGTTCGGATAGTTATTTACATTAATGTTTTTTTGACATAAAATTTGGCGATATGTTAAGTCACAATTGGAGCAGTGGATCAAATTTTAATTTAGTTGATCTAGATTACCATTTTTTTTACTCTGATTATTATTAAAAAAAGCTCGTTAAACTTCTGTTCTGTGTTTCGATAGTAATTAAGTAAATCTGAAAATTCCAAATTTAATGCACTTCCCAAACCGGAGGTCTGAATTTGTTTTGTCCATGATCAGTTTATATAAAACATTAATTTGCTAGTTTAAGTATCAAAGCTTTGACCATTTCGGATTTTCGGTCAAATTTTCAGAGTAAATTTGACGCTCTTTTATTAATTGGAAAATTTTATGATTGGTTTAAAAGATTTACACTTTAATTTATTTAATAATGTAAGGTTTACAGACATACTATTTGATTAAAAAAGCAAAATAAAAATACACAAAGCTGTTGAATCTGGTTTAAATTGTTTTAATCAAAGCGTTCAGATGCGATTCAATAAATCAGATTCAAATCAACAGAGAGGAAATTAAACTTCAGAATCTTTCAGAACTTGATTAAATCTTAATTATAACTTTTGTTCCTCTAATTGAACAAAGTCCGTTGATAAACTAATATTTGTTAAGTTTATAATCTGAATATTATCAATAAAATTCAGAAATCTAATTTTAATACCCTTAAATCAAGTATATTGAATTACAAATTATTTTTCTTGAAGAGAAGAATGATATTATTGGTAAAAATTTAGTAATTGAATTTATTTGTAATAAAAAATAGTTTGTAGAGCCATCGACGAATAATCTTCTAAGGTTATCGTAAAAAAAATACTATTAAAATAAAATTTAATATTTATTAATATGTTATAATAAAAACACTAATGTACTTCACCAAATATCCGTTCTTTATTTTATCCGAGAATTTAAAATATCAGATCATATAAGAACCAAAATCTTACCTCAGTCGGTTAAAGTAAAAGTAAGAATTCCCTCAAAAAGTAAAAGTAAGAAAATATATATTAAATATATTTTTAATTAATTTGTTTTATAGGAGAGATATTCTGATTTTCATGAGAAACTCCGACTCAACTTGTGAACTCATGATTCGAGTCAACTCGAGCTGTCAATCAAGAATCGAGTTGAAAAACTAATTCGAATTCAACTCATGAGTAACTCGAGTCAGCTCGTAGCTTGTGAACTAACTCGCAAAATAAATTAGTGATTTTGATTATAGTGATACACTGATACTAAGGTGGTTGTTTGTAAAACATCGACGCATAATTCATATTTTGTAATGTAACATCGATGCACTGTTGTTGAGATTAATAGAATATAAAATATCGGCACATATAATACGTAAATACACTATTTTCAAAACTTAAAAAAAAAAATCAACTCATCACTAGTGTTTTTGAATTAAAAAAAAAATACAAAAGTCTTGTTGGTGCACAAACTAAGTTGCGTTCCCATTAAGATCCGAGATTTTTCAAAATGCTAATTAACAAAAAATAGAAACAATCCATATTATATAATAAAAAGTCTACTAATTATCAAATTATCAAAATAATTTATATATATGCTAATGCGAATTGTAAGCGAATTTGGGGCAATTCGAACTCAACTCGTAAATCAAGTTTGGTCAATAATTAATGGCATACCAATTCTGCTTATTTAGTGGCGTATTTCATTTAGAGTAGTAAATTCGGATTTAATTATAAAAATAACCAATAAGATCGTAGAAAACATATATAAAATCGTAAAAAAATATATATTAGAATTTGAAATTGGAAATATTATTTTAGATAAGGGAGAAAAGAAGTTTTTATGTTCCTTTCCGTGGGGCCCTCGTTGACTAGAAAGTATGCAAGGTTGACGAGTTGGCTTCTATCAAACAGTCCACATATCCCTCAGGTACTTGAGGGACGGAGTATAATATTCCAGCCGATCAAAACTAATTCGTTGTAGGAGTTCGTTTTAGGATCGTGTCAGACTGAAACGGACGATTCAGATCTCATTCTACACGATCAGGTATTGCACTAGATCTGAAAACTCTGTAAAACAGAGTTTTCAGATCTAGTGCAATACCTGATCGATAAAAGAAAACTCTCTTATCAAAGGAGAAAAAAGAAACATAGAAACGAAAGAACAAGAAACAATCGATAAAATCCTATCCCTCCTGCACCTATCCAAGTTCCAAAAGAACCATGGGCATCACTCTAACTCACCTTCTCAGTCTGATCGTGATGAGATGCAATCTCCTAGATTCAATCTACTCCTCCTTCCTCCCACCAAGCCTCAGCAGCTCAATCAATCGGATGAGAGATCTGTTCTCTAATCTGGAAACTGTGAGTACCGATCTTCGCCGGGAATTCCCGGACCGTTGGATCGTTAACACTAAAGTAGTTGCTTATGCCGCTGATCAGATTTTGCACAAGCTCCAGCATCTTTTGCTAAGCAAGGATGCAGCCATGGCTTCAAGCTTACCAGACCAAAAAAAAAAATTAGAGGAAGGCAGCTCTTCTTTTTCATGTTTTCTTGGTTCAAGCGAAATTGATGATGACATTAATTGGATAATTCGTATTTTGGAGGAACTCTTGGTTTCAGGGGAAATTAAGATAGGTTATAGTGGTGTGCTTGCTTATATAAACCCTGGCTTGTCAGAACAAGAAGTGGGTCAATTCCTTTACTCTAGCAACCCTTCTCAACCTTGGTCAGAGAAATACAAAATGCTGATGAAACCATCAGTACCTATGGATGCCCCTGAACCTGTAAATGGCTTCTCCAATCCAATATACAATCGCCGGCTCAGACAAGCATCACCATTTACATTGATTACTTCTTTGCACCTTTCTGGTTTGTCAGGCTTTGTAGAACTTCCACTTCTTCCTGTACTTCAGAGCTTGAGAATCAGTGGGTGTGAAAGATTAAATGCGGTGTCAATTTGTGAGAAGTTGTCGGCAGTTGAGGCTCTTGAGATCAGCTGCTGCCCGGAGCTCACTTCACTTGCTGGGCTCAACCAGCTGCTATCTCTTAGAAGCTTATCGCTAAGTTTCTGTTTCAATCTACAATTTGATTTGCATGTGCAGCTGCCTCCATTGCTTGAATTCCTAGACCTCACCCACTGTCCTTCTTTGGAAGAGTGGTGCCAAAATGCAGGGCTTCAGAACAGGAAGGTAATAAACACACTACCCTTTTCAGCTTTGTTATTAAATTGTGTTCTTTCCCTTTCTTCAAGAATTAGAAAAGTAGAATCCTGATAAACATACTGCCAAAATTGCTGGACACTGCTAAACAAAATCTGGTATTGGTATAGGTCAGGTAACCGTCTGCAAAACAACGTGCATTTTCACTCTGCTGTACTAGACTAGACTAGATTGAGTACCAGAATCCAATTGCAACAAAAAAAGTCATTTTTCTGTGTAAAATAATTGATTATTTGTTTTAGAACACAGTGCAATAGCATTAGTAACTTTGAGCGCTTTTTTTTTTTGTGTGTGTCTGTGTTTTCTTCCGACAATCATTGTTACTCTACTTAATTCTATTTATTTTTTCTCCTTTAAGCTTGATGAAACAATAGAGTCATTCCAAAGGAGTTCTCCTGTTGGTGATTCACCAGTTTACGGGAGAGAGAATGAAAAGAACTCGATCATTGAATTCCTATTGTCAGATGATTTCAACAGAAGCAATCTCACTGTAGTCTGCATAGTTGGTGAGAGTGGTATTGGCAAGACCAGTTTAGCTCATCTTATTTACAGTGAAGAAAGAGTATTAGATTCCTTTGATGCTCGTATGTTAATTACCATGCCTGAGAATTCTGATGAAGCAAGACTAATAAAGAAACTCATTGAGTCTGTTACGAGCTCTTCTTGTCCCATGACAGAGGCAGATTTACTTGAGGAATTGTTGATAGATGAATTGTCAGGTACAAAAGTTTTTGTTGTATTGGATGATGCTGAGAATGAAAACCCATGTTTTTGGAATAGAATAATAACCATATTAAACCATAGTACCAGAGGAAGCGTACTTCTGGTCACTACTAAGAGCAAGGATGTAGCTGAGGTCATTGGTGCAAGTCAAACTTATTATTTGAATCCTTTATCTGATTATTGCTGCTGGAAAATTTTCTGGCAACATATATTCACTGGTCTTAATACAAATGCCAATACTGATTTAGTAGAGACTGGCAAGCAACTTGTTTCAAAGTGCCAGCACAACCCCCTCTGTATAAAGGTTCTCGCTGGACTCCTTGTGTGTTTAAAAAATGAAAAATCTTGGGTTGAAATTTTGAAAACTGATCTGTGGAATATGGATGGGTTTGATGGGGATACATTGCCAACTCTAAGAGTGGGTTATGAACTATTGCCAAATGACCTAAAGAAGTGTCTTCATTATTGTTCCTTGTTTCCAAAAGATTATGTCTTTGTGAAACAGCAGATTGTTCGTATGTGGATGTCACAAGGTTTCATAATCTCCATGGAAGGAAGACAACCTGAAGAGGTTGGTCTTCAGTATTTTGATGAGTTGCTGTTGAGAGGGTTCTTTCAGCACTCACCTCTCCATGATGTAGAAGAAGATAAATTTATCATGCATGATCTTATTCGTGCTTTGGCAACTAACTTATCCCGAAAAAAAGGCCTTCCAGCTGAAGATGCTCTAGAGAGGATATTTGAGAATTGCTTTCATTTCTCTCTCAACCCCTCAAAGATCCAAATGGATGAAATGGAGCCTCTGATAAACTCAGATTTGCAATCTTTCTTGGCCCTCACTAGATTTTCTTTACAAACAAGGATAAACATTTCTATTCTGGATATTACCAGCTTAAGTGATCTATTCACAAAATGCATAAACATAAGAACCTTGGATTTAAGTTGTACTGATATTGTGGAGTTGCCAAGCTCAGTTGGGATGTTAAAACAACTGAGGTACTTGTGTGTCAATAATACAAAAATCAGGAGCATACCGAGAGAGTTATGTAGCTTAGTTAGTCTCCAGACTCTAGAGGCCAAAGATTGCCAACACTTGGTTGAATTACCTGAAAGTATGATGGAACTAACGAACCTTCGCCACCTTGATGTGAGCAAAAAATCAGGTCGTGTGAAAATGATGATTGGAATTGGGCAGCTGACAAATCTCCAGTCATTAGCAGTCTTTTGTGTAGGTTGTGAAATGCCATATTGTAGCATCCGAGAATTAAAGGACTTGAACTGTCTTAGTAGCTGTCTTCAGATTGCAGGGCTTGAGAATATTAGAAATGGTTTAGATTCTAAAGAGGCTGCTTTGCACAATAAGGTGCATCTTAAAACCTTATGGATGCACTGGGATGATAATAGAACATGTATAGAATCTGAAGAAAGTGTTACAATTTCAGAAGAGGTTTTGAAAAATCTGAAACCAAACCCACAAATTGGAGAGCTGATTATTAGGAATTACAGAGGCAATTTGTTTCCAACTTGGATGGGAGATCCTTCATTTTCAAAATTAGTCTCGATAATTCTGGATAATTGCATCAAATGTAGCCAGTTTCCTGCACTTGGTGGCTTACCATCGCTAAGGAATCTCAGTGCACAAAAGTTATACCATCTGGTAAGCTTGGAGAACACAGATAGCAATTTTGGTTCACAAAATACTCCCAAGTTTCCATCCTTGGAAACACTGAATCTTTGGGAGATGTACGATTTGGAAGAACTATTTGAGACAAGTGCTCGGGATTTTCCCTGCCTTCGCACTCTTTCCGTAAGTAGGTGCCCCATGTTGAAGAGGATACCTTATTTCTCTTCCCTTCTGAATTTGTCTCTTTATTGCTGTGTGAAACTACCTTACCTCCCAGATTTTCCTTCACTCAAGTCATTAAGGATTGATGGCTTTCAAAAAATAAAGTCTCTCGAGTTGCCTAAAGATCTCCCTGCATTAAAGGAACTGGAAATTAGACACTGTAACGAGCTTCTTTTAGTGGAGGGGTTAACAAAACTTCCTTCTCTTGAGAAGCTGAATGTTGTTCATTGCCCAAAATTAGATTCTCTCAAAAACTGGAAACCATGTCACTCAATACCAATAAGCACTACCAGGTATATACTTTCTAAACTTAACAAGAATTTTTAACTTCTATTTTTTCTTGTTTCCTTTCTTTGGCAAATAATACTTGTAGTGATGCATCATGCTCTTTAAGCTCTGAGATCTCTTTATTGGTTTCACTGTCATTTTGTATTTATTTTATCCTGTGCTAACAATTTGGAGATGCCTACTTGCATGATTTGCTGCTAACAAATTTAGCAGCTTATTCATATCTTTTATGTGATTATGGACTCCTTATTTTAAGCAGGTGGTTTTTTCAAAAAGAGGAGTCAACAACCCAGATGGAACATCAAGAGACTACTGAACCAGCAGAGAAGCACACAGAGGTGGTAGTGATGGCTTCGTTAGATGATTCAAAGAAGCGCACAAAGGCTCTCAAGACTGCTGAACCGGCAAAGAATCGCACAAAGGAGATGGTGGTACTACAGCTGGGTTCGTTAGATGATTCAAAGAAGCGCACAAAAGTTTTGAAGGCTGCTGCCTCCATAGAAGGTACTAATTCTTTCGAATTCAATCTTTGGAGCTTGGATATATATTTTTTTTTCAGGACTAATTTTATTCCAATTATCCATCAATACTCTTAAAAAAGATTTTTTTTTCAAAAATAGATGACATCAGATTCCTATGTTCTTACTGGTATTTCTGACATTCTGTGGTGTTCAGGTATTATTTCTGTAGAACTAGTGGACAATCGGCTTGTCGTAGTTTGCGATGGCATCGACGTGACCCCTATGATTACTCAGCTAAGGAAAAAGTTGGGTTATGCTGAGTTAGTAAGTGTCACCTCTGAGAGGATCAGAGAAGAACAGGAAAACAAGATATCGAGTGTGAGCATGAGTAGTGCTGGTGCGCCCTCGTATCAGTATGGGAATCCGTTGTATTCGTACCCGAATCCGGACAGCAGTTATGGGTCTGAATTCCGTAGCATTATGTAAAAGTATTGAATTTTGTTTCGGTAGAAGTTCATGTTTTCTTTTAGCAAATTAAAATTACTGTCCGGAAAGTATGCAACTTCAGATTCGCTATCATTATTGTGCTGGTGTGTAAAGTGATAATGTTCAATCAGAACCATCCATTAGAAATTACACGGTCAGATCATTTGAAAAGCCCTTACATTACTACCGTAAATTTGGACACTGCTTATCAAGACAGCGTATTGGATAGCACTAACTTAGTAATAACGGCTTGGATGTCATCAGAATAATTATTGGTAAAATATGCATGCAGATTCTCTAGCATATATTGTGGTTTCTAAAATCTTGAAGTTCTTATATCCATTCTTACAAATTTCCACCTGCCCATATTTCGTTCTGCGAATCATTTTTTCAGTAAAAGAATCATGGTTAGATTATTTAGTCAACGTTCTTTCAAGGACTGGATAGCATCAAGAAAATTAGACTCTTCTCCAGCCTGCCAGGGTAAGTAAATTCAGTTATTCGCCAAACGTTTCAATTAAAAGTTATAATGTATAACATTTAGGAACAAAAATGCAAGTTTTTAAAATTTCCTGGACCAAAACAGAAAATGGGATACATGATTGAAGAACCAGTTTTGGAATTTGCTCTTGTTTTCCTTTTACTTTGAAGAATGTCAGGTCAAACATCTATAACTGATTTGTACCAGTCCTGTACCTACAAAGAGGGGAGTGGGCAGATATAATCATTGGATTGTCACGTTAAATAGTTGACACACAATTCAGTAGACTTTAGCAAATTACTGGGTGCTGGTACCTTTGTTTGCAGTACTTTACCAGTGTTCTAGGACATGGTTGCAACCTACAATCATAATGCTGAATGTTCTCAAGCTCATTGAACCTAGATTCTAAATAACGACTATCGTGTCATCGCAGAAAAACTAAAAAAACACTATAACTAACTATAGCGCCGAAAATGGCTAATAGTGCCAAAACGGCTAATAACGCTATAGCTTTTAAGGTCCGAAAACAATACAGTGCCGTTATTTAGAACACCGCATTGAACACAAGGTAATTAAACCTAATGTACAATTTTATAATAGAGGTAAATTTGATAATTAGAGTAATAAACAAGCAAATTGTGTAGCAATCCAAATAAAATCAAGGAACACAAAAATCAATTCCATTATGAATAAGATGGAATATGGGCTGAAATGAGGAACACAATACACAAATTCTGAAAGGTTGATTTTATTCTTTTCATTAACATGTACATAGATATTTCTTCTTCCCTTTGACAAATAGGGCAGTGAGTGAGCAGTCGTAGCCTTCATATTCTCGCCGAAGAAAAATGTGCAGAGCATCAAACAACCAAAGTGCTTTTCAGAAAAAGACGAGAAAAAGCTGGATAATCAAACAACCCAAGTGCGGAGATGATGAGGAGAGATGAATTCCATGAAGGAAGGGATGAAGAGGGCATTCAGAAATAATGGACATATTCAGTTAAAATTATAGGGCCTATTGGTCAATTTAATTTTTTAAATAATTAAATAAAATTTAAATAGTTAAAAGAAGATCATGTTGACTCAAGGAGGGTTGTATCGTTTTATAAGGCGTTGAGCAACATTTTTGTCAATTTTGTAGCACCTAACACCCAACCAAAGATATCTGATTGACATCATGTTTAAGTTTAGATCTAATTCAGTGTTTCTATTAAAATCTTTTCTCAGGCAATTACATGTACTTATAACCTGCTCACATTAAATTAATAAATGCGACCATCAATGAAAATCTTACTGCCATCCACAGCTGAAAGTCCCAAATAAATGCCGTTTCACTACTCAGTGCCGGAGCAGAAGTGGCTAAACAAGACTTTGGAATGTATATATTATACGGATAGGGGAGAAAAGGTGCGAGTTACAGCATATCAATGCCTATTTTTCAAAAAAAAAGTTACAGCATATCAGATTATGCATAAACCTTACATTGTAAAAAGATTAGCAAAACAAGAAAACAAATCATTTGTCTGTGTTCATGTTAAAAGAAGCCAAAACGAAATGGTTGACAATTTAGCAAAACAATGGCGGCTTAACTGGTGGGATTGTGTTGAGCATACTCTCTCTAGTTTTAGGCAGTAAAGACGGGAGAGTTTGAATCAAGAACAAGATTATTTATTTTTCTCTGGAGGTTCTGATGAAAGTGTAACATGCCTACGGGCTTTTAATGACAAAAAAAAGAAAATAAAGATTAACCTATGTGCAACCATCAGCATTTCGCTGATCTATCTTTGCAAGTACTTTTTTTTTTTCTCTAAATTCACTGTTCTAGAAAAGCCAATGGCAAAGAGAAATTAACATCAGGTGGGAAGGCGCGAGCAATTAAGACTATGTTTTATATCGCAATAATAAGTTGCACTGCAATATCGTGCTTGGGACCAACTTTGGGATATACAAATTAGACAACTAAAGCAACAAATATCGTAATTCGGACCAATTTGGGATAAAATTAGACAACTAAAGCAACAATTGTTCAGAATTTCGAGAAGTAAAATGGTATTACAATTGCGTGTTAGTTTTCAAGACGAAAACAAATCAACACCGAACTGTCCATAGAAATTTCGAGAAGTATCAAAGTCAGATTCAGGGATTACGTGCCAGTCTATAACATATATAGCTAGCCTCCAAGCTAACATCTTGAATAATATTTGCGATTGAGTTGTACTCAATAGCCAATGAACTAAACTACAGATACCTAGTCGGATGAATCGAACCATCAAATACACTTGAAAAAAAAAATAGAAAAAAGTTAATATTAATATACATGACCTTGGATTTCCGATACATTCCTACCAGGAAAGAGTTATACACGATATAATCTCCAGTTCATTGCATGATTTATCAGGAGACAACACAAGTCTGAAAGAAAAAGGAAAAAAAAAATGAAAAGAAGAAAGAATCCTAGTCTGCCCCAAAACAAACATACCCATTCAGACACGCAGAGTGCATTTCTTCTGAGAATGCCCTAGCAAATGGCACCGACCACACTGCACTATCCTTTTTGGCCGTTTCAAACTTTCAATTTTCATAACCTTCATCTTTGGCCGGCCAGGTGGCCTCCTTGTCTTAGGCGGCCGCAACACCAGCTCCCCCTTACCAGTCCCAGGTCCAGAGCCCTCTGACCCAGTACCTGATTCTGTCCAGAGACTCCTATCAGGTACCTGAAATATCGGTTGAGAGTAAGCCTCCCTATACTTCCTCACACTAAAACATTCATGTGCATAAAGCCGTGCATCCTCGCCACATGAAAGGAGAGCCGCAGCTGCATGAGCACATGGGATCCCATAAATCTGCCATCGACGGCAGGAACAAAACCGGGTCTGGATATCAACAATGTTTGTTCTCTCTGATGAGACGATCTCAAACTCGACCTTGTTAGCACGCAAAACTTGGTAGCACCTTGAGTCAGCAATTGCCTCCGAGATTAGTTTCTCGGCAGAGGGTACAAGAATCGAGCCCCATGACATGGCCATGTTCTGGCGCTCAATGAACCACGAAGTCAACTGAAGCCGAATGTGCTCCATCATTTGCACCACAGGCAGTTCATGGCATTCAAGTGCCCAATTGTACAAAATTTCAGTGATACCAAGGCTGAAGTGACCATACCTGACCCCCTCAAAATATGCAACAGCCCACAGGCCAGGAGGGAACTGGCGGAACCATGGCATTACATCTTGCACGGCCATCATCTCAGTCACCTTTGAATCAAATTCAGCAGCTGTCAAGGCATAAACTGCGTTCCAAAAGAGGTTGACCAATTTGGGGTTTTTGAACTCTTCCCTGAAGCTCTCACTCACGTACCGAAGGCAGAACCCGTGATAGGCAGTGGGGAAGTGTGTTTCAACTGCCTCAACTATTGCCTTGTGCCGTTCAGATAATATGGTCAAAACTGGCATCTTATCTGTGTTGACCCCAAGCAATTTTCTTAACTCTGATAAAAACCACATCCAATTTTCATCGCTCTCAGTGTCAACCACCGCAAATGCCAAAGGATACATTGAATGGTCTGCGTCAACAGTTGATGCACACAGCAGTGACCCCAGATACTTCCCTTTCAGCTGAGCCTTGTCTAACTCCAAGAGTGGCCGACATGCATGTAAAAACCCGTATATTGATGCACGGTAAGAAATGAATAACCGGTGGAAACAGTTCTCTGAACCTGTACCGCTCACAATCGCGATGCTACCTGGGTTCACCTTTTTAACTTGTTCACAGTATGCCGGGAGAAAGCGGTATCCCTCCTCTAAAGTACCATGCACTGCAGCCATGCTCCTCTCTTTACCCCGCCACGCCTGCATATATGACACAGCCACCCCATGTTGGTCTCGAATATCTTGCAATATCTCCTTGGGTTTGATTTGTGGGTTGTCGCGTAGCCTAGACTCAACCGACCGGGCGACCCACCCTACAGTGGCCTGTTGGTGGTGTAAATTGCGTACCCCTTCACAAGTGTGCTCACCATGGAGGGTCCGTACTGAGAAGGTCGGTACACCAGGGCACTTTGCCACATGGATGCGCCATGGGCAACCGTCCTGTGAGCATTTGGCAATGAAACGGCTGCGGTCTGATTTGACAATTCTAAGCTCGAAATGCAGAGCTATGGCCATGTCTTTCAAGGCACGTCGGCATGCCTCGACATCAGGGAACTCTTGGCCAATGGCTATGGATTGATGTGCGACTGTGAAACTTTGATGGTGCTGTGGGGGAGTTAGTGCCTGGTTGTCCATTGAAAGAAGCGAGGATTGGAGATCCATGGAGAAAATTTAAGGTCATAAACTCTCAGAAATCTAGGGTAAATAAGGAACTCAGGAGGCTTTCAAATCCTGATCTCCAATAAAGTGAAGATGAAAAAGGATCTGTTTTCAGTCAACATTTAAACTCTCGGTCGGGTAGGAGCTGCAGAAATGACTATTATTAGTTGGCTTAAGGGGAATGAACATTACGAAGATACCAATTTAAAATGGACCTATTGATTATATGTTCATGAAAAACTGGACAACTAATGTAGCACACATGAACCATCGGCAGGCCCTGGAACCCAAATTGGTACGGGTCCTGTTGAGCTTCACCTTTTTACTTTCTTTTTTACCGCATGGTACAAATAAAGTGCACAAGAGGCATACTATCCCAATTTTCTACTGCATGGTACAAACTGGCTGGTACAATGCAAAACGATAAACTAAGGTAACATAAAACGGAAGTTTCAAGTACTCTCTCTCACTCTCCCTCTCTCTCTGATCTTTTTGAAATGACTAGTTATGCAAGGATATAAGTAAATCACTAACATTGGAACTCAGCAAATAGCAAAAACAGTCGGATATAACACAAAATTGACCAAACGAACTATTTAGCAACTATCAAAAGAAAAGAAAAGTTGTAATTGACGAAAACTGCAGGCAAGAAATATGTAATTCTTAAATAGAATCAGTTCCTATAGTAGGTAGCAACTAGAAATCTAGCGTCAAACGCCCAAAACCGAGAATAAACCCTAACTCCCACCATCAAAAGGTCATGATTACCGACATTAATACCACGATCTAATTACAATAGGCACAAAAAGATAAAATTCCAAACTCAACACGAACTGATCGAAGCAATGTTCTTACCAGAAAGCTAAGCAACGCTCCAAGTACGATTTGAGGGGGAATCTTCGGAGACGGGGAAAGAAGAGATACAGATTTGGGTATTGTTTTCGCTACTATTTACAGGATTGCCCCAAAATGGAGGATTTAAAGTCGGAAAAACTTGGTCCGGTCTTTGGGAAGAAAGGGGGGAAACCTAGATCGAAGCACAGTGCGGTTTGGTCCGACCCGATTAGGTTCGATGAAGCCCGTACTCTCGGGTTTGGATCCGAGGAGTTCTCCCCCTGTGAATTCTCAAATGACCGCATCTCTGTTTACTAGACCCCACAGGCCGAACTTTTTATCTCTAAAATTAAAAAACAAAACAATTATAAACCCATAACACTGCATGGCCTGTATCTCGTTTCATGGGAACCCATTTTTACAGCGTACAGCGAACTCCGTTTTGGTGCGTACAGCGAACCCCAATTTTTACGGACCAAAATGTCCCTACAGTCAAAGGCGGGGATATACCGTGCAGGGAGAACAGGGCAAGAGATAAAGCTGAGCAGGGGCATTTTGGTCTGTGAAATTTTGGTTCGCTGTACGCACCAAAATGGACGCTGTAAAAATGAATTCCCCGTTTCATAGACTGCGAATTTTTTCAGCGGGCCTGCATGAGCCGAACCGTGGGTTTTTCCAGCTGTTTTCCACTGGCCCAGCCCGCTGAGAAAATACGGTTTATTAAATAGCGGTTTATTATGTATCCACGTATCTAATCATATCTCTTACTGCAAAGGCCCATCTAGCCCAAAAAAGCCCTTGTAAAAGAAATAAAATCTAATCTCAGCTTGGAAGAGAGTGGAGCCGTGCAATAATGGCAGCCCTGACCGCTGCCTCTCTTTCCTACGGCATCTCAGTATGTGCGCAAAAGAAGAGCTTGTGCTCCACCAGAGTCTTTGCCGCTCCGTCTCTGACACTGGGACCCACCTCCGATCTCAGAAGATACAAATTGACCTGTACACGGTGCTCCAATAGCAGTGGAACTCCGCCACCAAGTTCAGGTACGCTTCTCAGCTTCAATTTCTACTGTGCTAATTAGGGTCTAATTTTATCAGTATGACATCTTATTTACTTATTTTGAAGGTGAGAATGAGAGCAAGGCTATTTTGGATGCGTTTTTCGTGGGGAAGGCCTTTGGAGAGGCATTAAACGAGAGAATTGAATCTACCGTCGGAGAGTTCTTGAGTGTTATTGGTCAGTGGCAAGCTGAACAGCAAAAGCAAGTTTTAGATTTTCAGGTCAGATTAATTTTTTAGAAGATTCTACTGATTTTTCCAAGATTTTTAAGGCCGGTACCGCCACATTACTTTTAGGGTAATATTGGAGACTTCTTTCAGACTATGGGGATCAAAAACACATTGGGGGGTCAATCATATAAAATTTTCATGTTGTGTATAGGGGTCAAATTTGAAAATCAATTGACCCCCATTCACTAACATGAATCTGCCACTGGATCTACCCCTGTATATTACAAAAATATTATCCCTCCTGCAATGTAAGAATATTAATATTTGTTTCCAAATCTCCATTTCAACCTTTTCAAAACGAGAATCCCAAGTTCAGAATAATACCCGAAATTTTTATTTATAACATTTCTAAAAAAAAAATAAACCAAATAACCATCGTTTGGTGGGATTTCGAATTCCACCACGGCCGCACCGGCATTCTGCGGACCCTTAAATGGGTGGTTCTGCGGACCCATTTTTTTTTTTTTTTTCAAAACTTTGAGATATCTCAGGTGCCTCGATACAGATGCAAAGTTAATAAATATAGTATTAAAAAATTCAATCGATTCACAAAATGGGTCAAAGCTCATGGTCAAAATTCTATTCATAGTATTAAAAAATCAAAAACTTTGAGATATCTCAGGTGCCTCTGATACAGATGCAAAGTTAATAAACATAGTATTAAAAAATTCAATGGATTCATAAAATTGGTCAAAGCTCATGGTCAAAGTTCTATTCATAGTATTAAAAAATTAAAAACTTTGTATGATGCGTGGTGCCTTTTATAACAACAACAAAAAAAAAATGCACCCTGGGTCCTCACAATGTCGGTGCGGACCCATTTAAGGGTCCGTAGCGGCATTTTGCTGCCCCGCTGAAATGGGTCCGCAGAATGCCGGTGCGGCCGTGGTGGAAACAGAAATTCCACCAAACGATGGTTATTTGGTTTGTTTTTTTTTTAAGAATGTTATAAATAAAAATTTCGGGAATAATACAGAGGTCATGAGGAGTGTGAATACACACTACGTCTTTTGACATCATGTATCCATGTTAACAGGTTTGTAGCAAGGGAAGTAACAACCCAACTTTTTTATTTATTCTAAACATGCCTAGCCTCCATATGATTTTTTTGTTATGACCAAGATCCAACAGAATAAATGATACAACACCAACTAACCTCCATATGAATTTAAAAAGTAAAAAATGAAGGAAAATATACCATACATAGCTATTCTAAAATATTAATGCCCCAACAATTTATGTATTGATTCCTTGATACTGGATAGGATAAACTGTTGACTGTTCGTATTCGGGATTCTGTTTTTTTAATTGGAGGTTTCAGGACAATTATCGAAGGAATAAATAACTAGTTTGAAATAGACATAAGTTATGACATACATAAATATGAACAAGTCCTGCGTAAACCAGGGGCGGATGCATGTACAATGAATGGGGTCAATTGACCCCCATTTTTTTTTTTTGTATATATGTATGTTTTTCTATATATTTAGAGTAAAATGTCATGGGTATTGTAAAATTGACCCCCATTCTCAACATGGAAATTTTATATGATTGACCTTCATTCACATTTGACCTCCATAGTATGATGAAAGTCTGCACCCCCTCCCCACACAACACACACCACCACACACCACACACCACACACTTGATTTTGTCTGTCTCAGTATAAATAACAAAAAACTAGTAAGGTATTTTAAAAGAAATAAGGCAGGGGGGGGATAACATGAGATGATTTAAATGGTTTGAAGAGCACGTTGGATGCTCCTTATTTTTGTCAGGTATCAGTGGTATATGATATTCTTATATTTTTGAATGAGATAAAGTATGTGATTCAAGTTAACAAAATGTATTGTTGGATCTGGTTTTGCCCTGGTTGTTTGACAAGCCAGGTTAACATCTTAGAAAGTAAACTATAAATGAAAAACTTTCCTGAATTATTCAACAATGCATTTGTGTAATTAAACACAGGAAGAAGTTGTACAGAGAGCTAAGAAGGCCAAAGAGCGAGCAGCACTGGAGACAATGGATGGAAGAGAAAATGCCTCAAAACCTCTTAGAGAACCTCCTCTACCAACAAACGGTTCGACTTTTTCTAATAACGGACCCACATCAAAGGACCCACTTCAGGAGATACTGAGAGATGATTAGCTTGGAGTTATTGTACATTGAATTAGCTTCCTTGATAATAAATATAGTATCCTCTTATGACATTAGCATGTGTCAAGGCTATTAGGTAAACTGTTAGAATAGTTATTCACATGTTTGAGAGAGTTTCTTTGGTACCATGGAAACAGTTACTTTTCATACCATGGTCACAGAATTATTTTTCTGTTTCTGTTTAGTACATTAAAATTTAATAATGCATTTCTGAATCAGGGATTACAATCTTGCATATAGTATTATCCTGACCAGAATTCGGTGGTTATAAAATTGAGAATATCCAAGAAAAATAACTATTCTTCTTAGCTTTGATTACAAGGAAAAACCTGTTTGACCCAAGAATAGAAATCATTTATGCTAATATGGCAGAGCATTTTCATCCTAACGAAATAAAATAAGAATGTCTGCGGGGGTAAGTGCTGGTTTGAAGGCATTGACAACCCTACCAGAAAGTCAACCTTTAAGACTTTAAACTTTGCTTTCCTGTTTTTTCTTTCTTCTTGATAATTTTCAACTTTGGTAATGTAATCAGTACCACTAACCAAATATTTTTTTTAAGAGTCAACAACAACAACAACAACCAAGCCTTTAGTCCCAAGCAAGTTGGGATGGGCTAGAAAAGGTAACAACAAGAGGAAATGACAATATCTTGTATTTTTACTTAGTTCTGATTAACTGCATACACATAATTCAGCATATAACATCTCATATTTACAAAAGAATTATTCCAAGTTATATATCAATTGCTAATTTGCTATAATATTCCTATACACTAGTAGAGAGAGTCTGTTCAGTCTATTCTAATATGATTTCAATCTTCGGTTTTGGTTCCAGTTCTGGTCAATTATTGATCCTCTTAGAAAGGCTCTGTACCACATAGCAGATAGCCGGGGAATTCTCTCTTGTGTCTTGTAATTTACATGATGAAGCCCGAATCTCACAGTGTAACCGAATGACCACTCGAAATTGTCGATGAGAGACCACACAAAATAGCCCCGCACATCAGCTCCTTTCCTACAGGTTTTTTTCATAAAAAAAAAAAAATGAACACGTAGTTTTATCTTTACCAACTAGTATAGTATGTAAATTTTGCACTCGTGATATCTTTAACTTTTTTGTAATGTTTTTTTGCATGTATACAGTTTCTTTTCTACTCTCTTTTGATATGGTACCCATGTATACAGTGAAAACATAGGGTTTAGCTACATGCCTGATTGCAGAAGAAAGGTAAGTGAGATGGCCATGCATAAAATCAACTCTTTCAACATCATCAACTAAATCTTCTACTGCTGTGTTGCTAGTACTTGATTGAGAATAACCTGGCAAAATGGAAATAAAACTCAATTGAAATTACTTGGCCGAGAATGGATAATAAATAAGCACATTTTGTAAATGTACAAACATTACCATTTTCGGTGATATACATCGGTATGTTGTTGTATCTTTCTTTCATGTACATGACCACTTTCTCCATGCCATGTGGAACCACGTAGAAATTTGGCATTCCAGTCTGAAACACAAAAATTCAACCAACATATAGTCTTCAAATTCTTTGAACCTTAATAGATAATTAATTGAGATTTTCTCCAACAAGGATTCAATCACTGTAGAATGTTATGGTTGAATACAGCATGCAACAAAATTTAATGGTTGGATGTAAACCTGTATTTCCACTTTTTCCTTTTAGTTTGCTTTCCACTTGGTTGGAGTCTCAGGAATTAACTGGTCCCAACAATAACAGTAATTATAAGCTATAATGGAAAATCCTTTTCCCCCCAAATTGTTAAGCATTATATTTTCCTTACTTTTTTTTTTTATTTTCTGCTTTAATCTTGTAAGCTATTCTTTCTAATATAAAATTTAGAAGGCTTTTTTTCCAACAAAAGGAAATAGAACTGTAGGGAACAAACTGGTATTTATGGCATACCGGATTTCCAATAAGCTTTCCATCTTTCTGTCCAGTAGTAGCAAGTAATCCATTCCCCTCGAAGCTATTCAGTACGCACTGAGACTGTATGCAATCCTTCACATACATAGTGCTATAATGATTGATTCCAATGAAATCTAATTTAGTTTCCAATAATAGATTCCTGTTTTCTGATGTGAACACGGGTAAGTCTGATCCCAAAATTTTGCGCATTTCAGAAGGATAGTCCCCAAGAATTATTGGATCAAGAAACCTTTTAAGCAAAAATAAAACAAGAAAATATAATTAGATATTGTCAGAACATTTATTGTGATATATCTTTTATTAATTTCAAAGATAATGATAAAAAATGGTACCATCCAGTTTCAAACGATAGAGCTCGTTGAACAGCCAACTGGTCAACAGTTAAGTTCCTCAATGGCTCGAACCATGACGAAGCAAGAACTACTCCAATGGATCCGCCTTGTTTTTCCTGATTTATTATTACTATATATTAATGATGCCTTGTAATACTCAAATTAAATACCAGCATATGTTCCAAAAGAACTTGAAGAATAACATGAGCTTTTCGAACTTTTACCTGATAAAATTTTCTGTAAACATTTACAGCCCTTGCATGAGACAGTATGATGTTGTGAGCAGCAACATATGGCTCCACTCTTGAATTGCCGGAACTGCAGTTACCGTAAGGTGGAGAGCACCTACCAGGAGAATAGACTCCTATAGAATACCCCAAATTGACCAACATATTGGGTTCATTGATTGTTGTCCAGTGCTTCACCCGGTCGCCAAATGCCTTGAAACAGACCTCTGCATAGTATTCATAATCTTCCCTGAAAAAGTTACAATGACATTAGAAAGAAGAAAAGGCGGCATCAGAGTTAAAGACATGTTGTCATTTAGCAAGAAGAAAATCTGACACGGAAAGTATACAGCAACATACTGTATTTCGGGACTCAGCCATGCTCTGTATCGATCTTCTAGTTCGTTTGGGATATCAAAATGCTGAATCGTGACAAATGGCACTATTCCTGCTCATATTTTTAGATTTACTGTAAATTATATGTATCTAAAGTTCATTTGTAAGAATCTATGTATGCAAAATATTAGAAAAAAAATAATATATGATCCAGGTACCTTTTTGTAAAAGGGCATTGATAAGCCCATTGTAGAATTCTATGCCAAGTTTGTTGACCTCTCCAAACCTTCCCCCTGGAATTAACAATTAAGTTTGTAAACAAATTTTCTCTGGGAATTAATAACCAAGTGAAAACTAACAAAATTGATGCTAAAACAAATAAATAAATGCTAACTTGGGAGAATTCTTGTCCATGAGATGGAAAATCTGTAGGAGTTAACCCCAAGACTCTGCATCAATTCAATATCCTCCTGCACATATCAATTTTAATGCATTTTTATAAGGTGGAAAAAAGCAAACTATCTTTTTGAAAAAATTCTGTGGGGTAAAAGAGATACATTGACAACTGTTTGATTAATATTAAAATTTAAATTGTAGGTATGTTTTTTTTATATAATTTAGGTAAATTGTGTATCAAATTTATTGCGATTTGAAAATCGTTTGGTCACCGATCAAATATCGACAAAACTGAGTTTTTATATTTATAAATTTATAAATTACTTGAAAGATGACTAAAGTAATTGATTATCAAATTGCATACTTTTTTAATTTTTATTTTCATTATTTTTTTATCAGTTTGTTATGGGTGTCGAATAAATTTGTTGTCATCAATGTGGCATATTTCATATATGTCTGCAAGTAACGAGCCAGCTGTTCTCTTTATATCATACCATGTACCGGTGATAATGATCATCTGCGATGTCACCATTTGTTCCATCCTTAATATTTCCTGATACAAAACCATGGAAACTATCAAATTCTTTGTTACAAAGGTTGAAATAAAGGGTCTTAAGTGGCTTGACCTCGTTACTCATTTAAAAAAAAAAAATGGAAACTATCGATATTTTAATCAATTTTAATAGGAATGATGAACTTATATTGCCGGCATTTTTATTAATACCCCAAAAAAAAAGAAATGATCAAATCTGTCCTCACCTCAGAATTTTTATTAAAAATATCCTAATCGCCCCCCGTGGGGCTGTCCACTGTTCATAGCAGACCGTCCCCAGTGGGGCTGTTCGCTAACTTTTTTTTTTTTTACTGTTCATACCGAACCGCCCCACGGTGGAGCGGTTTGCTATGAACAATATTTTTTTTTTAGAGATAATATGAATATCAAGATGCTAAATTCTAACGCTAAAAATTTGAATTTTTTTTTTAAATATTTGTTAGATTACTTCTTTTGAGGTATAATTAGCATATATATACTAAAATACGCTAAATTACTTGAAATTATGTTAAATTACGTTGAGTTACACTAAATTACGCTAAACTCTTATTTTGGACAATTTCTAAAACCCTAAACCCTAAACCCTAAAAATTATCGTACATTAAATGATTTACAATTTTCACATAACATATTTATAAAAATTAGTGATATTTAAAAGAAACCTAAACCCTAAACCCTAATTTCTAAACCATAGTTTTCGACTTTTTTATTAATAAATATACCTAGTTAGCTGGGTTTTTTGTTAGATTACTTCTTTTGATGTATAATGAGCATATTCATACTAAAATACGCTAAATTACTTGAAATTATATTAAATTACGTTGAATACTAAATTACGTTAAATTACGCTAAACTCTAAACCCTAAACTCTTATTTTTAATAATTTCTAAAATCCTAAACCCTAAACCCTAAAAATTACCGTACATTAAATGATTTATAATTCTCACATAACATATTTATAAATTGTCCTAAATCCTAAAAATTACTCTAAACCCTAACTTGTACGGTAATTTTTAGGGTTTAGGGTTTAGGATTTTAGAAATTGTCCAAAATAAGAGTTTAGCGTAATTTAACGTAATTTAGTGTAATTCAACGTAATTTAACATAATTTCAAGTAATTTAGCGTATTTTAGTATAAATATGCTAATTATACATCAAAAGAAGTAATTTAACAAATATTTAAAAAAAATCTGAATTTTTAGCATTAGAATTTAGCATCTTGATATTCATATTATCTCTAATCTCTAAAAAAAAAAAAATTACTGTTCATAGCAACCGTCCCACCGTGAGGCGGTTCGGTATGAACAGTAAAAAAAAAAAAAAAAGTTAGTGAACCGCCCCGCTGGGAGGCGGTATGCTATGAACAGTGACCGACCCACGGGAGAGCGGTTAGAGTAGTTTTAATAAAAAATCTGAGGTGAGGACAGATTTGTTAATTTTGTTTTTTTTTTTTGAGTATTAATAAAAATGTCGGCTTATATTGCTACTACAGAATTGAAAAGGGTCAAAGGAGTGGGTAGGTCGACTTTTGGACTCTGAGATGGCCATGGCCTTGTAAAATGCTTTAGAGATAGTTGCCACTACCAACTTTTTTTTTTTTTAGAAAAAAAAAACATTGTAAAATGCTATAGAGAAAATTGGTTACATTTACACATCCATAGAACGGCGTATAAATCTAAAAAATGTTTTAAGCAGGATACAAACAGCATAACAAAAATACTTAATAACAATATACTGTAAAATCACGGTTTTTTTTAAGTACACATCATTTATTAAAGTATATAATCTCTTATCCAACAATATTTTCTAACAATTTTCTTGGTCGGTAATATTTTTCTTAACTTGCTTACACTTTATGCAATGCTTTTTCAGTTATTTATAAAAATTAATTACTTATACTCGTAAATATATGCATGCAAGTATATATCACCTTCTGTATGACTAAATGCATCCCAATTGCTCATACCCTTGTTATCTTCCAAATATGCGCCTTCAATCTACCCAAAAACAAAAGAATATATTTTTTTTTCAATATATTGGTATATGAAATATAAATAACCATTAATTAAATAGGGGAAAGAGAAGATAACCTGATAAGAGGAAGTGGAAGTGCCAAAGAGAAAAGAGGAAGGAAATTGATCTCTGTGGAGACAAGAAACATCAGAGAAGAACAGCTGAACAGAAATAATAACAAGCCCCAACACCTTAAACCAATCCATTCAGATGAATTCTAGAATTAGTTGCCAATTTGCTTTCTTAATTGGTATCTCTCTAATTGCTTCCGTTGCTTATAATATATATGTTGTTAGGTTTCAGTTGTTTCAGCTCTTTGGTAGGTAGAGGTGTTAGTTACCGATCGATTTTTTGCATGTGTCTCGCGTCGCGTGTATATATATATCAGATTGATTAATCGAAATTTTAAGACAACTATGCTTTCATGATTTCATATTAATTCATTATAAAAAAATAAAAAGTTCATTAAATTTCTCCACCTACCATTGTGGACTTGTGGACTTGTGATCGCGTGGATGGAGAGATTATAAGAGGTTCATTAATTATTTGTGTAATCTTTTTTTACTGTTTAATAATCATGAGTGGTGTTTTTAATTATTTTATTTCAAAAAAAAAAAAAAAAACAGGTTAGAATTCATATACTATCTTAATTCATTTTTTGACTGAAAGACATTAACCACAAGTCCACAATGGTAGGTGGAGAAATTTCGTTGGATAAGGCCACGGATTAATAGCCAAGTCATAGATTATACAAGTCATTCACGGAAAGAGTTTCACTACATAGAGGATTTTAATTTTCTCTTTGTTTCATAAGTCATAAAATGATAAAGATTTGATTGATGGGATAAATATGCATTGATATTTCTGTATTGTAATTAAAACATTCCAAACACAAGGAAATTAAAGCTTAGCAATATAGGAAAGAAACCAAGGGCAATACGAAATGTTTTTTTTTCGTAGAAGTATGCGAGCAGGTGGGGGCCACTCGTTATTAAAGTATATATAAATTCAAAATAACACCTCTTGAAGAAAAGGCTGCAATAAAATTGCAATAAAATCATAAGATTTGCTGAGCATGATATTTCCATGCTTTTATTGCAGTTATATATTTTCAAGTGATGTTATTTAGAAACTTGTATGTTTAAAAAACATAATAGAATAAGCTAAATCATGTTGATTTTTTTAAACAACATAATAATATAGTAAAAAAAAATTATAATTCTAATACAACCTAAATATATTAAGAAAAAGGACCGAAATAATTACTTATGAAAGCTAAAATGTTTTATGTATAAGTATAACTAGAGATGCAAGGGTACTTTAGTTTTCTTTTGTTATCGTTCTTTCAAGTTAGATACGATCTAATAATGAAGATTATATACTAAGCAATAAATGCTCATTATGCTAAACGATTGCATAATCTTCGGAGTTCAAAATCGGCAGTTGAAAGATCTTTGTATGGAGGGACAAAAATGTCCATAAAATTCAAAAATTTGAAATTGTTGTGTTAAAATAAAAAATTATTGTGTTAATATCAGCACCCGAACATATAGGGCCATCAGCTAATTATAGCCTAATAACTTAGTATTAGTATCCTGCCCGAACTTTGTTACTAGTTGAAAATTTAAACAAAAATACACAAATAGAAGCAAATTAGATTAAATATTTTCATCTTAACAGTATTTGTTTTTTTTTTTTAATTTTGTTTCTTGTGCAATGAAATGAATTATTTTGTCTTTACCTCTCTGTTAAATAGGAAGGTAATCAATATTTTAGTGAGTAAACATGTTAATTACTTTTTTATTTTGTTGTCATCAATAACATAAAAGGAAAGAAAAGAATGTTATCAATTAATTGCTTTTATGACAACATTCATATATGAAGAAATTGTAAGAAAGAAATCAATATATAGCGAGTGTTCACATAACTAAATTTAGACTTCAATACAATAAACACTAATATATTGCAACATACAATTACAGGCATAAATATTTTCATCTTAACCTTTTAAAATCCAGCAAATCAAAGCACAGTCGTTGGTGGATCATGACACTTACGTACTTAATTTAATATAAGAGAAAGATATATTGTTCTCCAGAGAACGACTACCAACAAGTAACCTCGGTTCTAATAAAATATTCACGGTCGAGTTAAAATTTTCAAAGTCCATTTGAACAAAAAAAAATTGTTTTAAAATTTGTGCAAACTTTAAGTAAACGGTTCAAATTTAACCTGATATATAGTATCAGATACCTCAGTTATCTAAATTCCATAGCAACGGTTTACAATACAATTGAGCAAGTAGTAAGCTTTAAATAAACGGTCCAAATTTAACCTGATAATATTTAGGTGTGTGTATTAGTTTACTGCACATACCGTGCATATTTCTAATTTTTCATCAAACGGGGCTTCATATATATCTTCTCATAAAATTACCAAAAGTCTTTATTCAAAAAATAAAATCACCAAAAGTGACAATTACAGAACTCACAAATATAATATAATATGTGTAGAAATGTTACTGGGGGAAAGTTCAAATTGGTATCACAATTTTTAGGCATACAAAACTTCAAGAATTGATTTACTGCACATTACGTGCATATTAAATCATCAAAATTTATGGTTACATTCTTAATATACAAAATTGTTAGAATTAATATACTGGACATTACGGACATATTTAAATGTTTTTTCATTTAATTATTGCATCATATCTTCCTAAACGTGCATATTAATTTAGATTATCTTTATTCAATTGTGGCATCACATTCATATCTTTTCATAAAATCACCTGACAATTACTTCTGACTTTTTTAAATCATCAAAAATTAAAAGTGACAGTTACATCTGACTTGTAACAAATATTTGTCAGATAAGTTACTTAGGCTACCATACAAGTACCTTGTGCCACCGCACCCAGATGCTTGACTTTAGCTACCACACCAGTGTCTTACGAATTCAGATCTTCCCCGGTAATAGAGAATCTTTTACAATTACTTGATCTGGACCGTTCTTTTTAACTTGGCACGAATCTCAAAGCCCAATAATACTGTCCTCTCCATCAGCCCGAATCTCAAATTGGCAGAGAGTTAATCTCAAACCGTAAAGTGAAGGAAATCTTTTATAGTAATGGAGAGGATACTTGTCCAGTGGACCTTATGCCACCTCACCTTTATCTCATTGATGTTACATGACAAATCGTATGCCACCTCACCTTTATCTCATTCATGTTACATGACAAATTTTTGCAGTCCTACTTGGACCATTAGTTTCATTATTGTTTTAAGTAATAAAGACATTATTAATATTCTATTATGAGTGAGGGTACGGTGCTATGCATAGCACGGATGGGGTCTGTGCTACGGCTCAAAATTTGACTTTTTAAAATTCTAACGGTCGATCCGAACCGTTTAACATGATTATAAAATGATTATGTACTTGCAAACCAAATTTTATATTTTTTCGAATTTGTTTACTATTTTTCGAAAATCACTTGATCTGAACATTCTGGACCATCCAAAAACAGCCTATCTAAAAAAATAGTAAACAAATTCGCAAAAATGTAAAATTTGGTTTGCAAGTACATATTCATTTTATAATCATGTTGAACGGTTCGGATTGACCGTTAGAATTTTGAAAAGACAAATTTTGAGCCGTAACACGCACCCCATCCGTGCTATGCATAGCACCGTAGCCTCACTCTTCCATTATTCTTAAAAGGTGGAAAAGGAGAAAAATAAAGTATTAAATAAAGAATTGGTCTTTATTTTATGAGTTAACAATATTTTTTTCCAAAAAATCATATGTTTAAAATTTAATTGAAGATACCTCGTGAATATTTAAAATAAAAATTCTTGATCCCATTCCATCTAATAAATAAATAAATGAATAAAATACTCAGTACTAACCATCCCCTAAAAAAAAAGGAAATAAATCTACTGTGATCTTTGAGAATCACCGGACCTGTTCTTCCAAATTCATTCCTCTATTTTCTAAAATGCACAAATCTCAACAGTTGTTGTTTTCTATACACAAATCTCAAAACAGATGAATGGATGAATTTGAAATTGCAGGTCTCAAAAAATCCCAGCATATTTGTTTCCTACAAAAAAGCTCAGATTGTGTAATCAAATCACCTCTCCTCCCCCAAGATATTTCCTGTTCCACCGTGAGTTTATTCTTCGCAAATGAGGTTTGATCTTAGATTTTAGTACTCTTTAAGAGAAAGATGGCATTACCTGACGAAAGCAAGCAAGTAAAAAGAAAAATTGGTTCGATCATGCCAAAGCTACAACAAAGCATCCACTCTATTTCTACCTACCTCCGAACCTTTCGGCCTCCTTTCGTAATCGTTCTGATGTAGACTGGTTATTCCCTTTCTTTATGTTTTTTACTGTAATTATTTTATTGCGTAGTAAAATCGTAAGTAAGTTTGTGCTCTAAGTTTATGATTTTATTGGGAGAGTGAGGCTTCGGTGCTATGCATAGCACGGATTGGGTCTGTGCTACAGCTCAAAATTTAACTTTTTAAAATTCTAATGGTCGATTCGAACCGTTCAACATGAGTATAAAATGAATATGTACTTGCAAACCAAACTTTACATTTTTTCGACTTTTTTTACTATTTTTCGAAAATCACTTGATCTGAACATTCTGGACCATCCAAAAACAGCCTATCTAAAAAAATAGTAAAAAAATCCGAAAAAATGTAAAATTTGGTTTGCAAGTACATATTCATTTTATAATCATGTTGAACGGTTCGGATCGACCGTTAAGATTTTGAAAAGTCAAATTTTGAGCCGTAGCACGGACCCAATCCGTGCTATGCATAGCACCGTAGCCTCACTCTAATTGGGATGATCCGAATTTTGATGGTAAATGGAAGAGGTAGGCAAAACAAGAATTCGTTATCCTCTACATTAACTGAACGTCCGTTAATAGATCTGGACCGTCCGATTGAGATCCACACAAATATTAAAGAGTTTCGTGCATCATAGGCGTGGGCCGCATTAACTCCAATTCAAACCAAACAGCCGAAATTAGGGCTGCTAATGAGCCAAGCTCGACTCAAAACTCAATTCAGCTCGTCATATAACTAAACAGGCTCAACTCGGACTCGGCTCAATTTAATGAGTTTGAACCTTAAGCTCGGCTCAAACTCAGCTCATAGCTCGCGAGCTCAACTCATGTCAAGTATTAAAAAAACAAACATTTGTAAAATCCTTTATTATTTTGGACCATGAGCTCAACTCGTTTACTGTTCGTTCTAAAATCTTGTGTACTATATTTTTGCAAAAATATATGTACAACTCTCGGTATAATAAAACATTTACTGTTTAGCATTTGTAAACATTTACTGTTTTGCAAATGCAACATTAACGTAATAAAGTTTTTATAATTTTAGAACCGAACAGTAAATGTTTGAGTGATAAAATAGAAGAGACTCCTTGGCTCATGAACCGGCTCGGCTCGGCCCTGTTTGAGTGATAAAATATGAGCCGAGTCAAGTTCGGGCTTTATTTAGCTTAGGGCCTGGCTCGATACAATTTATTAAGATGTTCAACTCATTTGCTCATGAGCTGGCTCGGCTCATTAGTGCCCTAGCCGAAATGTATTAAACTCAAAAGATTATCTTTTGAGTTAATGCAGAAGATATATATATTTTTATGAGCTAAGTGTTTGTATTTAAGAAAATTAATTTTTCAAAGTTCATTTTGTATAGATGAAGAGATTCAAAATGAATTATCGTTTTTTGAAAGAGAAAAATGAATTATTTTCATACTTCTATTTTTCAACAGATTTCAACCTGATGATTTTTCACAAAAATTTTAAATAATAAAAAAATATCTCAAAAGCTTGATTTGTCAAGTAAATCAAAGATTAAATGTTCAAATCCATCATTTCAAGTCGATGTGATGATTTATTTTAATATTAAGCACGCATACTGTTTTAATAAACACAACCTCACACTAATTGTGATCTAAATTCTCGATTAAGAGGAAATCTTAGGACATTATATTAACACATGAATCGGCATTATAAAATTTGAGTCCGGCTACACTACTTATATAAGCATATGATGACTATGCTTATAAGTCATGTATCTGTTTTGAAAGTCCAAATAGTCAATTTGAACATGTCAACATGATATCCATATTAAAATGGGCTTGGAGTTCAAATTTTACATTTTTTTTTAGAAATTTTTTACTATTGTTTTAGAATTTTTGAAAATGAAGAACTTTCAGAAAAATAATGCATTAAAATACGCACAAAAATTTTCATTTTGTTGACCACTTGACTTGATATTGAATAAAATCAAAATTTTAAAATTTTCATATGTTAATGATGATCTCAAGATTGACATCGGCTTAAACGGTTTGAATTTGTCATTTGAACTTTGAATTTTGAAAACAGATATATGACTTATAGAAGTAGCATTGCTGGACTCATAAAATTATATACATGTACCGTACAAGAGTATTTAAAACCACCTATGAAGATATTCATCAATTGAATTGCATGCTCATATATATGATAGAAGAATTGCATGCTACAATATACTTCAAATTTTCAATAATCCAATTTCAACTCGCTACCCACATTCTTTTCAATTTTAGATCCCTTTAGAAAGTTGCTGTACCATTTAGCTGACAATCGAGGCGTTCTCTCTTGTGTCTTGTAATCCACATGATGAAGCCCAAATCTCAAAGTAAAACCAAAAGCCCATTCAAAATTGTCAATTAGGGACCAAACAAAATAGCCCCGTACATCAGCTCCTTTCCTACAAGAAAATAAAGTAACATTGAATGTGCACTTCTTAGGAGCATTTTCAATTTGTGCTAATTACTTATCATATAAAAAAAAAGAATTGGTGTGTAATATCTGTAATTTGCCTTATAGCTGAGTTCAAGTAGGTGAGGTAGTCATGTATGAAGTTTACTCTTTCGATATCATTGGTGAAATCTTCGGCTGTCATGCTGTTATTGCTTGCTTGTGAACAACCTGAATAGTAATTTCACAGTTTAAATCACTACCAGTCAGTTGAGGTGCATAAATAAAATTATGGTTAAAGTTCTCTCCTCGTTTTGCAATATGAAAATTTACCATTTTCGGCTATGTACATCGGGGTGTTGTTGTATCTTTCCTTCATATGCATCACCACCTTTTCAATACCCCATGGTACTGAAAAATAATTGGGCAGTCCTGTCTGCAAAACTTATGGAAATTAATTTTCAGCCCTTAATTAAGTTCTAAAATTGTACGAAGGAAAAATCTTATGTTGAATTTATTCTCATACTGGTGTTCCAATGAACTGTCCGTTGCTCTCTCCAGTTGTGCTTACAAGGGCATTTCCGTCATAAGTGTCTATTGGGCATGAAGAATGAATACAATCTTTTGCATATTGGGTTGTATATTGATTGATGCCAATAAAGTCTAATTTGGTTTTCAAGAGGTTTTTCTCTTCTGATGTGAATGTCGGTAAATTTCGCCCTAAGATCTGGCGCATTTCTGAAGGATAATCTCCGAAGAATATAGGATCTAGGAACCTTCACATTTGCAAAATGAGAACAAAATTATAATTTTTTGCAATATTGGATCAAGAAAGCTTAGCTTGATATTGAAGTGTATGATTAAGTCTGGCCTGATCTCTGTCACACTTAACCTAAATTGTGTGATTTTGCCTCAATGGTTTGCTTACAGTAATGATGCAAAATCAACAATGTTTGGTTGGATTGAGAATAGACTACTCTTGGGGTTAGGCTATTCGGAATAGCCTATTTGGTGTTTGGTTGAGTTAGAATAGCTAGAATAGTGAATCCAAACTTTTTGTCTTATTAGAATAGGCTATTCTTAAGGGTTTTGAGATTTGGCTATTCTAATAAGGTAAACAATAGTTATTTTTGATTTGGCTATTCTAGCTGTTCTTATTTTACAACCAAACATGAATACCATCTCAAAAGCAACAACCATACCAGTGATGATCAAAAGCCAATGCCCGTTTAACTGCCAAAGTATCGGCGATTGTGTTCGTCAGTGGCTCGTACCATTTAGCAGCAATTACTATTCCGATAGTACCACCTTGTTTTGCCTTATAAGAATAGCAAAGAGTACAAAAAAATGCCCATTTAAACTGGAGTCGGAATTGGAATTCAAGAAAGATTAATGCATGTTTGGTCATTTTCAGTACTCTTTATTAGGTGATGTACATGGTCTTCTTATTTATAAATTATGACCTCTGTATTTCTAAAAGCATCCCTAAACTACACACATTTCAGCGGACAACATCCAAATCATTAGCAATTACCTGATAAGATCTTCTGTAGATGTCAACTGCGGTTGCATGAGAAAGAATGACATTGTGAGCCACAGTGTACGGCTCCACAGAAGAGTCGCCGGAAGTACAGTTCCCGAAAGGTAGTGAACAGCGGCCTGGTGGATGCCTCCCATTCATATAACCAAATTTTGTAAACAGATTTGGCTCATTGAATGTTGTCCAGTATTTAACTCTATCTCCAAATGCCTTGAAGCATACCTCCGCAAAGTACCCAAAATCTTTCCTGCAACAATTACGTTTTAATTTCAGAGTCATTCATCTCTAAAAAAATTATAAGGATTACTAATTATGAGACTAGCATATATATACCATCCCTGGCATCAGCGGGTAGTAAAACTCATGCCTGATTTGTTCACAGAACCCATAATTTCATGAGAGACTAAAACTAAGAAAAAAAAAATTGAGAACTCCATAAATTAAACTAATATGATATAGAGACCAGTATGGTTCTAAATAACAAATTAAACATTGTTAATTTGAAGAACTCCATAAATTTAATTAACATATTCTAAACTCATCAGTATTGACCAAATCAAAGTTAAAGGAAAAAATAGATAACCGTACCTTATATCAGAACTTAGCCATGCACCGTATTGAACTAGCAATTCTTGTGGAATATCAAAATGATTTATTGTCACAAATGGTTCTATCCCTTTGGCTAAAATAGCATTAATAACTTTATTGTAGAATGCTATGCCCTCCAGATTCACATCTCCGAAGTGTCCCTCTACAAAAGAGAATCATTATTAGAGACACAAATTGTGTATTTCAAGAGAAAGCATTCAGAACTCACTTGGTAGGATTCTTGACCAAGAAATGGAGAACCGATACGAGTTGACCCCTAGCTTCGCCATTAGTTCAATATCTTCCTGTAATTACATAAGCTATGGGATAAAAATAAACTACTTTCATAGCATGGTAAGTTTATATTTTTGTGATTTGTTATCAAAATTTTGGCATTGGCTAATTCTTTCCAATACTAGGTAATTTGTATGGAACTATAGATACATGACCTGACTGGTAAGATAAGGTACATGATTGATTTATCAGGTCTTCTTAGTGTTTCTTAACCAAATACCAATGAATTAGAAGATTATAATTTTACTTGTATGAACCTAAGCAGCTTAAATTGTTGGATTGTGTATTATAGGAGAATCTATTAGATAGCTAATGTGTTCCTCTGGTTTAAATAATGATCTTCTCATATAAATTATTTTATCGAGTTTACTTTACCATGTACAGGTGATAATGGTCATCAGCAATGTCACCATTACCTCCATCATTAATCTTCCCTGAAACATGACATCAAAATTTCAAGTTGATCAGTGATAAAAAAAAATGTATTTTCACCAAATATACCGACATGGTAATTGTAGAATTTAGCTGCTTGTACTTTTGGGATGAAGTATGTTAAATTATTTCATTTTCAAAAAATTTGGAACTATACTTAATTTCCTGGGATAACTTCATATACTCAATCCGATAATTATCTAGTGATTATGTCAATATTGAAGTCATATTTTGTCACTCTGAAGAACACTTTTTTTTGGATAATTTGAAAAATTGGACAGCCACCAAGGTCCATTGCTCATGAATGGAAAACTAGCTAGTACAAGGTAATTAAATTACAAAACAAATAAAAAATCAAACCACCTAATCTACAGCAGTTGGAAAAAAAAAATGAAATATCCAAATTCCAAATACATCACCATAATTTCATCATTGTCACATTATAATGATATTACCTTGAAAACAGAGTTAGGTTCTGAAAATGAACTTTCAATGGTGAAATAGTTAACAAGCCTTGTTAGTTTTTTAATATCTTCGCCAATTTTTTGTATTATTAATGTGACAAAAATATAAAAGTTTTAGCTCATAATTATTTTTTTATATTTATTTTTTCTTGAACTTTTTTGTTTCACCTCATCACATTGCCCTCATATTCTTTGCTTTACAATAATTTTTTTTAATGAAATTATTGTAGGTATGTGCCTACAACTACTAAAAGTCAAACTTTGTTGCCATCTCCAGCCCCACTGATCTCTGTATATATATCACTTGGCATACAAATTTTGAGGAGGCTAACTGCAACCTAATTATATATTAACCACTTGGCATACTTATAATCAGAAAATTTCAAGGACCTCACATGGATAAAGGATTACTCCACAGTATTTATATATAATATGTTGTTCTATTATAAATTTACGTCAGGAAAGTTCTATTATTGAACTTCTCTGAAAGGAATGGATCCTGATGATGAGCACTGAGATTTACTAAACTTACTCTCAAAATAATATTACTGTTGATGACAAAATTTAAATCCATGTTGATCAATAGGTTCTCTTCTTTTGCACAACAAGAAAATGTGTAAATGAAAATCTAACATCAGGCAAATGAATTTTCAGGTCCTATTAACTAATCTGACTACCCTGAAATTATTCTTCAGTGCTATGTTTAAATTATCAATTGCATAGAGTATTTTCTCTTGGGTATGAAGACCGGAAGATTAATTAGCACCTTATAATTCACTATTTTTTGTTTTTATTCAAATCGACAATTGTATTCACTATTTGTTTGTGCATCTTGGTTTCCTTTACTATTTTATTTTCTGCTCGAGTTAGTTTGAGCATTTTTAGACCTTTTACTCTTCTTGTGTTGTATCTTCTATTTTATGTTCTATAAAAGTACAAGTTAGTGCCCTCAGACGGGACGAACTTTATGGCGATGGCACGCCTCGGAGCAGTTTTCTTGTTCCTCAGCATACCGGTTCATGCGTCACACAGGTATCATCTCCCTAACAAACAAGAAACTGTGGAAAATTAGGGCTCCCCAGAAAGTAAAAAAAAAAATTCTATGGCTTCTTCTACAAAACAAAATCCTTACGCAGGAAGTGCTCACAAGCAGAGGTTGCGTGGTTCAGATGGGTTGCAAAATGTGCCCATCAAATGAGATGGAAACAAGGACCACATTTTCTGGGAATGCCCATTCGCGGTGAGATTTTGGAGAGGTTTCCTGGCACAGATGAATTTGGCTCGGGCTGCCCAACCACAGGTAGGACCAACAATAACAGACGTCTGGTTGAAGGGAAGAGAAACGATGGGAGCCTTACAAAGGAAGACATGGGATGCGGGATGGGCCGCAGGACTATGGACTTTGTGGAAGCAACGAAATAGGCGAACATTCTCGGATAAAGCAAAGCCTATTAGAATCTTAACTGCGTAGGCGGCAATGGATGTTCATAACTGGACTACATTCGGGTAGATAGGACTAGTGAGAGTGATCATATGGTGATCTTGTAAATATGTTCTAATTCAGTATGCATGCAATTATAGTGTACATTAAACATAGGGCCTTGCAAATTTTTTTTTTTATTTATCAATCAACAGTTGGACCTTAGTAGGTTCCAACCTTAAAAAAAAAAAAAAAAAAATACAAGTTAGGAGCTCAATGTGAGGTCCTTGAAATAAGTATGCCAAGTGGTTAATGATGAAGGGTATAATGAGTATGCCAAAGACCCTAATGATGAAGGGTATATTGTACAATATACCCTCCATACATTTTTTCAAGGACTTCATCATTAGGCTCTTTGGTTTGTTTCCTAACTGCAACCTAATTATATCTTAACCACTTGGCATACTTATAATCAGGAGGCTAACTGCTCCTAATGAGATGCACACCAACCGTTCCATTTAACGCCTGCCAAACCCGTTGAGCATGTATGTACACTAAAAAAATCATGAGCATTTAGTTCTAGTCATATAATATTACTTTTTTTTCACTATGAATCTAGATACGCAAGGTTCGAAATCATCTGTGCACAAGGTGCTCTGTTTTTTTTTTTTAAATAGGAAAGAAACCAAAGAGCCTAATGATGAAGGGTATATTGTACATCTTAATCCTGCTACAATTAGTCTTTAATTCTTTATTTAGATAATCATTTTTTTTTTGCGTGTCCACAGATCAACAATTTTTGAAGTCAACCACAAAAAAAATGATTGAAGAGGAAGAGCTGAGACCTTATCTATTTTTTTGTTTTGCGTGTTCAGAGAGAAATGTGGATGAAGTCCCAGAAAATTTACCATGAAAATGAGTGAAAACATCCCAATTGCTGAGACCTTTATTTCCTTCTAAGTATGCTCCTTCAATCTATCAAAATTTGAGAATGGAACAAAAGAACAAGAGCTCGTCTTTACTTTCTCAAATGATTTATGAGTTCAATTATAATCTCATCACAAAAGTTCTCAGAATTAATGAAATGCACAAATTTAATGATACGAGACAAAATATTGGGATTAAGTTAGATGTGAATATGTATCTCTTTTCTTAATCATTAGTTCATTACTTTGCACATTAAAAGCTCTTTATATTTCCATTAGAAAAGTTTTTGGAAAAACAAAAAGGTACCTGATAGGAAGAAGTACCAGTTCCAAAGAGAAAGGATGATTTGAATTGGCTTCTATGGAGGCAACGGACATTAGAGACAAAGAAGTGCAAACAGAGAACAAAAATCAAGCCATTTCTCAAATCCATCCTTCTATGCTCCCTCTCTCTCTCTCTCTCAAAACCTTGGGCATCGACTACCGGCTCAACTCTGCTTCCAAGTTCCAATGAGTTTTTTTCCTTTTATGGGTAAAATAGTAAAATACTAAATTTAAAAAGCCCAATCGAGTCAATCGGATGAGGTTTCTGTCTGCTTTCGGAGTTAATTCGAAGGTCCCAATGATGAAGATGGGGATGTTCGTTAGTGGATAGTGGATAAACAGTTGAGATATTTTTATATTTTTAATCCCTCTAAAATAACATTATTCGTACTACGTACCTGTTAAGACCGACATTTTTATTAATATCCAAAGTTAATTACAAATTAATAAATATACTCAGAAATTTCTTGGTTTTTCGAAAAATGTCCAAACCGGCTAGATTCTGGCCGGTTTCTACCCCCAGAAGCCGGTCAGAATCTGACCAATTTCTTCCTTTTATTTTATATAGACACTCTGAAGAGCAAGATAATGAAATCTAACACTGAAAATTTAAATTTTTTGTTTAAATTATTTGTTAGATTACTTCTTTTGATGTATAATTAGCATATTTATAGTAAAATACGCTAAATTACTTGAAATTATGTTGAATTACACTAAATTACATTAAATCACGCTAATTTCGCTAATTATAATGAAATACGGTAAATTACGCTAAACTACGCAAAATTACGCTAAATTAGGCCGATTTTGTGCCATTTTTCATAAATCATAAAAAATAGTAAAAAAAATCCAAAAATAGTAAAAATTGATATTCTATAAGTTCATTATATAACTAATTTACTAAGCTACTTAGATTGAATAATAAAAATAGAAATCTTAATCGGAAACTTTAACTCAAGTTTTGAGGCTTTTCTCTTTTTTTTTGGCAATTCTGAATTCTGAAATCCGGCATCGTGGGCACTGACACATGCGTATTTTCGCAAGCTTTCCAAAAAGTGGGCATTTGCTGAAATTGGACACTCGAGCGCCGTTTTATGGCTGTTTGAAGTTTCGTCGTCGGCCTTCTCAATAAAGATATCATCCATATTCATATGTAATTTAACGTAATTTACCGTATTTTAGCGTAATTTAACATAATTTAGCGTACTTTAATGTAATATAGTGTAATTCAACATAATTTCAAGTAATTTAGCGTATTTTAGTATAAATATGCTAATTACAAATCAAAAGAAGTAATATAACAAATAATTTGAACAAAAAATTTGAATTTTCAGTATTAGATTTCATTATCTTGCTCTTCATAGTGTCTCTAAAAAAAAAGAAGGAAGAAACTGGCCAGAATATGGCCGGTTTGGACATTTTTCGAAAAACCAAGAAATTCTGGGTAAATTTATTAATTTGTAATTAACTTTGGATATTAATAAAAATGTCGGTTGTTAAGATTAACAACTAATAATGTATAGTAGGTAAATTGATATTTTATATGACCTAAGTATCTAACTCAAAAATATAACAAAAAATAAATATATTAAATAATAATAATAATAATCAACTAGTTCTTCAAACTAACGAAATCATCTGTAATGTGCTAAGTATGTAAAACTCTTGAATGTTGTGAAATATAAGCCTAAGGGCATGAATCTTTGCAAAAAAAAAAAAAAAAAAAATATATATATATATATATATATATATATATATATATATATATATATATATATATAGATAGATAGAGAGAGTGCCTAATTTGCTTCCGGAAGTATTTCGACCGAAGTGCTTACGGGAACATATCTTAGTATTTGATGTTCAAACAACAAATTCAAAACGTTAGATGTTCAATCGATATTAAAATGTACTTGGAGACCAAATTTTACATTTTTTTGAATTTTTTTACTATCTATTAAGCTGGTTTGAAAATAGCTGTTTTCAATGGTGCAGAAATTTAATAAAAACAGCGGTTTTCAAACCAGCTTAATAAATAGTAAAAAAATTAAAAAAATGTAAAATTTGGTCTCCAACAACATTTTAATATAGATTGAACATCTAACAGTTTGGATTTGTTATTTGAACATCAAATATTAAGATATGCCCCCGTAAGCACCTTGTCGAAATGCTTCCGGAAGCAAATTAGCCATACTCTATATATATATATATATATATATATATATATATATATATATATATATATATATATATATATATATATAGCTGGGCTATGGTGAGTTGTAAAGTAAGATGTTATTTTTACTTCAAGCTCATATTTTTATTTTGAAAATCCAAACAACTGATCCGAACCGCTCAACATGTTCTCTATATTGAAATGTGCTTGGAGACTAAATTTTACATTTTTTGGAATTTTTTTACTATTTATTAAGCCACTTTGAAAATCGCTGATCCAGTGGTCCAGAAAATTTTACTGTTTTTTACTGTTCACAGTGGATCAACGATTTGAAAGTCGTTTAATAAATAGTAAAAAAATTAAAAAAATATAAAATTTAGTCTCCAAGCACATTTCAATATTTAGAAAAAGTTGAACCGTTTGAATCGGTTGTTTGGATTTCAAAATGAAAATATGGCGTAAAGTAAAACGATGTTTTACTTCACAACTCACCATAGCCTCTATATATATATATATATGAGTAGGATTAAATACATTGATTCATGTTCTACATTCTTATTTCTATTTTTAAAGTCCGAATAGTCAATCCAAACCGCTCAACATAATCTTCATGTTAAAATGTGTTTGGAGAGTGAATTTTATATTTCTTGAAATTGTTTTACTATTTTTGTTTGATAAGTAGAAAAAGTCAGTGTTTAGATGATTCTGGACCATCCAAAACAGTGATTTTGTCTCTATCTAAAAAGCTAGTAATTTTTTTTAAAAAAATATATATAATTTGATCACTAAGTATATTTTAATATAGATATTATGTTGAGCAATTTAAATATATTGTTCGGACCTAAAAGCCAAAAATAAAAATATGAAAATCAAACCAACACATCATATAATTCGTAGAAATTATAAAATAACAGTTTAACCCTGCTCTAATAATGTAATTTAACCCTGCTCTTTTAAAATAACAGTTTTGATCTAATACAGCACACAAATTATAAAATCAAACAAACACATCATGTGATTCATACGTTTACGCGTTGCGTGATATTCAATATCTTTACATTAAATTTGGGATGCAACATTAATTAGGTGTCGCGCGACCTCTGAGATATCTCATGTTTTGCGTGACATTATGGAAAATGTCAACTGTTCAATACATTATGCACGAATCTCAAACCTCAAATAATACTGGACCCCGTGCTTTCCCCGAATACGCACCGGACACGTCGGTCACGCAAAATATGAGATATCTCAGAGGATACGCCATCCTTTTTGTCAGGATGACCCACGTGGCCACGCACTCTTCACTAACAACTATCAATCTGTTCAATTGTTGAAAAATTGTCATAACTCCCCCGTTGGAATTTCTTAGTCTATTTCAATTAAAAAAATTTATAGGAAAATTCTTCATGCTACGCGTAACATATTAGTCAGATTAGATATATATATAGAGAGGATTGTGTGGTGTTTTTAATTATTTTATTTAAAAAAAAAAAAACAGGTTAGAATGCATATACTATCTTAATTTATTTTTTGACGGAAAGAAATTAACCACAAGTCCACAATGGTAGGTGGAGAAATTTCTTTGGATAAGGCCACGGATTAATAGCCTAGTCATAGATTATACAAGTCATTCACGGAAAGAGTTTCACACTTTCACTACATAGAGGATTTTAATTTTCTGTATTGTAATTAAAACATTCCAAATACACAAGGAAATTAAAGCTTAGCAATATAGGAAATAATCCAAGGGCAATACGAAATGTTTTTTTTTCATAGAAGTATGCGAGCAGGTGGGGGCCACCATTCTTGATTTAGATCAAGACATGGGAACATATATAGGGCCATCAGCTAATTATAGCCTAATAACTTAGTATTAGTATCTTGCCCGTACTTTGCTACTAGTTGAAAATTTAAACAAAAAATACAACAAATAGAAGCAAATTAGATTAAATATTTTCATCTTAACAGTATTTGTTTTTTTTATATTTTGTTTCTTGTGCAATGAAATGAATTATTTTGTTTTTACCTCTTTGTTAAATAGGAAGGTAATCAATATTTTAGTGAGTAAACATGTTAATTACTTTTTAGTTTTGTTGTCATCAATGACATAAAATGAAAGAAAAAATGTTATGACAAAATTCATATATGAAGAAATTGTAAGGAAGAAATCAATATAGCGAGTGTTCACATAACTAAATTTAGACTTCAATACAATAAACACCAATATATTATAACATAAAATTACAGGCATAAATATTTTCATCTTAACCTTTTAAAATCCAGCAAATTAAAGCACAATCGTTGGTGGATCATCTTACGTACTTAATTTAATATAAGAGAAAGATATATTGTTCTCCAGAGAACAACTACCACCGAGGTTACTTGGTACTAATAAAATATTCTCGGTCGAGTTAAAATTTTCAGAGTCCATTTGAAATACAAAAAAAAGTTGCTTTAAAATTTGTGCAAGTTTTAAGTAAACGGTTCAAATTTAACCTGATATATAGTATCAGATACCTCACTTATCTAAATTCCATAGCAACGGTCTACAATACAATTGAGCAAGTAGTAAGCTTTAAATAAACGGTCCAAATTTAACCTGATAATATATAGGTGTGTGTATTAGTTTACTGCACATACCGTGCATATTTCTAACTTTTTCATCAAACGGGGCTTCATATGTATCTTCTCATAAAATTACCAAAAGTCTTTATTCAAAAAATAAAATCACCAAAAGTGACAATTACAGTACTCACAAATATAATATAATATGTGTAGAAATGTTACTGGGGGAAAGTTCAAATTGGTATCACAAATTTTAGGCATACAAAACTTCAAGAATTGATTTACTGCACATTACGTGCATATTAAATCATCAAAATTTATGGTTACATTCTTAATATACAAAATTGTTAGAATTAATATACTGGACATTACGGACATATTTAAATGTTTTTTCATTTAATTATTGCATCATATCTTCCTAAACGTGCCTATTAATTTAGATTATCTTTATTCAATTGTGGCATCATATTCATATCTTTTCATAAAATCACCTGACAATTACATCTGACTTTTTTAAATCATCAAAAATTAAAACTGACAGTTACATCTGACTTGTTAGTAGGTATTGATGGAGAAAACTGACAATTGACAAACCATTATAATCGATAATTGACAAACTGTCAGTTTTCTCCATCAATACATCAGACAATTGACAAACTATTATAATCAAAATAAAAATAGAAAAATATGAGTAGAATTAGGGTGTTTCTAAGTTCAAGTCTCTCTGTGAATGCAACTCTAAAATCTATTAAATTGGTTTCAAATGATGAATTTAAACTGTTGAAACCCGCCTACTTTACGAGTAATGCATCTACATACAAAAAATTTAAATTTTCGAATTAATTTTGTATAGAGTCAAGTGATAAAAAAAATGTTCTAATAATTCTTTATGGTTCAGACATAACAATTCAATTCTATAACCGATTTTTTTTTTTTGGTTTACTTGAATTATTTCTAATGATTCTATTTTTTCCATAATGTTTTTCGTTTCTTAAATAAATAAATATTGACATATATAAGTTATATAACTCTTATGTGATGAACAAATTTTGTATACAAATGAAAATAACTCGATCTAAAAAACTGACAGGTCTTTAGCAATCATTTGTCGGTGGGTATTGATGGAGAAAACTGCATGCAATTAATGAGGAATTTTCAACTAGAGATGCAAGGGTACTTTAGTTTTCTTTTGTTATCGTTCTTTCAAGTTAGATACGATCTAATAATGAAGATTATATACTAAGCAATAAATGCTCATTATGCTAAACGATTGCATAATCTTCGGAGTTCAAAATCGGCAGTTGAAAGATCTTTGTATGGAGGGACAAAAATGTCCATAAAATTCAAAAATTTAAAGTTGTTGTGTTAAAATAAAAAAAATATTGTGCTAATATCAGCACCCGAACATATAGGGCCATCAGCTAATTATAGCCTAATAACTTAGTATTAGTATCCTGCCCGAACTTTGTTACTAGTTGAAAATTTAAACAAAAAATACACAAATAGAAGCAAATTAGATTAAATATTTTCATCTTAACAGTATTTGTTTTTTTTTTTTAATTTTGTTTCTTGTGCAATGAAATGAATTATTTTGTCTTTACCTCTCTGTTAATAGGTAATCAATATTTAGTGAGTAAACATGTTAATTACTTTTTTATTTTGTTGTCATCAATAACATAAAAGGAAAGAAAAAATGTTATGACAAAATTCATATATGAAGAAATTGTAAGGAAGAAATTAATATAGCGAGTGTTCACATAACTAAATTTAGATTTCAATACAATAAACACCAATATATTGCAACATAAAATTACAGGCATAAATATTTTCATCTTAACCTTTTAAAATACAGCAAATTAAAGCACAGTTGTTGGTGGATCATGACACTTACGTACTTAATTTAATATAAGAGAAAGATATATTGTTCTCCGGAGAACGACTAACACCGAGGTTACTTGGTACTAATAAAATATTCTCGGTCGAGTTAAAATTTTCAGAGTCCATTTGAAATACAAAAAAAATTGCTTTAAAATTTGTGCAAGTTTAAGTAAACGGTTCAAATTTAACCTGATATATAGTATCAGATACCTCACTTATCTAAATTCCATAGCAACGGTCTACAATACAATTGAGCAAGTAGTAAGCTTTAAATAAACGGTCCAAATTTAACCTGATAGGTGTGTGTATTAGTTTACTGCACATACCGTGCATATTTCTAACTTTTTCATCAAACGGGGCTTCATATGTATCTTCTCATAAAATTACCAAAAGTCTTTATTCAAAAAATAAAATCACCAAAAGTGACAATTACAGTACTCACAAATATAAATAATATAATATGTGTAGAAATGTTACTGGGGGAAAGTTCAAATTGGTATCACAATTTTTAGGCATACAAAACTTCAAGAATTGATTTACTGCACATTACGTGCATATTAAATCATCAAAATTTATGGTTACATTCTTAATATACAAAATTGTTAGAATTAATATACTGGACATTACGGACATATTTAAATGTTTTTTCATTTAATTATTGCATCATATCTTCCTAAACGTGCATATTAATTTAGATTATCTTTATTCAATTGTGGCATCATATTCATATCTTTTCATAAAATCACCTGACAATTACATCTGACTTTTTTAAATCATCAAAAATTAAAAGTGACAGTTACATCTGACTTGTAACAAATATTTGTCAGATAAGTTACTTAGGCTACCGTACAAGTACCTTGTGCCACCGCACCCAGATGCTTGACTTTAGCTACCACACCAGTGTCTTACGAATTCAGATCTTCCCCGGTAATAGAGAATCTTTTACAATTACTTGATCTGGACCGTTCTTTTTAACTTGGCACGAATCTCAAAGCCCAATAATACTGTCCTCTCCATCAGCCCGAATCTCAAATTGGCAGAGAGTTAATCTCAAACCGTAAAGTGAAGGAAATCTTTTATAGTAATGGAGAAGATACTTGTCCAGTGGACCTTATGCCACCTCACCTTTATCTCATTGATGTTACATGACAAATCGTATGCCACCTCACCTTTATCTCATTCATGTTACATGACAAATTTTTGCAGTCCTACTTGGACCATTAGTTTCATTATTGTTTTAAGTAATAAAGACATTATTAATATTCTATTATGAGTGAGGGTACGGTGCTATGCATAGCACGGATGGGATCTGTGCTACGGCTCAAAATTTGACTTTTTAAAATTCTAACGGTCGATCCGAACCGTTCAACATGATTATAAAATGAATATGTACTTGCAAACCAAATTTTATATTTTTTTGAATTTGTTTACTATTTTTTTGAAAATCACTTGATCTGAACATTCTGAACCATCCAAAAACAGCCTATCTAAAAAAATAGTAAACAAATTCGCAAAAATGTAAAATTTGGTTTGCAAGTACATATTCATTTTATAATCATGTTGAACGGTTCGGATTGACCGTTAGAATTTTGAAAAGACAAATTTTGAGCCGTAGCACGCACCCCATCCGTGCTATGCATAGCACCGTAGCCTCACTCTTCCATTATTCTTAAAAGGTGGAAAAGGAGAAAAATAAAGTATTAAATAAAGAATTGGTCTTTATTTTATGAGTTAACAATATTTTTTTCCAAAAAATCATATGTTTAAAATTTAATTGAAGATACCTCGTGAATATTTAAAATAAAAATTCTTGATCCCATTCCATCTAATAAATAAATAAATGAATAAAATACTCTCCTCCCCCAAGATATTTCCTGTTCCACCGTGAGTTTATTCTTCGCAAATGAGGTTTGATCTTAGATTTTAGTACTCTTTAAGAGAAAGATGGCATTACCTGACGAAAGCAAGCAAGTAAAAAGAAAAATTGGTTCGATCATGCCAAAGCTACAACAAAGCATCCACTCTATTTCTGCCTACCTCCGAACCTTTCGGCCTCCTTTCGTAATCGTTCTGATGTAGACTGGTTATTCCCTTTCTTTATGTTTTTTACTGTAATTATTTTATTGCGTAGTAAAATCGTAAGTAAGTTTGTGCTCTAAGTTTATGATTTTATTTGGAGAGTGAGGCTACGGTGCTATGCATAGCACGGATTGGGTCTGTGCTACAGTTCAAAATTTAACTTTTCAAAATTCTAACGGTCGATCCGAACCGTTCAACATGAGTATAAAATGAATATGTACTTGCAAACCAAACTTTACATTTTTTCGACTTTTTTTACTATTTTTTCGAAAATCACTTGATCTGAACATTCTGGACCATCCAAAAACAGCCTATCTAAAAAAATAGTAAAAAAATCCGAAAAATGTAAAATTTGGTTTGCAAGTACATATTCATTTTATAATCATGTTGAACGGTTCGGATCGACCGTTAAGATTTTGAAAAGTCAAATTTTGAGCCGTAGCACGGACCCAATCTGTGCTATGCATAGCACCGTAGCCTCACTCTTATTGGGATGATCCGAATTTTGATGGTAAATGGAAGAGGTAGGCAAAACAAGAATTCGTTATCCTTTACATTAACTGAACGTCCGTTAATAGATCTGGACCGTCCGATTGAGATCCACACAAATATTAAAGAGTTTCGTGCATCATAGGCGTGGGCCGCATTAACTCCAATTCAAACCAAACAGCCGAAATTAGGGCTGCTAATGAGCCAAGCTCGGCTCAAAACTCAGTTCAGCTCGTCATATAACTAAACAGGCTCAACTCGGACTCGGCTCAATTTAATGAGTTTGAACCTTAAGCTCGGCTCAAACTCAGCTCATAGCTCGCGAGTTCAACTCATGTCAAGTATTAAAAAAACAAACATTTGTAAAATCCTTTATTATTTTGGACCATGAGCTCAACTCGTTTACTGTTCGTTCTAAAATCTTGTGTACTATATTTTTGCAAAAATATATGTACAACTCTCGGTATAATAAAACATTTACTGTTTAGCATTTGTAAACATTTACTGTTTTGCAAATGCAACATTAACGTAATAAAGTTTTCATAATTTTAGAACCGAACTGTAAATGTTTGAGTGATAAAATAGAAGAGACTCCTTGGCTCATGAACCGGCTCGGCTCGGCCCTGTTTGAGTGATAAAATATGAGCCGAGTCAAGTTCGGACTTTATTTAGCTTAGGGCCTGACTCGATACAATTTATTAAGATGTTCAACTCATTTGCTCATGAGCTGGCTCGGCTCATTAGTGCCCTAGCCGAAATGTATTAAACTCAAAAGATTATCTTTTGAGTTAATGCAGAAGATATATATATTTTTATGAGCTAAGTGTTTGTATTTAAGAAAATTAATTTTTCAAAGTTCATTTTGTATAGATGAAGAGATTCAAAATGAATTATCGTTTTTTGAAAGAGAAAAATGAATTATTTTCATACTTCTATTTTTCAACAGATTTCAACCTGATGATTTTTCACAAAAATTTTAAATAATAAAAAATATCTCAAAAGCTTGATTTGTCAAGTAAATCAAGATTAAATGTTCAAATTCATCATTTCAAGTCGATGTGATGATTTATTTTAATATTAAGCACGCATACTGTTTTAATAAACACAACCTCACACTAATTGTGATCTAAATTCTCGATTAAGAGGAAATCTTAGGATATTATATTAACACATGAATCGGCATTATAAAATTTGAGTCTGGCTACACTACTTATATAAGCATATGATGACTATGCTTATAAGTCATGTATCTGTTTTGAAAGTCCAAATAGTCAATTTGAACATGTCAACATGATATCCATATTAAAATGGGCTTGGAGTTCAAATTTTACATTTTTTTTGGAAATTTTTTACTATTGTTTTAGAATTTTTGAAAATGAAGAACTTTCAGAAAAATAATGCATTAAGATACGCACAAAAATTTTCATTTTGTTGACCACTTGACTTGATATTGAATAAAATCAAAATTTTAAAATTTTCATATGTTAATGATGATCTCAAGATTGGCATCGGCTTAAACGTTTGAATTTGTCATTTGAACTTTGAATTTTGAAAACAGATATATGACTTATACAAGTAGCATTGCTGGACTCATAAAATTATATACATGTATAGTACAAGAGTATTTAAAACTACCTATGAAGATATTCATCAATTGAATTGCATGCTCATATATATGATAAAAGAATTGCATGCTACAATATACTTCAAATTTCAATAATCCAATTTCAACTCGCTACCCACATTCTTTTCAATTTTAGATCCCTTTAAAAAGTTGCTGTACCATTTAGCTGACAATCGAGGCGTTCTCTCTTGTGTCTTGTAATCCACATGATGAAGCCCAAATCTCAAAGTAAAACCAAAAGCCCATTCAAAATTGTCAATTAGGGACCAAACAAAATAGCCCCGTACATCAGCTCCTTTCCTACAAGAAAATAAAGTAACATTGAATGTGCACTTCTTAGGAGCATTTTTAATTTGTGCTAATTACTTATCATATAAAAAAAAGAATTGGTATGTAATATCTGTAATTTGCCTTATAGCTGAGTTCAAGTAGGTGAGGTAGTCATGTATGAAGTTTACTCTTTTGATATCATTAGTGAAATCTTCGGCTGTCATGCTGTTATTGCTTGCTTGTGAACAACCTGAATAGTAATTTCACAGTTTAAATCACTACCAGTCAGTTGAGGTGCATAAATAAAATTATGGTTAAAGTTCTCTCCTCGTTTTGCAATATGAAAATTTACCATTTTCGGCTATGTACATCGGGGTGTTGTTGTATCTTTCCTTCATATGCATCACCACCTTTTCAATACCCCATGGTACTGAAAAATAATTGGGCAGTCCTGTCTGCAAAACTTATGGAAATTAATTTTTCAGCCCTTAATTAAGTTCTAAAATTGTACGAAGGAAAAATCTTATGTTGAATTTATTCTCATACTGGTGTTCCAATGAACTGTCCGTTGCTCTCTCCAGTTGTGCTTACAAGGGCATTTCCGTCATAAGTGTCTATTGGGCATGAAGAATGAATACAATCTTTTGCATATTGGGTTGTATATTGATTGATGCCAATAAAGTCTAATTTGGTTTTCAAGAGGTTTTTCTCTTCTGATGTGAATGTCGGTAAATTTCGCCCTAAGATCTGGCGCATTTCTGAAGGATAATCTCCGAAGAATATAGGATCTAGGAACCTTCACATTTGCAAAATGAGAACAAAATTATAATTTTTGCAATATTGGATCAAGAAAGCTTAGCTTGATATTGAAGTGTATGATTAAGTCTGGCCTGATCTCTGTCACACTTAACCTAAATTGTGTGATTTTGCCTCAATGGTTTGCTTACAGTAATGATGCAAAATCAACAATGTTTGGTTGGATTGAGAATAGACTACTCTTGGGGTTAGGCTATTCGGAATAGCCTATTTGGTGTTTGGTTGGGTTAGAATAGCTAGAATAGTGAATCCAAACTTTTTGTCTTATTAGAATAGGCTATTCTTAAGGGTTTTGAGATTTGGCTATTCTAATAAGGTAAACAATAGTTATTTTTGATTTGGCTATTCTAGCTGTTCTTATTTTACAACCAAACATGAATACCATCTCAAAAGCAACAACCATACCAGTGATGATCAAAAGCCAATGCCCGTTTAACTGCCAAAGTATCGGCGATTGTGTTCGTCAGTGGCTCGTACCATTTAGCAGCAATTACTATTCCGATAGTACCACCTTGTTTTGCCTTATAAGAATAGCAAAGAGTACAAAAAAAATGCCCATTTAAACTGGAGTCGGAATTGGAATTCAGAAAGATTAATGCATGTTTGGTCATTTTCAGTACTCTTTATTAGGTGATGTACATGGTCTTCTTATTTATAAATTATGACCTCTGTATTTCTAAAAGCATCCCTAAACTACACACATTTCAGCGGACAACATCCAAATCATTAGCAATTACCTGATAAGATCTTCTGTAGATGTCAACTGCGGTTGCATGAGAAAGAATGACATTGTGAGCCACAGTGTACGGCTCCACAGAAGAGTCGCCGGAAGTACAGTTCCCGAAAGGTAGTGAACAGCGGCCTGGTGGATGCCTCCCATTCATATAACCAAATTTTGTAAACAGATTTGGCTCATTGAATGTTGTCCAGTATTTAACTCTATCTCCAAATGCCTTGAAGCATACCTCCGCAAAGTACCCAAAATCTTTCCTGCAACAATTACGTTTTAATTTCAGAGTCATTCATCTCTAAAAAAATTATAAGGATTACTAATTATGAGACTAGCATATATATACCATCCCTGGCATCAGCGGGTAGTAAAACTCATGCCTGATTTGTTCACAGAACCCATAATTTCATGAGAGACTAAAACTAAGAAAAAAAAAATTGAGAACTCCATAAATTAAACTAATGTGATATAGAGACCAGTATGGTTCTAAATAACAAATTAAACATTGTTAATTTGAAGAACTCCATAAATTTAATTAACATATTCTAAACTCATCAGTATTGACCAAATCAAAGTTAAAGGAAAAAATAGATAACCGTACCTTATATCAGAACTTAGCCATGCACCGTATTGAACTAGCAATTCTTGTGGAATATCAAAATGATTTATTGTCACAAATGGTTCTATCCCTTTGGCTAAAATAGCATAATAACTTTATTGTAGAATGCTATGCCCTCCAGATTCACATCTCCGAAGTGTCCCTCTACAAAAGAGAATCATTATTAGAGACACAAATTGTGTATTTCAAGAGAAAGCATTCAGAACTCACTTGGTAGGATTCTTGACCAAGAAATGGAGAACCGATACGAGTTGACCCCTAGCTTCGCCATTAGTTCAATATCTTCCTGTAATTACATAAGCTATGGGATAAAAATAAACTACTTTCATAGCATGGTAAGTTTATATTTTTGTGATTTGTTATCAAAATTTTGGCATTGGCTAATTCTTTCCAATACTAGGTAATTTGTATGGAACTATAGATACATGACCTGACTGGTAAGATAAGGTACATGATTGATTTATCAGGTCTTCTTAGTGTTTCTTAACCAAATACCAATGAATTAGAAGATTATAATTTTACTTGTATGAACCTAAGCAGCTTAAATTGTTGGATTGTGTATTATAGGAGAATCTATTAGATAGCTAATGTGTTCCTCTGGTTTAAAAAATGATCTTCTCATATAAATTATTTTATCAAGTTTACTTTACCATGTACAGGTGATAATGGTCATCAGCAATGTCACCATTACCTCCATCATTAATCTTCCCTGAAACATGACATCAAAATTTTAAGTTGATCAGTGATATAAAAAAATGTATTTTCACCAAATATACCGACATGGTAATTGTAGAATTTAGCTGCTTGTACTTTTGGGATGAAGTATGTTAAATTATTTCATTTTCAAAAAAATTGGAACTATACTTAATTTCCTGGGATAACTTCATATACTCAATCCGATAATTATCTAGTGATTATGTCAATATTGAAGTCATATTTTTTGTCACTCTGAAGAACACTTTTTTTTGGATAATTTGAAAAATTGGACAGCCACCAAGTTCCATTGCTCATGAATGGAAAACTAGCTAGTACAAGGTAATTAAATTACAAAACAAAAAAAATCAGACCACCTAATCTACAGGAGTTGGAAAAAAAAATGAAATATCCAAATTCCAAATACATCACCATAATTTCATCATTGTCACATTATAATGCTATTACCTTGAAAACAGAGTTAGGTTCTGAAAATGAACTTTCAATGGTGAAATAGTTAACAAGCCTTGTTAGTTTTTTAATATCTTCGCCAATTTTTTGTATTATTAATGTGACAAAAATATAAAAGTTTTAGCTCATAATTATTTTTTTATATTTATTTTTTCTTGAACTTTTTTGTTTCACCTCATCACATTGCCCTCATATTCTTTGCTTTACAATAATTTTTTTTAATGAAATTATTGTAGGTATGTGCCTACAACTACTAAAAGTCAAACTTTGTTGCCATCTCCAGCCCCACTGATCTCTGTATATATATCACTTGGCATACAAATTTTGAGGAGGCTAACTGCAACCTAATTATATATTAACCACTTGGCATACTTATAATCAGGAAATTTCAAGGACCTCACATGGATAAAGGATTACTCCACAGTATTTATATATAATATGTTGTTCTATTATAAATTTACGTCAGGAAAGTTCTATTATTGAACTTCTCTGAAAGGAATGGATCCTGATGATGAGCACTGAGATTTACTAAACTTACTCTCAAAATAATATTACTGTTGATGACAAAATTTAAATCCATGTTGATCAATAGGTTCTCTTCTTTTGCACAACAAGAAAATGTGTAAATGAAAATCTAACATCAGGCAAATGAATTTTCAGGTCCTATTAACTAATCTGACTACCCTGAAATTATTCTTCAGTGCTATGTTTAAATTATCAATTGCATAGAGTATTTTCTCTTGGGTATGAAGACCGGAAGATTAATTAGCACCTTATAATTCACTATTTTTTGTTTTTATTCAAATCGACAATTGTATTCACTATTTGTTTGTGCATCTTGGTTTCCTTTACTATTTTATTTTCTGCTCGAGTTAGTTGAGCATTTTTAGACCTTTTACTCTTCTTGTGTTGTATCTTCTATTTTATGTTCTATAAAAGTACAAGTTAGTGCCCTCAGACGGGACGAACTTTATGGCGATGGCACGCCTCGGAGCAGTTTTCTTGTTCCTCAGCATACCGGTTCATGCGTCACACAGGTATCATCTCCCTAACAAACAAGAAACTGTGGAAAATTAGGGCTCCCCAGAAAGTAAAAAAAAAAATTCTATGGCTTCTTCTACAAAACAAAATCCTTACGCAGGAAGTGCTCACAAGCAGAGGTTGCGTGGTTCAGATGGGTTGCAAAATGTGCCCATCAATGAGATGGAAACAGGACCACATTTTCTGGGAATGCCCATTCGCGTGAGATTTTGGAGAGGTTTCCTGGCACAGATGAATTTGGCTCGGGCTGCCCAACCACAGGTAGGACCAACAATACAGACGTCTGGTTGAAGGGAAGAGAAACGATGGGAGCCTTACAAAGGAAGACATGGGATGCGGGATGGGCCGCAGGACTATGGACTTTGTGGAAGCAACGAAATAGGCGAACATTCTCGGATAAAGCAAAGCCTATTAGAATCTTAACTGCGTAGGCGGCAATGGATGTTCATAACTGGACTACATTCGGGTAGATAGGACTAGTGAGAGTGATCATATGGTGATCTTGTAAATATGTTTGTTATGTTTGATCCAAATTGCTATTTGGGCCCATTGGGCTTTGTATCTTTATTATGTTGCATATATACAGACTCTTTGTATGAGAAAGAATTAAGTCTAATAAAAATCAGTTTGAGTTGTCTCTTTGTCTCTTGCTCTCTTTCTCTTCTCAAATCCTAGAATAACTAACAAATTGGTATCAGAGCCATCTCGCTGCCGGCAGTTCGATCGGCGGTTCCAGGGTTCAGATCAGTGTCCGCTGCCGCCAGGGTTTTCAGTTTCGCTTCTCCAGTCAGATCCATTTTGCGTCGCCTCTGTGAGCCGCGATCTCCTTTGTCGCTTCAGCAGCGTGAGCCGCGATCTCTTTTTGGCACTTTCTGTGCGTACACCGCGCAAGAACCAGAAAGCAAAATCAAGGTAGCCTTTTGATTTTTCCCAGAAGTCACGCAAAAGCAAAATTAAGGTATACTGCCTGCCGCTTCTAATAATTCCGAAACTAAATATTTTAGTCAAGTTGACTTTGGAAGTATTTGGCAATTTCAATTATTGTTTAATTGAATTTTGCAAAATTTGATTTGTGGAGTTTCGGTGATTGAGTAATTTTGTTAATTTGGGTGATTTGTGAATTGGGGTTTGAAAAATTGAATGGCTATGTCGGCGAAGTATGATATTGAGAAGTATGATGGGAAGACGAGTTTTGCATTATGGCAAGTGCGTATGGCGGCAATTTTGTCGAGCCAAGGCGTTAAGGATGCCATTTTTGGTCGAGAAAACTTGATTGATGCATTGACGGATAGCAAGTGGAGAAATATGGATGATAAGGCACTCTCCATTATCCAATTGTGTTTGAGCAATTCGACATTGCAAGAGGTCCTATCAGAGAAAACCGCTAAGGGTTTGTGGGAGAAATTGGAGAATATTTACATGAAGAAGTCTCTCACCAATCGTTTGCGATTGAAGTTGCGCCTCTACACCCTTCGCATGGTTGAAGGTACATCAATTTCCGATCATATTTCGGAGTTTGCATCTATTTTGAATGACTTAGATAAGATTGATGTTAAGGTGGAGGATGAGGACCAAGCTCTTTTGTTATTGTGCTCATTACCCGCATCATACAAGGCCTTTAGAGACATGTTGATTTATAGTAGAGACAAGATTTCCCTTGAGGATATTAAGAGCAATTTGCAAGCCAAGTTGCACATTGATAGTGAAATGACCAATAGTGAGAAAGGGAGTCAAGGTGTTGGTTTAGTTGTTGATCGAGGTAGGTCATGGGACCGAAACTCGAAAGATACAAGGACCCGTTCACAGTCTAGGCACAAGAATTTGGCGTGTAACTATTGTAAGAAGAAGGGACACATTAAGGCCGATTGTTTCAAGCTTAAAAATAAACAAAAGGCGGATACTAAAGGTTCTTCTTCGGAGGAGGCCAATGTGGCCGAGTGTGACACGGTTGATACTCTTTGTGTGGTAGACACCAATGTTGATGACATGCATTGTTGGGTGATGGATACGGGTGCTTCGCAACACATGACTCCGAATAGAGATTGGTTTGAGACTTATGAGCCTATGGATGGTAAGGTTCTCATGGGAAACAATAACATGTGTAAGGTTGCCGGAATTGGTTCGGTGACAATTAAGTTCCATGATGGAAAGGTTCGAAGATTGACGGGTGTGAGGCATATACCCGATTTGTCAAAGAATTTGATCTCTTTGGGGTCTCTTGAGGAAAAGGGGTGCAAGTTCCAAAGTGAAGGTGGAGTTCTTAGGGTTTCTAAAGGGGCTCTCACAATCATGAAGGCGAAAAGAATTGGAACTCTTTATTTCCTACAAGGTTCCACGGTCACGGGCTCGGCCGCCATTGCACGTTCGGGTACTATCTCGGATGCGGATGCTACAAAGTTGTGGCATATGAGATTGGGGCATATGAGCGAGCGAGGAATGACCATTTTGAGCAAGAGAGGCTTGTTGTGTGGCCAATGCACAGGCAACTTGGAGTTTTGTGAGCATTGTGTATTTGGCAAGCATAAGAGGTTGAGCTTCTCCACGGCCATTCATTCGACCAAGGGAACATTGGACTACATCCACTCGGATCTTTGGGGACCTTCTCGCGAGCCATCTAAAGGTAATGGTTCTCGTTACATGCTTACTTTCATTGATGATTTCTCAAGGAAGGTTTGGGTTTATTTCTTGAAAGAGAAAAGCGATGTGTTTCGCACCTTCAAAGAATGGAAATCACTTTTGGAGAATCAAACGGGAAGGAAAGTCAAGAGGTTGAGAACCGATAATGGTTTAGAGTTTTGCAACCGTGAGTTTGATAACTTTTGTAAGGCCGAAGGGATTGTTCGGCACAAAACGGTGGTCTACACTCCTCAACAAAATGGTGTTGCAGAAAGGATGAATAGGACACTACTTGAGAGGTCTAGAAGCATGCTTTCAAATGCGGGTTTGGGTAAGGAGTTTTGGGCGGAAGCCATTAACACATCTTGCTATTTGGTGAATCGATCTCCTACCACTTCAATTGAGTTGAAGACACCCGAAGAAGTGTGGTCGGGTAAGCCGGCCGATTATTCGAATTTAAGGGTGTTTGGTTGTCCCGCTTATGCACATGTGAATGAAGGAAAGTTGGAGCCTAGATCGAAGAAGTGTGTTTTTGTTGGGTATCCCGCAAATGTGAAGGGGTATAAGTTGTGGTGTCCCGAATCATCAAAGTTCCTTATCTCGAGAGATGTCATTTTCAATGAGTCGGCAATGTTGAAGGCAAATGATGTTGCATCCGAGCCGACTATTAAGGAGAATGAGACAGTTGAGAATAAGGTGGAGTTTGAGGTGCCGGTCCAAGAAGGTGATGATTTGATCTCACATGATGATGTCAATTTGGAGGAAGGCCAAGAAGAGGCACAACCATATGCATTGGCAAGGGACCGAGTTAGAAGAGAAATTCGACCACCTACAAGGTATGGTTACTCCGACTTTGCTTATTGTTTGGCAATTGCAGAGGATGTGGAGTATTGTGAGCCATCTTCCTACAAGGAAGCCATTTCTTCTAAGGATGCGGCCAATTGGGTTGCCGCTATGAATGAAGAGTTACAATCCTTGCAACAAAATGAGACTTGGTCTCTTGTGAAGCCTCCTAGTGGTAAGAGGATTGTGGGTTGCAAGTGGGTGTTTAAGAGGAAGATTGATGGCTCAAATCCCGCGGATTTTCGATACAAGGCAAGACTTGTGGCTAAAGGGTATAGTCAAGTCCAAGGTGTGGACTTCAATGATGTGTTCTCTCCCGTGGTTAAGCATACCTCCATTCGAGTTTTGCTCTCTTTAGTGGCAATGAAGGATTTGGAGTTGGAGCAAATGGATGTGAAAACTGCCTTCTTGCATGGTGATTTGGAAGAGCAAATTTACATGAGTCAACCGGAGGGTTTTGAGGTTGCGGGAAAGAAGGACCGTGTGTGTCTTTTGAAGAAGTCCCTTTATGGCCTTAAGCAATCACCGCGGCAATGGTATAAGAAGTTTGACTCATTCATGGTGAGTATTAATTTCCATCGTTCCAATTATGATAGTTGTGTCTATTTCAAGAAGTTGGATGGTGGAGATTTCATTTACTTGTTGCTCTATGTGGATGACATGTTGATTGCATCCTCAAACTTGAAAGAAGTTAGGAGGTTGAAAGAGCAACTAAGTTCGGCAGAGATGAAAGATTTAGGGGCCGCCAAAAGGATTCTCGGGATGGAGATCACAAGGGATAGGTTCAAAAGAAAGTTGTTTCTTTCACAAAAGAGTTTTGCCGAGAAAGTGTTACGCCGTTTTGGCATGGAGAAAGCAAAGGTTGTTTCAACACCTCTTGCGGCACATTTCAAGCTTTCAGCCGCTTTAAGCCCAAAATCTGATAATGAGAAGAAATTTATGGAAAAGGTTCCATATTCGAGTGCAGTCGGGAGTCTCATGTACTTGATGGTGTGTACTCGACCCGACATTGCTCAAGCTGTTAGTGTGGTAAGTAGATATCTCTCTTGTCCGGGAAAAGGGCATTGGGAAGCGGTGAAGTGGATCTTCCGCTATTTGAGAGGTACTATTGATGCTCGTTTGGAGTTTGGTAGTGGCAAGACACTAACGGGTTTTGTGGATGCTGATTTTGCGGGTGATTTAGATAAGAGGCGTTCTTTGACGGGTTATGTTTTTACCCTTGGAGATTGTGCAATTAGTTGGAAGTCTACACTTCAAGCCACTGTTGCACTCTCAAGTACCGAGGCCGAATACATGGCAATTACCGAGGCTATTAAGGAGGCTATTTGGCTTAAGGCATTTGTTGGTGAGATGTCTTCTTTCGAGGGTCCTATTACGGTGTTTTGTGATAACCAAAGCGCGATTCATTTGACCAAGGACCGCATGTACCATGAGAAGACGAAGCACATTGACATTCGGTACCATTTTGTTCGAGATGTGATCTCGGAAGGCAAGGTTGCCGTGAAGAAGATTGGTACCGAGTCGAATCCGGCCGATATGCTCACAAAGTCTCTTCCAATTGCAAAGTTCAAGCTTTGTTCAAGTTTGGTGTCGGTTTGTTTCTAGCTAGTATGAGCTAGTTTTGTTCCTAGCATGTTGCTAGTTTATCTTTATGTTTACCTTTGTTTAGGTTATGTTTGCTTTATGCATTTGCTTTATGTTTTAGTTTGTTTTAGATGCAATTTGGTTCAAGGTGGAGATTGTTATGTTTGATCCAAATTGCTATTTGGGCCCATTGGGCTTTGTATCTTTATTATGTTGCATATATACAGACTCTTTGTATGAGAAAGAATTAAGTCTAATAAAAATCAGTTTGAGTTGTCTCTTTGTCTCTTGCTCTCTTTCTCTTCTCAAATCCTAGAATAACTAACAATGTTCTAATTCAGTATGCATGCAATTATAGTGTACATTAAACATAGGGCCTTGCAAATTTTTTTTTTTATTTATCAATCAACAGTTGGACCTTAGTAGGTTCCAACCTTAAAAAAAAAAAAAAAAAAATACAAGTTAGGAGCTCAATGTGAGGTCCTTGAAATAAGTATGCCAAGTGGTTAATGATGAAGGGTATAATGAGTATGCCAAAGACCCTAATGATGAAGGGTATATTGTACAATATACCCTCCATACATTTTTTCAAGGACTTCATCATTAGGCTCTTTGGTTTGTTTCCTAACTGCAACCTAATTATATCTTAACCACTTGGCATACTTATAATCAGGAGGCTAACTGCTCCTAATGAGATGCACACCAACCGTTCCATTTAACGCCTGCCAAACCCGTTGAGCATGTATGTACACTAAAAAAATCATGAGCATTTAGTTCTAGTCATATAATATTACTTTTTTTTCACTATGAATCTAGATACGCAAGGTTCGAAATCATCTGTGCACAAGGTGCTCTGTTTTTTTTTTTTAAATAGGAAAGAAACCAAAGAGCCTAATGATGAAGGGTATATTGTACATCTTAATCCTGCTACAATTAGTCTTTAATTCTTTATTTAGATAATCATTTTTTTTTTGCGTGTCCACAGATCAACAATTTTTGAAGTCAACCACAAAAAAAATGATTGAAGAGGAAGAGCTGAGACCTTATCTATTTTTTTGTTTTGCGTGTTCAGAGAGAAATGTGGATGAAGTCCCAGAAAACTTACCTTGAATATGAGTGAAAACATCCCAATTGCTGAGACCTTTATTTCCTTCTAAGTATGCTCCTTCAATCTATCAAAATTTGAGAATGGAACAAAAGAACAAGAGCTCGTCTTTACTTTCTCAAATGATTTATGAGTTCAATTATAATCTCATCACAAAAGTTCTCAGAATTAATGAAATGCACAAATTTAATGATACGAGACAAAATATTGGGATTAAGTTAGATGTGAATATGTATCTCTTTTCTTAATCATTAGTTCATTACTTTGCACATTAAAAGCTCTTTATATTTCCATTAGAAAAGTTTTTGGAAAAACAAAAAGGTACCTGATAGGAAGAAGTACCAGTTCCAAAGAGAAAGGATGATTTGAATTGGCTTCTATGGAGGCAACGGACATTAGAGACAAAGAAGTGCAAACAGAGAACAAAAATCAAGCCATTTCTCAAATCCATCCTTCTATGCTCCCTCTCTCTCTCTCTCTCAAAACCTTGGCATCGACTACCGGCTCAACTCTGCTTCCAAGTTCCAATGAGTTTTTTTCCTTTTATGGGTAAAATAGTAAAATACTAAATTTAAAAAGCCCAATCGAGTCAATCGGATTAGGTTTCTGTCTGCTTTCGGAGTTAATTCGAAGGTCCCAATGATGAAGATGGGGATGTTCGTTAGTGGATAGTGGATAAACAGTTGAGATATTTTTATATTTTTTATCCCTCTAAAATAACATTATTCGTACTACGTACCTGTTAAGACCGACATTTTTATTAATATCCAAAGTTAATTACAAATTAATATATATACTCAGAAATTTCTTGGTTTTCGAAAAATGTCCAAACCGACTAGATTCTGGCCGGTTTCTACCCCCAGAAGCCGGTCAGAATCTGACCAATTTCTTCCTTTTATTTTATATAGACACTCTGAAGAGCAAGATAATGAAATCTAACACTGAAAATTTGAATTTTTTATTTAAAGTATTTGTTAGATTACTTCTTTTGATGTATAATTAGCATATTTATAGTAAAATACGCTAAATTACTTGAAATTATGTTGAATTACACTAAATTACATTAAATCACGCTAATTTCGCTAATTATAATGAAATACGGTAAATTACGCTAAACTACGCAAAATTACGCTAAATTAGGCCGATTTTGTGCCATTTTTCATAAATCATAAAAAATAGTAAAAAAAATCCAAAAATAGTAAAAATTGATATTCTATAAGTTCATTATATAACTAATTTACTAAGCTACTTAGATTGAATAATAAAAATAGAAATCTTAATCGGAAACTTTAACTCAAGTTTTGAGGCTTTTCTCTTTTTTTTTGGCAATTCTGAATTCTGAAATCCGGCATCGTGGGCACTGACACATGCGTATTTTCGCAAGCTTTCCAAAAAGTGGTCATTTGCTGAAATTGGACACTCGAGCGCCGTTTTATAGCTGTTTGAAGTTTCGTCGTCGGCCTTCTCAATAAAGATATCATCCATATTCATATGTAATTTAACGTAATTTACCGTATTTTAGCGTAATTTAACATAATTTAGCGTACTTTAATGTAATATAGTGTAATTCAACATAATTTCAAGTAATTTAGCGTATTTTAGTATAAATATGCTAATTACAAATCAAAAGAAGTAATATAACAAATAATTTGAACAAAAAATTCGAATTTTCAGTATTAGATTTCATTATCTTGCTCTTCATAGTGTCTCTAAAAAAAAGAAGGAAGAAACCGGCCAGAATATGGCCGGTTTGGACATTTTTCGAAAAACCAAGAAATTCTGGGTAAATTTATTAATTTGTAATTAACTTTGGATATTAATAAAAATGTCGGTTGTTAAGATTAACAACTAATAATGTATAGTAGGTAAATTGATATTTTATATGACCTAAGTATCTAACTCAAAAATATAACAAAAAATAAATATATTAAATAATAATAATAATAATCAACTAGTTCTTCAAACTAACGAAATCATCTGTAATGTGCTAAGTATGTAAAACTCTTGAATGTTGTGAAATATAAGCCTAAGGGCATGAATCTTTGCAAAAAAAAAAATATATATATAGATAGATAGATAGATAGATAGATAGAGAGAGTGCCTAATTTGCTTCTGGAAGTATTTCGACCGAAGTGCTTACGGGAACATATCTTAGTATTTGATGTTCAAACAACAAATTCAAAACGTTAGATGTTCAATCGATATTAAAATGTACTTGGAGACCAAATTTTACATTTTTTGAAATTTTTTTACTATCTATTAAGCTGGTTTGAAAATAGCTGTTTTCAATGGTGCAGAAATTTAATAAAAACAGCGGTTTTCAAACCAGCTTAATAAATAGTAAAAAAATTAAAAAAATGTAAAATTTGGTCTCCAACAACATTTTAATATAGATTGAACATCTAACAGTTTGGATTTGTTATTTGAACATCAAATATTAAGATATGCCCCCGTAAGCACCTTGTCGAAATGCTTCCGGAAGCAAATTAGCCATACTCTATATATATATATATATATATATATATATATATATATATATATATATATAGCTGGGCTATGGTGAGTTGTAAAGTAAGATGTTATTTTTACTTCAAGCTCATATTTTCATTTTGAAAATCCAAACAACTGATCCGAACCGCTCAACATGTTCTCTATATTGAAATGTGCTTGGAGACTAAATTTTACATTTTTTGGAATTTTTTTACTATTTATTAAGCCACTTTGAAAATCGCTGATCCAGTGGTCCATAAAATTTTACTGTTTTTTACTGTTCACAGTGGATCAACGATTTGAAAGTCGTTTAATAAATAGTAAAAAAATTAAAAAAATGTAAAATTTAGTCTCCAAGCACATTTCAATATTTAGAAAAAGTTGAACCGTTTGAATCGGTTGTTTGGATTTCAAAATGAAAATATGGCGTAAAGTAAAACGATGTTTTACTTCACAACTCACCATAGCCTCTATATATATATATATATATATATATATATGAGTAGGATTAAAATACATTGATTCATGTTCTACATTCTTATTTCTATTTTTAAAGTCCGAATAGTCAATCCAAACCGCTCAACATAATCTTCATGTTAAAATGTGTTTGGAGAGTGAATTTTATATTTCTTGAAGTTGTTTTACTATTTTTGTTTGATAAGTAGAAAAAGTCAGTGTTTAGATGATTCTGGACCATCCAAAACAGTGATTTTGTCTCTATCTAAAAAGCCAGTAATTTTTTTTAAAAAAATATATATAATTTGATCACTAAGTATATTTTAATATTGATATTATGTTGAGCAATTTAAATATATTGTTCGGACCTAAAAGCCAAAAATAAAAATATGAAAATCAAACCAACACATCATATAATTCGTAGAAATTATAAAATAACAGTTTAACCCTGCTCTAATAATGTAATTTAACCCTGCTCTTTTAAAATAACAGTTTTGATCTAATACAGCACACAAATTATAAAATCAAACAAACACATCATGTGATTCATACGTTTACGCGTTGCGTGATATTCAATATCTTTACATTAAATTTGGGATGCAACATTAATTAGGTGTCGCGCGACCTCTGAGATATCTCATGTTTTGCGTGACATTATGGAAAATGTCAACTGTTCAATACATTATGCACGAATCTCAAACCTCAAATAATACTGGACCCCGTGCTTTCCCCGAATACGCACCGGACACGTCGGTCACGCAAAATATGAGATATCTCAGAGGATACGCCCTCCTTTTTGTCAGGATGACCCACGTGGCCACGCACTCTTCACTAACAACTATCAATCTGTTCAATTGTTGAAAAATTGTCATAACTCCCCCGTTGGAATTTCTTAGTCTATTTCAATTAAAAAAATTTATAGGAAAATTCTTCGTGCTACGCGTAACATATTAGTCAGATTAGATATATATATATATAGAGAGGATTGTGTGGTGTTTTTAATTATTTTATTTAAAAAAAAAAAAACAGGTTAGAATGCATATACTATCTTAATTTATTTTTTGACGGAAAGAAATTAACCACAAGTCCACAATGGTAGGTGGAGAAATTTCTTTGGATAAGGCCACGGATTAATAGCCTAGTCATAGATTATACAAGTCATTCACGGAAAGAGTTTCACACTTTCACTACATAGAGGATTTTAATTTTCTGTATTGTAATTAAAACATTCCAAATACACAAGGAAATTAAAGCTTAGCAATATAGGAAATAATCCAAGGGCAATACGAAATGTTTTTTTTTCATAGAAGTATGCGAGCAGGTGGGGGCCACCATTCTTGATTTAGATCAAGACATGGGAACATATATAGGGCCATCAGCTAATTATAGCCTAATAACTTAGTATTAGTATCTTGCCCGTACTTTGCTACTAGTTGAAAATTTAAACAAAAAATACAACAAATAGAAGCAAATTAGATTAAATATTTTCATCTTAACAGTATTTGTTTTTTTTTATATTTTGTTTCTTGTGCAATGAAATGAATTATTTTGTTTTTACCTCTTTGTTAAATAGGAAGGTAATCAATATTTTAGTGAGTAAACATGTTAATTACTTTTTAGTTTTGTTGTCATCAATGACATAAAATGAAAGAAAAAATGTTATGACAAAATTTATATATGAAGAAATTGTAAGGAAGAAATCAATATAGCGAGTGTTCACATAACTAAATTTAGGTTTCAATACAATAAACACCAATATATTGCAACATAAAATTACAGGCATAACTATTTTCATCTTAACCTTTTAAAATACAGCAAATTAAAGCACATTCGTCGGTGGATCATGACACTTAAGTACTTAATTTAATATAAGAGAAAGATATATTGTTCTCCGGAGAACGACTACCACCGAGGTTACTTGGTACTAATAAAATATTCTCGGTCGAGTTAAAATTTTCAAAGTCCATTTGAAATACAAAAAAAATTGCTTTAAAATTTGTGCAAGTTTAAGTAAACGGTTCAAATTTAACCTGATATATAGTATCAGATACCTCACTTATCTAAATTCCATAGCAACGGTCTACAATACAATTGAGCAAGTATTAAGCTTTATATTAACGGTCCAAATTTAACCTGATAATATATAGGTGTGTGTGTATTAGTTTACTGCACATACCGTGCATATTTCTTAACTTTTTCATCAAACGGGGCTTCATATGTATCTTCTCATAAAATTACCAAAAGTCTTTATTCAAAAAATAAAATCACCAAAAGTGACAATTACAGTACTCACAAATATAATATAATATGTGTAGAAATGTTACTGGGGGAAAGTTCAAATTGGTATCACAAATTTTAGGCATACAAAACTTCAAGAATTGATTTACTGCACATTACGTGCATATTAAATCATCAAAATTTATGGTTACATTCTTAATATACAAAATTGTTAGAATTAATATACTGGACATTACGGACCTATTTAAATGTTTTTTCATTTAATTATTGCATCATATCTTCCTAAACGTGCATATTAATTTAGATTATCTTTATTCAATTGTGGCATCATATTCATATCTTTTCATAAAATCACCTGACAATTACATCTGACTTTTTTAAATCATCAAAAATTAAAACTGACAGTTACATCTGACTTGTTAGTAGGTATTGATGGAGAAAACTGACAATTGACAAACCATTATAATCGATAATTGACAAACTGTCAGTTTTCTCCATCAATACATCAGACAATTGACAAACTATTATAATCAAAATAAAAATAGAAAAATATGAGTAGAATTAGGGTGTTTCTAAGTTCAAGTCTCTCTGTGAATGCAACTCTAAAATCTATTAAATTGGTTTCAAATGATGAATTTAAACTGTTGAAACCCGCCTACTTTACGAGTAATGCATCTACATACAAAAAATTTAAATTTTCGAATTAATTTTGTATAGAGTCAAGTGATAAAAAAAATGTTCTAATAATTCTTTATGGTTCAGACATAACAATTCAATTCTATAACCGATTTTTTTTTTTTGGTTTACTTGAATTATTTCTAATGATTCTATTTTTTCCATAATGTTTTCGTTTCTTAAATAAATAAATATTGACATATATAAGTTATATAACTCTTATGTGATGAACAAATTTTGTATACAAATGAAAATAACTCGATCTAAAAAACTGACAGGTCTTTAGCAATCATTTGTCGGTGGGTATTGATGGAGAAAACTGCATGCAATTAATGAGGAATTTTCAACTAGAGATGCAAGGGTACTTTAGTTTTCTTTTGTTATCGTTCTTTCAAGTTAGATACGATCTAATAATGAAGATTATATACTAAGCAATAAATGCTCATTATGCTAACGATTGCATAATCTTCGGAGTTCAAAATCGGCAGTTGAAAGATCTTTGTATGGAGGGACAAAAATGTCCATAAAATTCAAAAATTTAAAGTTGTTGTGTTAAAATAAAAAAAATATTGTGCTAATATCAGCACCCGAACATATAGGGCCATCAGCTAATTATAGCCTAATAACTTAGTATTAGTATCCTGCCCGAACTTTGTTACTAGTTGAAAATTTAAACAAAAAATACACAAATAGAAGCAAATTAGATTAAATATTTTCATCTTAACAGTATTTGTTTTTTTTTTTTAATTTTGTTTCTTGTGCAATGAAATGAATTATTTTGTCTTTACCTCTCTGTTAATAGGTAATCAATATTTTAGTGAGTAAACATGTTAATTACTTTTTTATTTTGTTGTCATCAATAACATAAAAGGAAAGAAAAAATGTTATGACAAAATTCATATATGAAGAAATTGTAAGGAAGAAATTAATATAGCGAGTGTTCACATAACTAAATTTAGATTTCAATACAATAAACACCAATATATTGCAACATAAAATTACAGGCATAAATATTTTCATCTTAACCTTTTAAAATACAGCAAATTAAAGCACAGTTGTTGGTGGATCATGACACTTACGTACTTAATTTAATATAAGAGAAAGATATATTGTTCTCCGGAGAACGACTAACACCGAGGTTACTTGGTACTAATAAAATATTCTCGGTCGAGTTAAAATTTTCAGAGTCCATTTGAAATACAAAAAAAATTGCTTTAAAATTTGTGCAAGTTTAAGTAAACGGTTCAAATTTAACCCCGTGATTTTTATTTTTACCCAAAAAAAAATTTATTTTAATATAAATAACCAGGTTTTTAAAATATTTTTATTTCTACCCAAACCGCTAGGATTCCTAGCGGTCCGAATTTTTAATTCGGATAATCCTAGCGGTCCGAATTTTTAATTCGGACCGCCAGGATTCCTAGCGGTCCGAATTTTTATTTCGGACCGCCAGGATTCCTAGCGGTTCGAATTTTTAATTCGGACCGCTAGGAATCCTAGCGGTTTGGGTAGTTTTTTTTTTTTTGAAAACTATAAGTACGAGGGAGGAAGAGAGGAGGGAGGAAGAGCAAAACATTCAGTGGCTGAAGAAGAGGAAGAGGAGGGAGGAAGAGGGAGGAAGAAGGAAGGAAGAGGGAGGAAGAAGGAGGAGGAGACGGAGAGTCTGCTGTCAGGTATTTTTTTTTATATACGTATTTACTGTTAATTACATACGTATTTACTGTTAATCACATACGTATTTACTGTTCACTACTGTTCACGTACGTATTTCCATACGTATTTACTGTTCAACATACGTATTTACTGTTCACATACGTATTTACTGTTCACTACTGTTCACGTACGTATTTACTGTTCACATTTACTGTTCACATACGTATTTACTGTTCACATTTACTGTTCACATACGTATTTACTGTTCACTACTGTTCATATACGACTATTCACAACTGTTCACAATTGAAATCAGTAAACTGACCAAATATTTGTTATTTATGAATGTAGTTTATTGGCCATGTCTATTGCAATTTCAATACATTTTGGAGGAAAGTTCATAACTGACCAGTATAGAGTACGTTACTCCAAGCCTGCAGCAAATACGTATTGGGTTGATGAAAATTTCTCATTTGAGCAGTTGCAATCGCTTATTTATGAAGCGAGCGGCTACAATAGGAATCGTTGCCAATTACAAATTCAGGCCCGAATGGTCCACGCAGGAAAGTATGTCAAAATCACACTGGGAGATAACGGGGCATTGAGAGGTCTAATAGCGCAGGTTTTGAGGTCTGGCGAATCATTGTTGGAAGTTTTTGCACGCAGAATTCGCGAAGAGTCAGGGGCCGGAAGTTCAGGCCAAAATTCGGCTGCCCAACATTATCAAGAAGATAATGAACCACACACTCCTTTTATCGTAATGCCTGTAGCAGAACCGGAACAAGAAATATACAATAATTCACCCCAATCTCCAGCTTTTATCCCACCTGTATCCATGTATGACGGTCCTTCATCCTTACCTGGGCCTGAACCAAATCCTCACCCCAGACCGCCACCAGTACAGGAAGATCCAAACGAGTCGGAATTTGAATTTATAAACGAGATACCGGAGGAGAATCTGCAAACTGGGGATGAATTGGGAGAAGAAGAATGTGACATTAATGATGAAGGAGATGAAGAAGATGAAGAAGATGAAGAAGAAGAATACACACAGCCCACTGTGAGGCAGAATAGAGAGAATATGCCGTTGGGTGGCCGCTCTGAGACTCACCCTTTTGTAAACTTCAATGACACATCTGCTTTCCGAGAAGCAGATATTTCTTACTATGGTCGTCGGGTTGAGTACAGGAGTGAGCTCGCAAAAGGCCAATACTTCGTAAGTAAAAAGCAACTGACGAAAAAGATCAGAGAGTACCATGTTGACAAGAACAAGGAGATATATACGAAGAGAAGTGACACATCCCGGCTGGAATATAGATGCAGCACTCCGGGTTGTCGTTTCAAACTGAAGGCAAGAGCAACAAATGCCGGAGATACATGGATGATAACTGAGCAAGACACGCCTCACACATGCGAATCTGAGTTTGAAAGGTCGGACCATGCACAACTCACGGCATCAATTATCGCAGACCTCATCGAGAGCGGCATTAAGGAAGACCCCACTATGAGCCTTCGGAGTGTGGCACACTGCGTGAGGGTTAGGTTTGGCAGTATAACCCCGAAGTACAACAAACTTTGGAGAGGTCGTGAGCTTGCAGTTGCCCGGCAATTTGGGAGTTGGGAAGAGTCGTACAATTTTATGAAACTATTGCTTAACGGGATATGTTACACGAATCCCGGTTCAAAATACCAATTTCTGACAAGTCCGAGCATCGATAAAAATACAGGACTGGTCAAAGAAGGTGTTCAGCAATTCAGGGCCGTGGCATGGGCTTACGGACCATGCATTACCGCATTTGATTACTTAAGGCCGGTGATCAGTATAGATGCAGCCTTCCTTTCTGGGCGGTATGAGGGCAGACTTTTGATGGCTTGCGCCTATGATGCCGATAACCAATTGCTGCCTCTAGCATTTGCAATTGTACATACGGAGAATGAAGAGAACTGGGGTTTTTTCTTACACTGGCTTAGGATTAATGTGATTGGTGTGAATAGATTCGTATGTGTTATATCGGACCAACACAAGGGTATCAAAGCTGCATTGAAACCTGAATACGGATGGGATAGGGATAATTTTGTGCACAGGTATTGTATCCAACATGTTGCAGATAACCTGGTCCAGGCGTGTGGGAAGGACAAATGGTACGGAACTAGGTTCAAACAAGGAGCCAGGAAGAAGAAGCCAAGAAGGCTGAAAGAGATGTTCGAAGATTTTTGCTCGGTATGTCTAATATTGTCTAATTTATATCATTTTTGTTTCTTTTAGATGCAGTTTGTCTAATTTTGCTTTGTTCTATTGCAGCAAAATCCGACGTGTAATGCTTTTCTGAGGAGAGTGGGCAAAGTACGTCCTGATGATGTCATGGAGCCGTCAAATTTTGAAAAAATTTTCCAGACCTGTGATGGAGGGTACCGATTTGGTATCATGACAACAAACGGCTCTGAGTCCCTGAACGCTGTCTTCAAGGATAGCCGAATGTTGCCCGTGGCGGCACTTGTAGAGGAGACATTCGCCAAGTGCAACAGGTGGTTTGTTCAACGGCGAGAGGCAGCGACGGAGCAAAGCAATGCAGAACAGCCTTTTTCCAAACGGGTACATGTTAAGCTCGCCAAACGGTGGGAGAAAGCTACAAAAATGGATGTCATCCCATACTCGCACGGCGAAGGTAATTATCAAGTCACGGGCCAGAGAGAAAAGTGGAATGTACATGCAGAGGTATCCAATTAACTGGGATTCCGTGCGCTCATGTGTTAGCGGTTTGTCGTAATAGAAACTGGTCACCCAACCTATTTGTTGCCCACTGGTATAGGGTGGACTACCTTCTGAGTACTTGGAATGCACTGTTTGTTCCTTACGGCAATCCTGAAGATTGGCCTGCAACCACTACCCCTAAAATTGAGCCAAACAGAGATTGGATACGGCGTGGTAGGAGAAAACACATCCGGCAAGATATGACCATGGATGAAATGCAAGGTAGGCGACGGGGGCACCGTCCTCGCCGTTCCACTTCTGACAGGCAGAGGCGAGGTATGTCACATTCATTCCTAATTATTTTCGGTTCCAATGTTAAATAGCTTACTAACTAACATATTTGGGCTGCAGAGGCTCATAACGCAGCAAATGTAGCAGAGAATGAGCGAGTTATGGCAGAGGCAAGTGGATCGCAAGGGCCGCGGCGAAGCACAGCCAGAAGCCGTACAGCAGACCGTGAAAATGCAAATATGATGTTTAGGGAGGCAATGGGAGAAGTACGGGCAGGAGGGGAGTTCTTTGGAATGCAAGGGCCTTCAGGTACTATCCAGCGAAGAAGGAGCACAACTCAAGCAGGTAGGAGGAGCACATCTGGCGCAAGGCCATCCGATACAGCACACCAGCAAGAAGAAGGAGTGCAACCAGCTAGAAGGAGCACATCTCAATTAGGAAGGAGGAGCACATCTGGTACAGCTAACGAAGCGCAAGCAGGACCGTCCGGTACAGCTAACCGGCAAGACGAAACAGTGCAACAAGATAGAAGGAGCACATCGTCATGGGGAACTGGTTGGCTCAGGGGATTAAATTTTAGAAAGAGTCGTAGGAATTAACTTTATTTTCTGAAGAATTTTACTTTGAGGTTTGTACGAACTTTATTTTATGTATTTTATTATGTTGCAGTTGAGGATTTATTTTATTACTTTGAGGTTTGTATGAACTTTATTTGTATGAACTTTATTTGTATGTATTTTACTTTGTAGACGAGGAGGATGGACAGTAACAATCGAGGAAAGGGCGAGGAAAAGAAATGCAATTGGGGCTGCGGAAGGAAGAGAAAGGACTGTCCAATTTGGTCTAGGAAATGTGTGCAAGGATCTGCTGATGATTGTCGTACAAATGACATATCTGATGATGATTTTGTAGAAAACCCCTACGGCTATGGATTGGGAAAAAAAAAAGATGATGTACAGACGCCTGAGACGAAGAGTAAGGCTAAGACTAAGGCTAAGACTCAGGCTAGCACGTCGTCTGTTGTTACCGAGCCGTCATCGTCAACCTCGGACGATGATTTTGTTCCATGTACGTTCAAGACCGGTAAGACGAAATAGTATGTTGTATGATCGTTTGAAGCAGATATTAAGTTTGTATTTTATATTTTGGATGTTATTTCTGGATGTTATTTATATTAATTTTGAAATAGTATGTTGTATGATCGTCAATGGATGTTATTTCTTTTTGTTGTACGAAACATAACGAAACATAAATAAACTACACTACAAAAAAATAGAACATAATAAAACATAATAGAAAAAAAATAGAACACAATAAAACATAGAACATAATAAAACATAACGAAACTACACTACACTAAAACTACCAAACTAAACTAAACTAAACTATCCGATAAAACATAACAAAATATACCCTCTATCCATCGTACTGCGAAGGGGAGAATCGGTAAGGTGGTCTACCCCTGTTCTCTCTACTGAATATGCGCTCATGCCAATCCTCCCACTGAGGCTGTCCTGCCTGCACGGCGCGAGCTGGTGTAATATCTGGCTCGAGGCTGTCCTGCCTGCTCATCGTAAGTGCTGTATCCCATGGATCCGAGGCCACGTCGGTAGCTGGCGGTGGCGTGGGAGTATGGAATATGGATGTCACAAACTGGGACTCATAATCAGCCTGAGTCCGGCTACCAGAGGCCTCCCAATCGTGAGCCATCTCTGGATACGGCTGACGCGGTGGCGGTGAGGCGGCTGTGTCGGCATATATGTCTGCAAGGCTAAAACTCATCCGGTCATCCTGCATCTCTGGAGACTCATGATGCTCAGGCTGTGTCGGCATGTATGCAGGACCCTGCAAGGATAGCAAAAATTTAGTAAATTTTAACTATCTTTACTTACAGTAAAAGCATAAATAAAATAAAGAATCACATACCGGGGGAAGAACTGGACGACCTTGCTCGTCACGGTAGGCGTGCCAACCGGCCATGTGCAGTACCCAACGATGATAATCCCACTCTGGCTGCTCTGATGGCTCCGGTGGCATCTCACTGGTCATAACAGGTGGCGCGTCAGGCTCGTCCGGCTGTACTGCGCGCCAATCAATATTCTCTCCGGCGTCTCGTAACATGGTGACCAGCTTTGCCTCCTGGCCGGCGTCCGCAATGCATGGGGCAACCAAGTTCAACATCGCGTGCCCGACCGCTCTGTAGCCACGTTTTCCAAGACAAACGATCGAACGCGCGGCACCTTTAAGCGCTACCAGCAGCTATAAAAAAACGTTAGAAAAAACAAAGGTTATGATAAAAGGTTCATAACGCATAAAAATGTGTTGTTTTAGATGCATTACCTGGCGAGCACCTTTCCGGCCAGTAGGGGTATAACCATCGTCTTCGAATATCTGTGCGCGAAGAAACTCGCCGTAATCTCCCTCTATATACACCGAAGCCATGCCGACCCGCAGGTACCAAGCCTGATATCTCAATAGGGGATCTCCCTGGAACTGCATCGTATCAATCTCCGGCATCTGCCATAAGTTGGCACTCATATTGCCCGCCTTGCTGTAGTACTCCGAGTGATAATCACTCCAATCTCTATCCCAGTGATTACCGTGTGTTATCCTGTAATTCATTTGTCAGTTGCAATTTAAAGATAAGAACTAATGTTAAGTACAAAAATGCTTAAAAGAACATAACTTACCCGTGTAGCCTCATGATCGCAGATCTCGGGACGTCTGGATCTGCGGGGATGAGTGGAGGAAAATCAAACTGGCGGAGCACCCGGTCTGGCCAGTGGTGCTCCACTATCCAGAAGCACACCAGCGGTCCCCTGTAGAGCCACATCTCCCGATCATCCTCTACAATCTGCGGCAGCCTCCCCTCAGTGTATAGCTCATGGTACGGAGTCCAGCGCACCTGCGTCTCACCCAGACTCTGAATCTGAGATCGGACCGTCCTGATACCTGCTGTCTTCCCGTGAGGATTGTCCTTGTACTCATGATGTCCGTACCATCTCATGCCGAATGCCAGTCGATTTCCATTTTCGGGCTCTCCCCATGGATCCTCGTTCGGCTGAGGTACCCCCACCGGTAGCCGTGACCACGACCAATGCTGCAGAAGAAGCATTGGCCCGTGGATTTGCTTAGTTTTCCGCTATATTTTGAAGAATACCAGCCGTCAGGGACAAGTTAAATAATTAAAATAAGACAACAAGTGTATGACAAGGTAGGTAATTAAAATAAGACATAAATAACATACTGACCTTGCAACCGTGGCACAAGTTGGAGTAGAGATGTGCTAGGACAGCCCCACCCCAGTTGTACCTGACGCTCGACGGCTGAAGGTCTCGCAGCAGCTCTAGATACATCATCGGGATGGTATCACCACTAGAATCAGCAAACATGACAGAACCAAATAGGTCCATCACGAATCCCCGTGTGTATCTGTAATATCAAAATTATAGAGCAACTCATTTTTCCGCATGAAACAGATTACAAAATAAATGTAATACAAATAGTTTGTATGAGTACCTCTGAATCTCGATCGGAGTGGAATCGCTACCTAGACCTCTCGCAAACATAACTCGCAGCTTCGTCTTGTCCAGACAGTACTTGGACTTCCCCCCGTTGCTGCGTATATCTGGCTCCGCTCCCAACAACTCAGCGAGCATGTAATTAATCGTCGTGCCATCTGGATCTGTGGGGTCAGATATGCCACCAACGGGCACGCCCTGGATAGGCAAACCCCATAGAGCGCTAACGTCCTGGAGAGTCACTGTCATCTCTCCAAAAGGTAAGTGGAACGTGTGCGTCTCGGGGCGCCATCGCTCCACTAGTCCTGCAATCAGGGACGCGTTGATGGACTTAGCCTCCGACTGTAGAATATCGACCAAATGCTGCAGCCCCAAATTTTGCAGATACGCCTCCATCATCGGGAAGTACTGCATGTCCGGATACCGACCCCTGGCATTTAAAATTGCCTCACTCTGCGTTCAAAAAAGTGAACAACATGAAAACCTAAAAATACAAAAATTCAACAAAATCCAAACTTTAAAAAATAAAAAAGTAATCAAGTACCTCTTTAGATGCCTCTGAGACTCGGTGCTCCCCGTGAGGCATCCATAACAAAGGACTGAAATGATCCTTGCTGTCAGTAGGAATGGGCCCATCAACCGGATCGGCTGCGGGTGGTCTCCTAGGCCGTCCCCTAGCCATCCTACGTTTAAAAAAAAGTTAAACTTGCTACAATTGGCTAAAATATGCTAATTGCGGAAAAAATATGCTAAAATACGCTGATATGCAAAAAAATGACTATGGAGTCAATCATAACATGCATGATGCCAATAAGAACAAAGAACCACTCCATACAAGCATATTTTTATAAATTTGTATTTTTTTTAAAGATAAGGTTTCCATTAGAAATGTATGAAATCAGTTAATGCAAACTAATTTCATTTCATACAAATTAATGCAAAATAAACTTTCAAATATACAACCAGCAAAAATAACTCATTTATTTGTTGCGAGTATAATTTGTTTAATCACACAAATTTGATGATACATATAGTACATATTAACCTTGGAACTATAGATATAGTTTTTTTTTTAAATAGAAGTAAAGAACAAAAATAAGCTCGTATTATATAATAATATTTTCTACAATTTCGCTAAAATATTAATAAAATAAGATTTTAAAGGAAAATCAATTCTTGAATTAATAAATCTATATTAATTGATTTTTAATGAAATAATAAATATATCCAATTTTACCGATTAAAAATCAAAAGTACACCCTTACTATTAAATATCCCTATTATTATAATAAAGGAAAGCCTCCAATATCTTCTCAAATTCTCCATTTCTTCCAAATAGAATAAAATCAATATTATTCAAACAAAAATAAAGTAACATGAAAGCAACTTGATCGAATTTAATATTTAAGTAAATAAATTTTGAGTTTTATCAATTATTGTTTCTTTTGCTACTCTAATCAACTAATAAAATATATTATATTTGTGAATTATGAAGATTATGAACAACATATATATTTGTAAATATTTTAATTATTTATTCTCGTGTTTAGTGAAGACGCACCAATTAAAAGTAATTATAGAACTCTGTATTCAAATTTTGTTATTCAACAATGTCAATTACTTCTCTCGGCATCTAATTAACGATAAACTAATTCAATTAATCTAAAATCTAATGTACGCATAAAATTTTGTGTCTAGAAAGAATTAAAATTAAAAAAAAAACTGTACGTGACCATTATAGTTATTTGTAGGTAATGATACGGGGATGATGAGGAATGATAACACTAATAGATTAAATTTTAACTAAGACGAAATTGAGCTTTATTTTAATTTATGTGTTTCCTAAGTTTAGACTTTAAAAATATAATTATTTGTCTGTTTTCTATTTTGAATCCAGTCCGTTTCATTAAGAGAATATGCAATTCTAACTTTATTTTAACTAAGTAAATGAATATGGAATTCTAACTTCTTTGAATCACTAATATGTAAAGAATCCTTTATACATAAATTAATATAACAAGAATGAATTAATCTAAAATATTTATAAAACATAAGTGAACACATAAACGAATTAATCCCAATTGACATGTAAATTGCATGAAAACAAAAATAACTTAATATAACTTAAATTTGCATGCCACATAAATTAATAATTTAAACACAAGCAAACAAACAAAATTATAAATGCAATTACAATATAGGAAAATAAATTAATAATCCAATCTAAATTAGATCAATATATATTTGTCAGGCATATACACAGAAAATCCAATCTAAATTACAATCTAAATTACAATAGGAAAATAAACTAAATCCAATCTAAATTACAATCTAAATCCAATCTAAATTACAATCTAAATTCAATCTAAATCCAATCTAAATCCAATCTAAATCCAATCTAAATTATAATCCAATCTAAATCCAATCTAAATTACAATCTACATTTTTTTTTTTTTTTGGCATGTTTCAAGCCCGTAGGCAGTACAAGGCAGCAAGGCACGCGAGTCACAGTAAAGGGTATAGGCACGAAGGCCTCAATCACAGAAAAGGCGCAAGGCCACATAGGCAACAGCCAGCAGCCACAACCCACAAGGCAACAGCCACAACAGCCACAAGGCAACAGCCACAAGGCAACAAGGCAACAGCCACAACAGCCACAAGGCAACAGCCACAAGGCAACAAGGCAACAGCCACAAGGCAACAGCCACAAGGCCTAAACCTAAACCCTAAAACCGTATCGGCACGAAGGCCTCAATCACAGAAAAGGCACGAGGCCGCAGGTCAAGGTAACAGATCTTGGGACAATCAAAAAGGCGCAAGGCCACATAGGCAACAGCCAACAGCCACAAGGCTAAAAACCGAAAAATTGAAATTTTTTGAGAACTTACAATGAATCGACGAGAATGCGGTGAAGAGGCGGAGATTCGGCTAGGCGGAGTGGCGGCGAGGCGGAGGGGCGGAGGCGCGGGCTTTTTTTCCTTCTCTCTGGCGGAGACTCGCCTTTTTTTCTTTTTTCGTTTTGTTTCTGGCGGACGCAGAGAAGAGGAGAAGAGAGACACAGAGAAGAGAAGGAGAAGAAAGTCACGGGCGCGGGTTAGCCGAATTAAACCCCGAACCGCTAGGAATCCTGGCGGTCCGAAATAAAAATTCGGACCGCTAGGAATCCTGGCGGTCCGAATTAAAAATTCGGACCGCTAGGAATCCTAGCGGTTTGGGTAGAAATAAAAATATTTTAAAAACCTGGTTATTTATATTAAAATAAATTTTTTTTGGGTAAAAATAAAAATCACGGTATTTTCTTTGACGATTCAAACACTTAAAAGTATAAATAAGCAGAAAAATAAAAAATAAAATAAAATCAATTTCTCCGGTTAGCAATTATTTTAGAGAAAACATTTTGTCTCCCAAGCCTTTATCCCGAATCGGTCCTCAAATTAGTCTCTAAGTCAAAAAAAGAAAATGTTCATTTTATCTACCATTTTGTTTTCCTCCGATCATTCTTGTTTGTCTTTTCGACGACCTGTGACGAATTATGCGTATATAAATTATAAACGTCTTCTACTGGATTTTCTTTTTTTAATAAGATCCATGGATGAAGTACTTTTGAGTTATATTCGTGTCGCTATTTTTTTTCTTGGAAATATGCTACGTATAAAAACTTTATATGATAGGTTTAAAGACTTCATATGCTAGATTTAAATACCTATACTCGTAGGTTTAAAGGCTTCATATGTTGTGTATAAAGATTTATTTCACCCACTCTTTTTTGTTTTCTTCTGATCATTCTCGTCTGTTTTCCCGACGACTTGTGACGAATTTCGCGTATTTAAAATTATGAATATTTTCTACTCAATTTTCTCTTTCATATGTTGTGTATGAAGATTTTCTCTTTCAAATGAAATCCATTGAGTTATATTTTTTCTTGAGATATGCTACGTATAAAAACTTGATATGATAGGTTTGAAGGCTTCATATGCTAGGTTTAAATGCTTGCACGCGTAGATTTAAAAGCTCATATGCTATGTATAAAGCTTGCACTTTGATAAGTTACGTGTAAGGTTTGAAGGCTTGATGCGAGTATTTTAAAGGGTTGTAGACAAAGATGATTAAAATCTTGAGAAACAAAATTTAAAGTGTCTACAAGCTTTTACTGTCAAATTTTGTTTTTGATAAGTTACATATCAGGTTTAAAGGGTGGTAGACAGAGGTTTAAAGACTTGAGAAACAAAATTTTAAGTACCTACGGGCTTTTATTGTCAGAAAAATTAACAAGTTACATGTAAGGTTTAAATGCTTGGCATTAATATTTTAAAAAGGTTGTAGAAAGATGTTTAAAGGCTTGAGAAACAAAATTTAAAGTGCTAACAAGTATTACCGTTAAAAAAAAATAAGTTACGTGTAAGGTTTAAAACCTTGACACAAATACTTTAAAGTGTTGTAGACAAATGTTTAAAGATTTGATAAACAAAATTTAAAGTACCTATGGGCTTTTATTCTAAAATAAATTGTTAAGTTACATGTAAAGTTTATGACGCAAGTACTTTAAAATGTTTTAGACATAAGAGGTTTAAAGATTCAAGAAGCAAAATTTAAAGTTCCTACGGGGTTTTACTGTTAATATTTTTTTGATAAGTTACATGTAAGGTTTAAATGCTTGGCATGAGTACTTTTAAGAGTTGTAGACAGATATTGAAATGCTTGAAAAATAAATTTAAAATGCCTACGGGCTTATACTATAAAAAAAACAGCGACACAAATATAATTCAAAAGTACTTCATTATGGATCTTATTTGAAAGAGAAAACCGAGTAGAAGATGTTCATAGTTTTAGATTAAGAAAATTCATCACAAATCATCAGAAAAATAAATGAGAATGATCGGAGGAAAAAAAAAGTTTGTGAAAGGAATCTTTCTTTTTTTATTGGAGACAAAAATAGTTAGGAGTTGAACTAGTTAGGTGCATTTGGATGGAGTATGGGTTAGTGAGAATAGTAGCTAACCCAAGGATGAAGAATAGTTGCTACCCAACTTTTAGTTGGGTTAGTAGAATAGCGAACTAACCCATAAAAGACAATTAGAATAGTGGCTAACTCAACTTTTAAAACTCTAAACGTTAGATTTTAGAGTTTAAAGAATTGTAAATAGAGATTTAAAGACTTGCTAGTACTTTAAAAAGTTGTAAATAGAGTTTTAAAGGGTCGGACAGGTGGCGCAGGACATAACGTTGGACGAGATAATTCGGAGGCGTTTTTCGAAATTGAATTTGGAGGAAGTTAGTTAGAAGAGTATCCTCTGCAATATGTGTAAAAGATTTCTTTCACTCTACAGTTTGAGATTTACTCTCAACTGCTTTGAGATTCGGTCTAGCACAAGACTAGTATTATTTGTGCTTTGAGATTCGTGCAAAGTTAAAAGAATGGTCCGGATCCACTAATTTTAAAAGATTCCCCAATTGGCTCATTAATAAAGATGTTTTTGAGTAATAACTAGTAAGACTAGTAATGAAAAAATATCATTACTTTTTTGGTAACGCGGAATACTATTGATACTTTAACATTGATAACTCAATATATAGAATTTGCAACGACAAGATTCAAACGTTTAAATTTGATCTATTACTTGGTCCCATGTTTACAAAAAAATCATCTCATTTTAACATATGTCACATGCTTCAAAATTTAATTTCGGAAAAATCACCATCTCCTATTTCTGGAAAAGGAGCAAAAGAATAAATGAATCCCCTTCCCTCTCTATCGAGAATTCTCTCATCCTTTCATCTCAGTACACCGTATACTCCGTCCATCTACCTCTCTCTCATCTCTCTCTCTCTCTCACACACACACACCCTTCAATTCATACTTAGTGCGCTCAACAAAAACGACTCATTTCGACATTTCCGCACACCCGTTTCCAATTTCCATAATAGAACGAGAACCTGCCAGAAGTAACTCAAAACTTGACACGGTATCCGATCCCGCCCCTTTTCACAGATCTCCCAAATTCTATCCAAAAGTTTCGCAATTCGGGGAATTAAGACAAGATCGTGTAGTTTGAACTCGATTGGGCTAATGGGTCGGTCATGCGGGATGAAATTTTGAAGAGGAGAGAAAGGATTAGTCAGAGGAGAAGAGGAAGAACGGGAAGAGAGACGAATGGGGAAGGAGGATGAAGAGAGAAAAGGAGGACAAGACGAGGATCAAAGAAGGCCTCAAGAGGGTTGCAACCCGGTTAAAAAAGCTGGACCCGTTAGCTTGGAGCACGTGCTCCTTGCCTTGAGAGAAACCGAGGAAGAACGGGAAGTCCGCATCAGAAGCCTCTTTAGCTTCTTCGATGTGGCGGGTCATGGCTACCTCGACTTTGCTCAGATCGAGGCGGGGTTGTCAGCTCTGCGCATCCCGGCCGAGTACAAATATGCCAGGGATTTGTTGAAAGTGTGTGATTCTGACAAGGACGGGAGAGTGGATTTTGATGAGTTTAGAAGTTATATAAACGATAAGGAGATGGAATTGTATAGGATTTTTCAAGCAATTGATGTCGAGCATAACGGGTGTATTTTACCAGAGGAGCTCTTGGATGCCCTTCTCAAGGCAGGTAATTTTTGTTTTCTTAGCAACTTTTCTATAATATTGTGCATGCAAACAACCTTTGTCATCTCTTTTTAAGTTATTACACATGAGATTTTGGGGATGTTTGCATACCTTTAGGTACTGGTGCATACCATACAAAATTTTCTAGCAACCATTTGCACATTGGTGCCTTTTTATTTTCTTAGTACTTCTTTTAGTCTATTTAATTGATTGAAACCAAACTTTAAGGTTGTTTGAGAATTCTGTGCCTAGGCTCCAGTTTTGTAGTTGGTGTTGTGTCATTGTGTGTGTCAGTGTGTGTTATATATGTATAAATTTTGCGTCTTTGCAACCCGTCATCTTAGCTTGCCATCCTCCTTTAGTCTCTCCTTTTGATATTAAGATTGAAAGCAAGCTGCTTGGATTTCTTTTCAATACCAAACTTCTGAATAATAAGTTTGCATTTGAACTAGAGAGATACCATTCATGAACGAGCATCCTAGTTCTGTAGCGAGTTCATGTTCTTGTATTAAATTATTTCCATATTATAACACCTGTACAAGTAATTTGCTTTTTACGGTGGTGATATCACAATTCTGGTACAATGATAGGAACTTTCACATATATCATTTTTTTTTTTTCATTTCATTTGAGCAACAATGGTTTAATTGCTCCATCTAACAAGATATGTCAGCTCACTTTTGTTTCCAGGAATAGAAATCAATGACGAGGAGCTCGCTCATTTCATGGAGCACGTTGACAAGGACAACAATGGCATCATAACTTTTGAAGAATGGCGCGATTTTCTCTTCCTCTACCCTCATGAAGCGACATTCGAAAACATTTACAAGTACTGGGAGAGAGTATGCCTCGTAGACATCGGCGAACAGGCTGTCATCCCAGAAGGCATTAGCAAGCATATACACAAAACGAAGTATTTAATCGCAGGTAGGAAGGTCAATGGGCGGGTTGGGTCTGGTTAGGTAAGTTAGGTTGTTTCCGGATTTATAGTTGCCCTTATGCTCTTATATTATAAATTAAAAAGTTAATTTATTATAATCTGGAAAATTGAAGGAGAGATCCAAAATAGTTACTTGATACCTAATTACCTATAACTAGGCATGCTGGGTTCATTAAGAAATTTGCTTTATTTTTAGGTGATTTTCTTTTCGGTTGTTTTTGTTATTCTTTAATTCTTTTATGGAACAAAACTTAAGGCACCCGTTTTACTGCAGGTGGAGTTGCGGGAGCTACTTCACGCACAGCAACAGCACCTCTTGACCGTCTAAAGGTGATGATGCAAGTGCAAACCACCAAGACAACAATTTCCCATGCTGTGAAGGAGATTTGGAGAGATGGCCGTTTTCTGGCATTTTTCAGAGGAAATGGTCTGAATGTGGTGAAGGTTGCACCAGAAAGTGCAATAAAATTCTACACCTTTGAATTGCTGAAGGATTTCATTGTGAAAACAAAAGGAGAGGCTAAGGAAGACATAGGTGCCGGTGGCCGGCTTGTAGCTGGAGGTTTGGCCGGTGCCATTGCGCAAACGGCAATTTATCCAATGGATCTTGTTAAAACCCGGCTCCAGACTTATGTATGCCCGGGGGGGAAGGCACCGAGTTTAGGTTCTCTCTCTAGAGAAATATGGGTGCACGAGGGGCCTCGGGCTTTTTACCGAGGTCTTGTTCCTTCCCTTTTAGGGATAATTCCTTATGCTGGTATTGACCTTGCGGCTTATGAGACTTTGAAAGATATGTCTCGACCGTATATTCTCAAAGATACTGGTGAGTTTCCTTTGTTTTCATTTTATTGCACCTTTTCTTTTGGTGCTCGTTGTTTATATATGAGATTAAACTGAGTTTGATATTCTTTTGTGTAGACCCAGGTCCACTAATTCAGCTGGGCTGTGGGACCGTCTCTGGAGCTCTTGGGGCCACATGTGTCTATCCCTTGCAAGTCATTAGAACAAGGTAAGGATGTTGGTAAAACAGCTCCACGATTAAATTTATTGGTTTATGACTTGCCCAATGAATGTTACTTGAGTGCTTTTGTACCATTTAATGCCTATTCATATGATTATTATTGTATTCGAAAGTAGGTAACAAAACTGTTGTTAAATTGAATATATAAAGGATTAAAGAGAGAAGGGTACTACAATTGTAAAATTTACTTAAAAGGGCTTTTTAAATTGGTGTGTTTTGTGCTAGGTTGCAAGCAGATAAGGCCTACAAGGGAATGTCAGATGTTATCTGGAAAACTTTTCAGAAGGAAGGTTTCTGGGGATTTTACAAAGGTTTGGTACCTAATCTACTAAAGGTTGTACCGGCTGCTAGTATCACGTATCTAGTGTACGAGTCGATGAAAAAGAGCCTCGCTCTCGATTGAATTCCGATCGGATTTATATTTATGTTCGACCAAATTTATTAGTATGATTTTGACATTGCCTGACTATAGAGTTATGTGATGATGATGATTGATGACAATGAGTAATAATGAAGTTGTCCCATCATTTCATCCCATCATTTGTATTTAGGTAGTTATGTATCTTTCTTCATTACACAAGTTGTGGGTATCAAATCCCATTTTTTTTGGCAGCTATTTAAGTAATGAAAATAAGATTTAGAAGGCTTTTTCATTTGCCACTGTTTCAAAGCTATTGATACTCAGTTATATGTATTTTTTTTTTTTTTTAATCTTAGTTATTCATATTTCTTATCAGAAGTTTCAAACTACACCATGGTTTCTGTGTGCCTGGTACTTGTAAACACAACTCACTGCAGAATTGCAGATACCATGTGTGTCATTTCTTTTTGTTCACGTTTTCTGTGTGTGTATGTTTGCAGATAATAAATTGAGATCTCATAGAAAAAGAATGCCATGCCCTTTTATTGCAAGGTTCCGTGGTGGGGACCTTGCACTTAAAATAACGCAGGTCTTACTTCGAACGGTCTAAATTAAACAATCTATTTAAGTGACTTGACTTGTTATATTTGTAAGGTTGGTCAATAAAAAGGAAGGGTTTTAATTTTTTTTTTCTCTTCATATCACCAAAGATAACAGAGAATTTCTGTTTAGATCTGGACCGTCCGATCAAAATCTGCATATTATTAAAGAGGCCTGCTCGACTCGGATTGGTGAGGATTTGATCGGACGGTCCGTATCTAAACAGAAATATTATGTTACCTCAGAGGATGTGAACTCAGAGGTAAGCGCACTGTCCACGCAGCTTTGACTCGCGACTTGCCGACTTGCTACCTAGTTTCCCCGGACCCAAACCATACCCAAGATTCTATCCACAAGATAAGTGTTGGAATGGACCCAGCATGTCAGCCACATCTATCATAAACTCCACGTGCAAGTAAATCTTTTGATATTTACTTAAGATACCCATTAGTCCTCCACGTCGTTATGCGGGTAAAATCCTCTACAGCGCTTAAAATATTCCATCGGACATTGGAAGGTTGAGATCGTATCAAAATCCGTGCAAAGTCCCATCAGGTACGCTTGAATGGTTCCAGCGTTGTAGAGGATTATCATCGTTGCAAAACGGGCGTACGGGATGACGGGAGCTCTCGCTCTCCGCGCCTTGTCTTCTCTTTCACTCTCTCTTCTAATTTCGCTTTATCCATTTTTCTACGATTGCAATTGTCTGTTTTTAGCATCTCCCTCCGAAAGAACTAAAGAAGAAAAGTAAAGGAAGAAAAATAGTAGATAATAAAGAGGTTCTTTGCTCTGATCTCTTCGTCGCTCGCGTGCTTGATGTGGTGATTTCAATTCAACGAAGCTGGTAGAGATGGCCCAAACCTCGGGCTCCAACTGGATCGACTCATTTCTTGGCTTTCTCAGGTAAGTATCAAGCTCTTGATTTGCTATCAGATGTTTTAACTGCATTTTCTAGTTTGATTTCTGTTTGTCTTCGTTCGATCTGGCCTCTGATTAGTCTAGGAGATCTGGAATTTGAGTGATACGCAATTAATCAGTTTTTAATTTGCCTAGAACTAATTCAGCGCAGGAGTTGTTTTGGATTCTACAAGTCCGCTCCAATAATTGAAGGTGAAGAGCACTATAACAGCTCAAAAGTCGATGATCGAGCTTCTCAAAAGCCTCTTTTGTATGATAGTTTTTTGAGTTCAAGCACATATGATCTTGAGCACAATTACTTCTACCCAAATAATAGTAGTTTGCACTCTTTGGAAAAGAGCATTTCTTCGGCCAACTATCAAGCTGAAGGAAGCGGTGTCGACTCTCATGAATTTAGAAATCTTGGTAATTATCTAGCAAATAAGTTATTTTAAATTGCAAATATAAAAATTAATTGGGTACAAAACCATAGAGGAAAGTGGAGACAATTTCAGACATAGAGGCTATCTTGTAAAATCTCACAGTACCAAATTTACCATCCTAAACATGCAAAATATCACATGTACCCTTTTTAGAATCCAAAATCAATTTACTTGCAACTACATAAATTTTCCCAAAATTAATGTAACATCTGGATCGGAAGATTTATTATTTTTTCTAAGGTGTTTGTACGCAAGTCAAACATTTGGTATTTTATTTCTGAAGTTGCCAAAACTGTCATTTTTGTCTATTCTTCCAACTCTTCTTTCTCTTGCTAGTACTTGTGTAATACAGCTGAAAACAATTGAAAATGATTGAATTTAAGTTCATTGCAAGCCGTTGCTGTTCTGATGAGATTTTTGGACCAATTTAAGTGGTATAATTAAGCAATGGAATGCATCTTATAGTGGTTTACTAATGTTGTCTCTTCTATCCAATCTGAATTATAGGTCTTCTACACTGGAATGAAACTAGACAGCAATGGTTAGGTCATAGGAGGCAACGAAGGAAGTCCCAAGAGATTAACAATCCCAGGATAAGGTATGTATAGCATTATTGTAATTGTGCTACATTAGGCTTTTATTCAAAATACATGCACACAGAGAAATGGAGGGGGCGGGGGGTGATTATGGATCAAGGAACAAATATGGTTTAGCTGACTTTGATGATTTTGTCGTTCATGAGTTTCTTAGAAACATTGAAGGATTTGATAGAACTTAAGAAACCTGCGTCCTTGCTTACGGTGAAGCAGTGTTTTTATTTTTTTTATTTTGGATGCTATTTGTCTCAGTCTCGCTGGAGTAATACCATTTCTCAAATTGCTATTTTTCCAAGCTTGGAATAGGTTTTAAGAGGAAAAAAAAATTAGATATACCTCTGCAAAACAACAAATGTGATAGAGATTAGATATCATTATGCCCCTCCTCTCCTAGGTTCATAAACAATACCTATATTGCGCCTCTTACTCACCTCAGATAAGTAGAGATTAACAACAGAAAACATAGCATAGTTCCTGCATTGTTTTGAAGTAGGGAGGAAATACTATTTCCGTATAGAAGGTGCTTTAAAATCTCCCCCTTAGTTTTGGCAACTAAGAACCAAATGATGAAAAAAATAGGATTGTTTAATTGGTAAATTTTCGTAATGTCCATGCTTCTTATCTTCTCTTGTATTTTGTTAGTCAATATTAATTGGAAAAGCACATTGTTGATGCAGCTGGAATGCAACATATGAGAATTTACTGGGGACCAATAGGCGATTCCATCAGCCTATCCCTCTATCTGTAAGATCCACTGATCTGGCATCTTATATGTGGTTATTTTGATATTTTTTTTAATCTTATTTTATTTTTTGTATTTTTATTTTATGTGGCAGGAAATGATAGACTTTCTGGTAGATGTGTGGGAGCAGGAGGGCCTTTATGAGAATACAACATTTGGGATACTTTAAAGATCTTAGCTACCAAATATCATACCTTTTTTCTTTTTTTCTTCTCTTAATGGTGCTAATTATCATAGCTCTCTCTCTCTCTCTCCCTCCCTCCCTCTCAAGTCTCAACTAATCTATTTCAGATGTCAAACTTCTTGCAAATACCTTAGCCATATAGATGAATCTTTTAATGATACTTCTGGGTCCTTTTTTTTTCTTCCTGAAGTCAACTATTTTCTAGTTATATAATTCCTTGTTGTGATGTGGCTGTAAAAATGCACAATTGCATGTTTGTGAAAATAGTTTCTCTTAATTCGTTTTTTTTTTTTTTAGGTTTTTTTGGTTTTCTGAACTTACTCCTTTTATCTTTAGCTATATGTTGTCATATGGTACTGTATCTTGATGCTATGTTGTTATTTTCCTAGTTAGGTATTTTGCACAATGGACTTCTTACTCCATTGCCTTTTGTATAAACTGTTCTTGTTTCAATATGAAACAGGTGGGGGATACCCACCTTTGTCAAAAAAAAAGATAATGTAATGTCTCTTGCAAGTAATAAACAACAGCCTGTGTATGTTAATATGATTATAGACGCGGAGCTAGACTTGTAACAATGAGAGTCAAACATACGTAGAGGTCAATCATATAAAAAATTTCTATGGAGAATGGAGATTAATTTTATAATTCTAAATTATATTAGTCTAAATTATATAAAAAATTATACATAAATATAAAAAATAGGAGTCAAATTGACCCCATTCACCCTTCTTAATTGAAAAATAGACGATTGATGGGTGTCAGATAATCACATTTCATTTGATTTGCTACATGGGGTTAGCGTGTCGCCCGTGATTTTTATTTTTACCCAAAAAAAAATTTATTTTAATATAAATAACCAGGTTTTTAAAATATTTTTATTTCTACCCAAACCGCTAGGATTCCTGGCGGTCCGAATTTTTCGCCAGGATTCCTAGCGGTCCGAATTTTTAATTCGGACCGCCAGGAATCCTAGCGGTCCGAGGTTTAATTCGGGATAACCCGCGCCCGTGACTCTTCTTCTCCTTCTCTTCTCTGTGTCTCTCTTCTCCTTCTCTTCTCTGCGTCTCTTGTCCGCCAGAAACAAAACGAAAAAAAGAAAAAAGGCCGAGTCTCCGCCAGAGAGAAGGAAAAAAGGGAAAAAAGGCTGCGCGCCCCTCCGCCTCGCCGCCACTCCGCCTAGCCGAATCTCCGCCTCTTCACCGCATTCTCGTCGATTCATTGTAAGTTCTCAAAAAGTTTCAATTTTTCGGTTTTTAGCCTTGTGGCTGTTGGCTGTTGCCTATGTGGCCTTGCGCCTTTTTGATTGTCCCAAGATCTGTTACCTTGACCTGCGGCCTCGTGCCTTTTCTGTGATTGAGGCCTTCGTGCCGATACGGTTTTAGGGTTTAGGTTTAGGCTGTTGGCTGTTGCCTTGTGGCTGTTGCCTTGTTGCCTTGTGGCTGTTGCCTTGTTGCCTTGTGGCTGTTGCCTTGTGGCTGTTGCCTTGTTGCCTTGTGGCTGTTGCCTTGTGGCTGTTGTGGCTGTTGCCTTGTGGGTTGTGGCTGCTGGCTGTTGCCTATGTGGCCTTGCGCCTTTTCTGTGATTGAGGCCTTCGTGCCTATACCCTTTACTGTGACTCGCGTGCCTTGCTGCCTTGTACTGCCTACGGGCTTGAAACATGCCAAAAAAAAAAAAAAAATTTAGATTGTAATTTAGATTGGATTTAGATTGGATTATAATTTAGATTGGATTTAGATTGGATTTAGATTGGATTTAGATTGTAATTTAGATTGGATTTAGATTGTAATTTAGATTGGATTTAGTTTATTTTTCTATTGTAATTTAGATTGTAATTTAGATTGGATTTTCTGTGTATATGCCTGTCAAATATATATTGATCTAATTTAGATTGGATTATTAATTTATTTTCCTATATTGTAATTGCATTTATAATTTTGTTTGTTTGCTTGTGTTTAAATTATTAATTTATGTGGCATGCAAATTTAAGTTATATTAAGTTATTTTTGTTTTCATGCAATTTACATGTCAATTGGGATTAATTCGTTTATGTGTTCACTTATGTTTTATAAATATTTTATTAATTCATTCTTGTTATATTAATTTATGTATAAAGGATTCTTTACATATTAGTGATTCAAAGAAGTTAGAATTCCATATTCATTTACTTAGTTAAAATAAAGTTAGAATTGCATATTCTCTTAATGAAACGGACTGGATTCAAAATAGAAAACAGACAAATAATTATATTTTTAAAGTCTAAACTTAGGAAACACATAAATTAAAATAAAGCTCAATTTCGTCTTAGTTAAAACGATATCCAAAAAGAGAAAATTATTTACTTAAAACATCCCATATCGGCACCTTAATATTTTTTTACATAATATACATATTTTCAAATCTGAATCCATTATTGATATTTAGCATAAAAAATATTCATTATTTTTTATTTTTTTCAGAATTAGTATAAAGAAGTTAAAGTTGAATTAATATTTATCGAACAAGTAAAACTATAATTTGTAAAAAAACTTATTCTCGATTACTAAAATTATAAATAATATAGTTATTAAATATAAAAAAAAAATTATAAACATGTTAGGAATATCAATAAAAAGTACAGATTAACAAAAATACAATTATAATCTCTCAATTACAAAAGGTAGGTGATTTTTTTATTTGTAATAAGTTGGCATTTGTTGCATGACGCCATCACCTTCTGCACCAACCCAAGACATATACACGGTGACTGTAAAGCAAATCTTTCTATTAAAAAAAAAAGGAAGACTGACAGTTTTGACTTTTGACCAAGACACTTAATATTTATTTTATGAGAAAAGCTAACGATTAGAATATGTTCATCGAGTTGCATCAGATTAGTGGATTGACAGTACCCGTTAAGGGTAACCCGAACCCGGTCCGCCCGTGCCCGCTGCCCGGGGTACCCGTACCCGTGCCCGGGTATAAGCGGGTAAACGGGTACACGGGTACGGGCTTGAAATGGGCGGGGTGGCCTGTTTTGGTGCCAAACCCGGGTGTACCCGTACCCGGCAGACCCGTGCCCGCTGCCCGTCTGCCCGCACCCGCCACGGGTGTACCCGCACCCGCGTACCCGTGCCGTCTGCCCGTCTGCCCGTTAACCCGGTAACCCGTCTGCCCGCCGAACAACTTTAATTCAAAAAAATTTCCCCCCACTCGCTGTATATTAACAGAGCAGTTTTGGCTACAGGCAGCGCACTGAGTACAGATTTTCATGTGAATATTGCGCTGCATGAAGCTAAAACTGCTCTGTTAACTTGCGCTGCAAGTGAAATTGTGAATATTGCGCACTGAGTACAGATTTTACAATTACTTAATCTGGACCGTTCTTTTTAACTTGGCACGAATCGCAAAGCCCAATAATACTGCCCCCTCAGTCAGCTGGCCGAATCTCAAAGGGCACGAATCACTTGGACCGTTCTTTTACGGTAAAAGATTCCCTTCACTTTACGTACCGAGTAGCCTCTGGCTACTGAGTACTGGCTACTGCATTAACTCGGCGAGTACAAGTAGCCTCTGGCATCCGCAGTCTAGCCTATGCATTAACTTGGCACGAATCAATTCAACGTTTTTATGTTGAATTGGATCCTCTCCATTACTGTAAAAGATTCCCTTCACTTTACGGTTTGGGATTAATTCTCACCGCTTTGAGATTCGGCCTAACGCAGGGAGCAGTATTATTGGGCTTTGAGATTCGTTCCAAGTTAAAAATAACGGTCTATATCCAATAGTACCGAGGAGGATGTGAATTCTTGATTGAGCAGTATTATTGGGCTTTGAGATTCGTTCCAAGTATTATTGGTCACCAAGTAAATGAATTTCGGTCTTCAAATTTAAAAAATAAATCTCGGATGGACGGTGCTGGTGCATGGTTTAAGTTCACACTGGAGCAAATGCAACAGCTGATGACGGTTAGCAAGAGGCAAAAGAGCAAATGGAATGAATTAAATTTTTATTTAAGTTTGTATGAGTATATATTAAATTGATGAAATCATCAAATAGTTTAATTAATCAAAATACAAATTTAATCAAATAACTTAGAACTTGAATTTGGTTAATGAATTAGTATGAGTGTTTTAAGTTATAACTCATAATATACGTATTCGATTAAGTTTATATATTAGTAAGTATAATATTATAATACTTAAATGAGGAGGGATCCACTTACAACAAATTTGAGTTACAATAAAGTTACAACATTCATTTTTTTCATTTTCAAAGTCCAAATCGTCGATCCAAACCGTTCAACATGATTATCTAAATAAAATGTGCTTGCAGATCAAATTTTATATTTTTTTGAATTTTTTTACTATTTATTAAGATGGGTACAAAATTCAATGGTCTAAGTATGGCTATTTTTTGTAAAATACTTAATAAATAGTAAAAAAATTCAAAAAAATGTAAAATTTGATCTGCAAGTACATTTTATTGTGGAGATCATGTTGAACGGTTTGGATCGACGATTTGGACTTTGAAAATGAAAAAAATGAATGTTGTAACTTTGTTGTAACTCAAATTTGTTGTAAGTTGATCCCTCCTCTACTTAAATAATATTTATTAATATTTCTATTCATTTGATTTATTCAGTTTATTTGATTTGTAATTGTTAAAGTAAATAAAAGATCGAACTATTGTAATTTTAAACCGACTAAAATTAAATAAATTAAACAAATTGAACTGTTTAGACAATAGATACCACTAAATGTAGCCACTATCCAAAATAAATTTGATTGGATTAAAAATCAAATCAAATAAATTGAACTGTATATATAGATAATATACACCACTAGATGTAGTGCAAAATCCAACTACAAAATAATCTTTATATGTTTTATTTTTCTCATCTATATTATATTTACATCTTTATAAGTTACTTGTAACTTCAAAATTTAAATAAGTAATAACAACATGAAATCGTATATGATCTACATCATCTTTTTCATATTTGAATTTAAGATATTTTTGATTTATATTTTATTTAACCTATTAATTTATATTTGAATTTATATTTAGATTGTTTTTTTTCTTTTGAAATTCGGTAGAAGTTTTTTTTTTTTCCTTTTATTTAATTTAATTTAGATTTAAATTAGATTTGGATTCAATTTTAATTTTAATTTACATTTACATTTATATTCAATTTAGATTTAATTTAATTTGCATCTAAATTTAGATTTGAATTTTTATTTAATTTAGATTTATATTATCAATTTAAATTGAACGTTTACAAAATATATTATCAATTTAAAATGTAAACTACAAATTTCGAGATATAAATAAATTATGAAACTATATAATTAGAATGAGAGTTTGAAAATAAAATAAAATTAATCGTGTAAAGAAATAATATTTCGTACGACACGTAATAATATTCGTACGACACGGTAAACACGTAATAATATTCGTACGACACGGTAAAAAAAATAATAAAAAAAATCAGAAAACAGCAAAAAAAAAAAAAAAAAAAAAAAATTCTGCCCGTGCCCGTCCTGCCCGTGCCCGCTGTACCCTTGCCCGTTGTACCCGTCTACCCGCAACGGGCACGGGTTTGAGACGGGCAGGGCGGAGTTTTTAAAAAAAAAAACCCGCCTACCCGTGCCCGTTGTACCCGCCAACCCCTTGTACCCGTACCCGTTCTGCCCGCTGCCCGGGACGGGTACGGGTGTGCCCTGCCCGAGGTACCCGTTAGCAGAACTCTACATCAGATTAGAGGCCGTGAATCTAGTGGTTTGCTCTCGGGTACCTCGGGCCGGGCAGGGCAAAATCCGAGACGGGTAGCGGGCACAATGGGTACAACGGGCACTGGTAGACGGGTGTTTTTTTTGAAAAAGTCTGCCATGCCTGTTTCAAATCCGTACCCATCTCGGGTTCCCGGGTAGACGGGTAGACGGGTTTTTTTTTTTTCTGTTTTCTGTTTTGTTTTCTGTTTCTTTTTTCTTATTTTTTTTTCTTTTTTTTCTGTTTTCTGTTTTTCGGGTAAACGGGTGCGGGTACATCCGGGGGGGTTCGGGTACGACGGGTACGGGTGAGCCCGGGTATTTTCCAAAAAAAAGGTGACCGGCCCATTTGAAATCCGTATCCGTGTACCCGTTTACCCAGATATACCCGGACTCGAATACGAGTACTCCGGGCACCAGGCACAGGCGGACCGGGTTCGGACAGTCCTGAGCGGGTTGTGTCAAACCACTACGTGAATCTAACCGCGCACGTTGTCATTGCATCATCGTAACAATGACAGCGTGTGTAAAATTAGAGTTTGGGTTTTGCAAAGAATATATTTTATATCAAAATATAAAAAATGGGTTTGTTGAGAAGTTTAAAAGAAAATTAATATATTTTGTCTCGAGTTGAGTCTCCGGCTCTCGGTGACAGCACGGCGGTGCTCTTGGATCCGTAAATTAATATATTATGTCATACTTCAGTATCTGTCAGGTTTTAATAAATTTCTTCATTGATATCAAATTTAATAATTTATGTGTATGATTGCAGGGTCCGGCAGCGATGTGGGGATCGATACTTCTGATATGGAGTCCTATCTCGTACAGTTTCCAGGACTACGGAATATTCGATGATGAGTTCAGCTCGGCACCGAGGGTACCCGATATGGCACAGAGATGCAGCAAGATGAGAGGCTAGTGGTAGCGAGTCTCATACTCAGCTTGCCTTTGGGACTGAGTTCGCCGCATCTATCTTCAGTACACCTCCGCCAGTACAGCCAGTCTCCATGGGCGATGCCAGATAGGATACCGCCGAGCAGATACTCAGGTCTGTCGATGCCCAGATGAGGCTGAGAGAGACGGAGCCTGGCCGCGCTGGCCGCCGGGCGAACGCCGGAGTACCGCCTCAGCAATGGTCCCCCTCTCCGTTTTAGTTGTATTTTTACTAGTTTTGTACTATTTATATTTGGTATACTATTTATGTTTGGTATATTTGGATTATCCTATATTTCGGTTCTTGTGTATATGTGCTTTTATGATACTATTTTTATATTTTATAGATAAAATACATTATCATGCATGATAATGCTAAACAGAAAATATTACAACATTAAAATAGTAGCACAACATAAAAAATAAACAGTAAAATATTTCAAACAATTGCATAAGTGCGTTAAACAGCAAAAATAAACTCATCAAGATTAAACTGACATTTTTATTAATATCCAAAGTTGAATAAAAAATAATGCGGGTTAAAAAAAAACAAAAAGACTAAGCCGGCTTAGGGGGGGAGTAAGCCGGCCATTTTCTGACCAGCTTGGGTATTTTTCGATATTGGATCAAATTCTGGGCATAATTAATAATTTCTATTTAACTTTGGATATTAATAAAAATGTCGGCTTGACACGATTTGACGCATGAAAAAAAAAAACCATATAAATTAGAAAAGTTAACCTTGTACGAATTTAAAAATTAAAAATGATGAACTCATGGATAAAAATTAAACAATTTTTTGCGGACCGCAATAGCAACTTCTTAGTTTTTATTTATTGTTATCATCGAAATTAATTTTTAATTTAATGACAAAACAATACTCTCCATATAAAATATCAAAAATTTAAATGAAGATATTATAAATATTAAATAAGTAGATAGCTTAACCTCCTAATCTGTTGTAAAAATTTGAGAAAATGTCATGTATACTTCTTAAAAAAACTCAAAATTACGTATTTTCTCCTCCAAAATTCATATATCATATTTACCTCTCTAAGTTTTAAAAACTCATAAATTTATTCAATTTATAGTTTTTTATATTAAAATTTATAAAGTACTCATTTTACGTTTTATTAAAAAAATAAAAATATATGTAGCATGTTTAAGAGAAATGTTCAGTCTTCTAATTGATTAGATGTAAGGACAAATAATCCATTTTCTTACTTGTGCATGCCTAAATGCCACATTGTATATGTTACAAGTAGATAAATAAATCATTTGTTTTCGAAAATTGATCAATTAGAAGACTATACATTTTTCTTACATATATAGACTACATATTTCATTTTTTAATAAATGATAAAATTAAAACTTACAAAGTTAAAATGAGTTTTAATAGAAAAGATAATAAATTTAATAAATTTGTGAGTTTTCAAAATTTAGAGGGTAAATATGATATTATGCATTTTAGAGGAAGAATATGTAATTTTGAAGTTTTTGAGAGGTACTCGTGAAATTCCTCCAAAAAAGTTCTATTGTTGTTGTCGTTGATGCTAGAAAGCTCCTAGAGTTTTGAAAAAACCCGGTCGGTCCAGGACCGGACCGGCGGAACCGTGGACCGGACCTGGACCGGCCCGTCCCGTGCACCAGACCCGTCCCGGACCGGGGTTAGAGACGGTCCGGTCCTGGGACGGGTCGGTTTGGTTTTCTATCTACTGGACCGGACAGGACCCCCTAGATTTGACCCGCTGGACCGAACCGTCCCGGACCGGACTAAACCCGTCCCGGACCGGACCCCGACCCGTCTAACCCGGACCTAGACCCGCCTAACCCGGACCTAGACCCGCCTAACCCGACCTACCCGGATCCGGACCCGCCTAACCCGCATTACCCGGACCCGGACCCGTCCAACCCTCTACTTTACCCGCCGAACCCGGATCCGGACCCGCTGGACCCGCCCGAACCGTCTGATTTGACATTTTACTGTAGCAATTTGAAAATTTTTGAATCCAACGGTGCAAATTACTGTAGCAAAGTGGACCGAATTTCCCAGCCCCAGCGCCAGGCCCCCACTGCCCCACAGTGTGTTCCGAATTTATTTTATAAATTAACACCCAAATCACTCTCCCTCACTCACTCTCTCACTCACTCAATTTTTCACTCACAATCTCAATTCTCACATACTCTCTGTCTCTCTCTCACAGTCTCACTCATACTCTCTCTCATTATTTTTTATTTTTCCAAAATTAATTTAATTATTAGAAAAAAAAATATAGTTAGAAATTTATTTTATTCCGCAAAGGCGCGAGATACGGTTGAGCAAGATTATTTCATCCCGCAAAGGCGCGAGATACGGTTGAGCAAGATTATTTCATCCCGCAAAGGCGCAAGTTTTCATCTCGCAAAGGTTAGATTAATTTTGAAAATAGATTAAATAAGTTAGATTTATTGTTAATTTTATGATAAATAGGTTAGATTAATTTTTAAATAGCTTAAACATGTTAGATTTTTTGTTAGTTTTATTATAAATAGGTTAGATTAATTTTTAAAGTAGCTTAAATATGTTAGATTTATTGTTAGTTTTATTATAAATAGGTTAGACTAATTTTTAAAGTAGCTTAAATATGTTAGATTTATTGTTAATTTTGTAGAATTGGTTTGATTTATTTCAAAAGATATTAGATTTACTTTTGAATAGGTTAGATTTATTTTTGAAATAGGTTAGATTTATTTATAAATAGCTTAGATTTATTTTCAAAATAGCTTAAATAGGTTAGATTTAATTTTTAATTCGTTTTTTATTTTTAAGTAAGTAAGTAAGTAAGTATGTTAAAATATGTTAGATTTAAATAAGTTCTATGTATTTTTAGAATAGGTTAGATTTAAATAAGTTCTATGTATTTTTTATCCTTTCATAGATTCCAATTTTTTATCCTTTCATAGATTTATTTATAAATAGCTTAGTTTTATTTTCAAAATAACTTAAATAGGTTTGATTTAATTTTTAATTCGGTTTTTATTTTTAAGTAAGTAAGTAAGTAAGTTAAAATATGTTAGATAATAAGTTCTATGTATTTTTAGAATAGGTTAGATTTAAATAAGTTCTATGTATTTTTTATCCTTTCATAGATTCCAATTTTTTATCCTTTCATAGATTTATTTATAAATAGCTTAGTTTTATTTTCAAAATAGCTTAAATAGGTTTGATTTAATTTTTAATTCGGTTTTTATTTTTAAGTAAGTAAGTAAGTAAGTTAAAATATGTTAGATAATAAGTTCTATGTATTTTTAGAATAGGTTAGATTTAAATAAGTTCTATGTATTTTTTATCCTTTCATAGATTCCAATTTTTTATCCTTTCATAGATTTATTTATAAATAGCTTAGTTTTATTTTCAAAATAGCTTAAATAGGTTTGATTTAATTTTTAATTCGGTTTTTATTTTTAAGTAAGTAAGTAAGTAAGTTAAAATATGTTAGATAATAAGTTCTATTTATTTTTAGAATAGGTTAGATTTAAATATGTTCTATGTATTTTTTATCCTTTCATAGATTCCAATTTTTTATCCTTTCATAGATTTATTTATAAATAGCTTAGATTTATTTTCAAAATAGCTTAAATAGGTTTGATTTAATTTTTAATTTGGTTTTTATTTTTAATTCGGTTTTTATTTGTAAGTAAGTTAGATTTAAATAAGTTCTATGTATTTTTGAATAGGTTAGATTTATTTTAAAATATGTTAGGTTTATTTATAAATAGGTTGGAATTTTTTAGTATGTTAGATTTTTCAAATAGGCAATATTTGATTTTTTAATTTCGGATCTAAATTTAATGGGTTAGATTTAATTTTTGAATAGGTTAGATTTTATTTTTTGAATATGTTATATTTTATTTTTTAAATTTTGAATATGTTAGATTTATTTTAAAATAGGTTAGATTTATTTTGAATATGTTAGATTTATTTTGAATATGTTATCTTCGGTTTTGAATTCTAAATAGGTTTTGAATAAATAGGTTTTTAATTATAAATTGGTTTTCAATAGGTTTTATTTATTATTTAATTTCGGTTTTAAATTTTAAATAGGTTATTGGATATGAATAGGTTATATTAATTCGGTTTTGAGTAGGTTATATTGGGTTTGAAACTTTGAATATGTTGGATTTGAATATGTTAGATAATTTAGATTTAATTTAGATTTAAATTTGAATTAGAGTTATATTTTCTTAAAATTGATTTGCTGATATGCAGCGGCTTGCATAGTTGCATTGCATATAATTAATTGTGTTAGGCTTAGGCAGTAGGCACTATGCACTTATGCAGAGGCCAGAGAGCCAGAGAGCCAGAGAGGCTTGCAATTTGCATATAATTAAATGTGTTGGACTTGGTCAATAGGTTACAGGCAGAGAGGCAGAGAGGCTTGCACTTGCACTCTTGGCCTCTTGCAGCTTGCTGCCTCGGTGCCTCTTTATTTGTTTTTATTTTTTTTAGATTTAATTTAGATTTAATATGTATTTAATTTATATTTAATAGGTTTGTTATTTAGATTTAATTTATGTATTTAATTTAGATTTAATTCGGTTCTAATTTTTGTTCTAATTTTATGTAGAAAATGACATCTTCTCCTCCCCGTCAATCGGTTGAGCAAGTAATTGAGTCATTTGGCGAAGATATATTTGGACCGCCACCTCCTACCTCAATTTCTCAACCGATACCACCGTATCAAACTCAAGACCTTAATTATTATCCGCAAAATCCTCCTCCACCGTATCAACAAAATCAACCACCGTATCCGCAAAATCCTCAACCGTATTATCCTAATCCTCAAAATTATTATCCGCAAAATCATCCTCCACAGTTTTATCCTCCGCAAAATCCTAACCTCTGCTATAGTGGACCGGGAACTTCTTCTTCCAACGCATCGAGTCAGTGGACCGGGGCACCCTCTCATTATACTCCTTCTCTACCACCGCTAGCACCGCATCCTGAGATCACAAGCGTCCCGCCGTCACAAACTCCTTCCACAGCGTCTCCTTCCACAAGCGTCCCGCCGTCACCACAAACTGATGCAGAACCGATTGTAGAAAAGAGGAAGAGGAAGCAAGCACCCAATTACTCGGCAGCTTGGTGGAGATATTATGACATGACCAAAGATGCCAATGGTGTCCTCGTCTCCGCAAGATGTAAGGTTAGAATATGCAGAAAAACTTTCATTTATGTCAAGTCCAATGGCATGTCCGCATTTAAAAAACACGCCGAAGGCCACATGAAAAACCATGAGGAACCGCAAGAAAATCCTACACCGGGGTTGGTCCAAACTCTTATGAACCCGGACGGTACTAGAACACACCATAAATATGATGAAAAACGGATGCTTAAGGAATTTGCCCGGTACATTGCCCATAAAGAACAACCAATAGTATGGGTAATTGTTTGAGTTTTGCCCGGTTAATTATTAAGGGGTGTGGTGAACCATTATACAAGAGGTTCCACCATAGAAAAATGGTAAAAGAGTTGAAAAGGCAGTATTTCGAGTATAAAAATGACCTACTAGCCATATTTGCGGTTGCAAACTATAAGATCTCAATTACAAGCGATATTTGGACGGCCGGTAAACATGGTCTTGGGTACTCATGTATTACCGCGCATTATATTGATGAAACTTGGGCATTACAAAAAAGGGTCTTAAGCTTTCGGGTGTTAGAGTCTCCGCATACCGTACAAATTATTTACCAATCAATTATTGATGTTTTGCACGAGTACAACTTAAAAAGGGATTTGGAGAACAAGATTTTTTCTATTTCTTTCGATAATGCCAGCAACAACATCAAATCCATTGATTATTTCACCCGGTCACTAACCCCGATCATGAATGGTGAAATGTTTCACCAAAAATGTGCTTGTCATGTACTAAACCTTACTGTAAAGGCGGGCTTAAAAACAGATGCGGTACAAGAATTAATTATTAAATTTAAAGGTGCCGTTGCCTTTATTTTCTCAAACGGGGTACGAAAACAACGTTTTGCCGAATTGTGTCAAAGGTTGGGAATGGGTCACTTGAGAGTACCTTGGGATGTAGATATCCGTTGGAACTCTACCTATAGGATGCTCGCCCGATGCCTTCCGTACAAGGAGGCTATAAATGAGTCCTTGAGGAACTCAACCGATAACGATGAATTGATACTTACCGAGACCGACTGGAAACAAATATCAAACCTAAAAACATTCCTTGGAGTATTTTTCACTGCAACCGTAAAACTATCATGCTCGTACACACCTACGGCACATGAGTTGCTCCATCATCTCTACTATATTTCCAAGGTATATAGTCAGTTTGAACAACAAGTACCAAACATGGATGAAGCCCTCGAACCGATCGTACTTGCCATGAAAGACAAGTTCCTGAAATATTGGAAAGAAGTACCCCTCCTGACCATTATCGCAAATTGCCTCCATCCGGCGTTCAAGAAGAGGTTAACGGTAAAAATGCTTCAAAGGTACAAGCACAATCTTAAACTAAACACATCACAAGAGGAGACACGCGTGACCAAGGCATTGGATGAGATGTTCAGCATATACAATGCAAGAATAAATGTCGATCGACCGTCTACGACCCGTCGCGGTTCTAGGTATGAATATAAATATACATATGCTTTTAATCTCTATTATTTATAAATTAAATGTTATTTGACCACTATTTTTTAATAATGACAGACCCAGCAGCAGTAGTGGATTGCTAATGGATTTGCAGGATGATGAAGACCCGCAGTTGTCCCACAGTAGCACCAATGAATTAATAAGCTATTGTTTGGCGAGGACCGAACATGAGTCCGTTGACGTCCTACAGTGGTGGAAGAATAATGCAAGTGCCTATCCGACACTGGCGATGATGGCCCGCGACGTATTTGCCGTGCCCGTGTCAACCGTCCCTTCCGAATCATGTTTTAGTTCGGCGAACCGGATCCTCACCGACAAACGAAGTAAGTTGGGTGCACATGTTTTCGAGCGACTTGTGTGCTTGAAAGATTGGATTGATGCGGAAGAACGCAATCAACATGCTGGAGCAGAAGAAGCATCCGATGTCGAAACTCCTCCAACCGACGAGCTGAACGAGGATTCAGACGGTGAGCAGGAGAGCGATCTATGGTATATGCACCACGTCCACAACTAATATATAGGTAGTATCGGTATAATTTTCTAAACTCTTTTCAATCTTTATTATTATTTCTCTTAAATTAAAATTTTAAACATTTCAATTACTTTTTTAAATTATTCATTATTAAAAAAATTACTAACAAAAAAAAAAGTTAGAACTCCGCCTATGTTATTTTACATAGCCGGTCCCAAGCCCGGAATAAAGGAGGAGGGTAACTTTTATTTTAAATCTATTGTTTTAGAATAATTCGGTTTTTAAGATCAAGTAATTCGTTTTTTTTTTCCTAAAGCAATTGATTTAATGAATTTCTGTAATATCAAAATCGAATTTTTGTAATATAAATTGGAACAAAAAAAAAATATGGAAATTTGGAGAAAATCCGGCCCTTTAAGGCATTCGGTATAATTCAATGCAATTGATTCAATGCATGAATTCCTAAAACAAACTATTGAATTGGAAATTTGGAACAAAAAAACAGCAAAAAAAAACAGAAAAAAAAAACCCCCCGGACCGGACCGTTACCCCCGGGACCCGTGGACCGGACCGTCCCGGACCGTGGACCGCCGGACCCGTGGTTCAACCAAGGGCCGGGGTTGGCCTCTGAAAACCGGACCCGTCGGAACCGGGACCGTGGACCCGTCCGAACCGCCAGAACCGTGGACCGGGAGACCCGTGGACCGGACGGGTTTGGACCGTCCCGGACCGTTGTCAGAACACTAAAAGCTCCTAGCATGGGAATGAACTCTCTTGTTATTCCAATAGAGTTATGTTTTTCCGATCTCAATCATTTAAAATTTTTTATTCACGTATCTCGATAAAAAAAAATTTCATACACGAATTTCAATAAATTTAGTTGTTGGAATCGAAAAAGCAGAATTGAATTCTTTTTCATTGGAATAACAGGAGAGTCATATCCCCAGCATGAGCTTGTTCATTTGGCCACGTCATCTGGTTCTGGGACCACGTAGAGATTTTTTTGTGATGCTTGCAAAAATATGAGATATCTCAGAGGATGCGAATTCGCTATTTCGGGTCGACTAGTCCCTAGGGAAGAATCCGCATCCGCTCATCCCTCAGCCACACAAAACGAAACACATCATCCAATTCGGATCGTTTGCATTAACTTAAAATTTGAGTTAATACAGAATGAATTCGAACCGTGCGATCTATATTGCCGGATTGGCCAAGATCCTGATCGAACGGTCAAGATGCTAAACTTAAAATCTGAATTAATGCAGAGGATCCGGATTCACACATGACTACATGAGCACGGTTGCAGGAAGGGAAATTGCTAATCATCTCCGAAGAAAAATAATAATAAAGTAAAATTACAAGCGCGGCAAGTGGAACTGTGGAAAGATAGACTGAGCTGAGGCGAGAGATATGAAATTGAGCAGCGAACTATGTTGAGTAGGTGCTGTTGCAACGGTACCTTCTCTCTCCTCCCTGCTAGATCAATTTCTCCTCAGTCGTGCCGCGATGAGGCTTCTCGTACTCTCGATTTTACCCGAGACTTCGCTTTTGCGCCAAATCTAAGGCCGTTGAGGAGAGGTGGTTTGTGTGGCGAGTCGTCTCACTGGCGCTGTGCTACCAGTGCACGACCTCCTCCTCCTCCTCCTAATTTTGGTGGCGACGATTCCTCTGGTTATATCTCTCGTTAGTTTTTTTTCTGTTTTACTCTTGTTACTTTTTTTTACTTCTTCAAGTGATTGGAAAAGGTATGGCTCAGTACCAAGGTGGAGCTTAATTGAGATTAAATCGATTAAAAGAAAAGCAAATCAGAATCTCACCTTATTGTTTGCAATTTTGCATCTATGATACTGATACCTGGTACTGGGTAATAATAATATGGTAATCCAGTAATATTCAACACAATTTCTATTTTATTTTTTTATTTTTTTGTGAAATTTTACAGGTTTGCAAGAAGAATTCTCGAAAATACAGGATAGAGTACGAATATTCTTTGCGGTGCTTTTCTGGATGTCATTGTTCTTCTGGGCCAGTGTTTGGGATGGGACAGATGATTCCAGAAACAACAAGGGACCTCGGTTTAGGAAGAAATTCAAGTAAAATGTTGATTTTGAGTAGCATATTGTAGATTTGATGTGATAAATATGCTGTCATATATAGTTCCTTGATCAATTAGAATGCATAATACATTGTTATTACTCAGATTTTGTTACTTATCCTATGAAAGTTGGTCTCATAACATTCGCTTGGGTTATGTTTGGTTGCTACTTAATTTTAAGGATTAAGAAGGTAGTTTTTAAGTTATTCTTGTTTAATTGGAACTTGTTATTTAAATTATGGTTTAATTATCAACCAATGAGAATAGAGACACCCAAAAATAATCTGTCTCTGACAATGAGCCCTACTAATCGAGTAAATAAATTCATTTAGAGAGGGAGATTAACTTGCTCTGTCCGAACTTCATATAACTTGATCATATTTACTTCTCATTTGACAACTTAAATGTAGAGTAAGTCCCTACTCTACTCTTGCCCCACAACCAAACACAACCTTAGAACTAAAATGGTGAATATGTCTACAATTCTGCATACGGGGATCAAATGAATCTTCTTTTATTCAGACAACCAAACTGAAGTTAGAAACTTCTTTTTTGAAACATAGAGAACATAAATATAGTAAGGATTCCAAGATATAAAACAATTTACAAGTTGTCTCAATTTTGAAATTTGTCTTTATCCCCGTGAAACTACAAACTCCGTACAAAAATGTTCAACCTTTGATCAGAATTCACAAGCATTAGCTTCTCTTTGCTGTGATAGCTGTTTTCGAGACAATTTATGTCCAGTTTGCGCCAAGACATGGCACTGTATGCTCCCGAGTTGGCGAAGTTCCGCTACTCAGGTATTGTATAACAAAGAAACAGTCGCTTTTCACTGCTATGAGATGTACATATTATTTGTGCCTTATTTCTGCAGATATAAGGACATTTAATTATATTAGAAAAAAATTATTCAACGAAATTAACAAATTTAATACATGCTAGTTGTTAGTAGCTGCTCGATACCATGCCATTCAGGTCCATGTCATCATTAATCCTTGATTAGTAAAGAATAAGAACTAGCACATAGGAATTTACGAAATAAACAAATCCATAGATAAGAAACAATTAAGTAAACAGAAAACAGTACCTTTCTAGTTGCTCTGCCACGATGCACCAGTGTTTACTAACTTAATGTAGGCATCTTTAAAATCGTCAAAGAATTTAAGTTGATCCCCAGCATAAGTGTTGATCCACCTATATAGATAATCCGGAATCAGTTGGAACTATTGAGAAAATGACAAGCCTATATTTTGCATTAGCATTTGAAGCAGAGGATAAACCTCAAGCATTCATCATCTTCAACTAGAGCCCTATCAGACGGCAAGCCTATCATGTTTGACATTCCACCTTTGCACGGATGAATTTAAAAATTAGGAAACTTGGGTAGAAAATTTGAAGAATTATAACTAATAACTAATTGTCAACAAATTGAGTTGCAGCATAAAATCAACAATAGAATGAGGCAAAGGAATTATTACTTGCAGAAGTCCATGGTTTTTCAAGGAGCATCTTGAAGTATGAATTATCGAATACAAAAGGGTCTTTAAACCCCTTGTTCCCTATTGTATGAGCCCCTGATAACACCACCAGCTCTTGCGTCCTATACAGATAGGTAAATTATCATCAAAATGCCAGTCAAAGTGAGGGGTTCCTCCAGCTTACTTGGCCCAAACAAATTCTGACGAGAGATGATGTAAAAGAAAGGCAACTGTAGAATGATTTAGAGGAGTAGAACTAGGGTGTTCTTAAGCTCACTTATTCTTTGATGAGCTTTAACTCCAAAACCTATCGGAATGATTTCAAACCACAAATCCAAACCCGTTGAAACCATTCTACTTCATGAGGTGTTTACATGCAAGATTTATAAATATTTGAATTAATTTAGTATAAAGTCAAGCGGTCTAAAAAAGAACGTTTATTAGTTAATTTTAATCAGTGTTCTAAATAGCGCGCTATAGCGGCGCTATAGCGCCGCTATAGCATTTTTGGACCCCAAACGCTACGCTATGACATCAAAATGCGCTATTTGCGCTACGGCCGCTATAGCGACCGCTACAGCGCTATAGCGGTCCGCTATTCGCGCTATTTGCGCTATACAATATGGGTTTTATTTTTTAAAGCAATTTATATGGGTTTTAAATAAAGATAAAAAAATCTCAAACCGAAATTGAATTTGTTGCTACTTGCTACAGATAAATCAATTTGAAATTGGGAATAGAAATTGAAATTTGAATAGAAAAAAAGTCCAAATCGAAATAAAATTTGAATAGAAAAAAAAATTATGTCATGAATCATGATGCTTAAGATATTTTTAATAGGAAAAATCGATAGTTTATGATATTACTATGGATATTTTGAACCGCAATTTGAACTTTGTACTGGTTCAATATGAATATTATAATTTCTTAATTACTTTGGTGTTATTTATTGTTCTATGAGACTTTAGATAATGTTGATATTTAGTACAAATATTGAATATACGAAATGTAAAAAAAAAACGCTATTTGGAATAGCTTCCGCTATAGCGACGCTATTCGCTATAGCTTTTTTTTTAGCCTTCCCGCTACGACGCTATAAACGCTATTTAGAACCTTGATTTTAATACATTCATTTTTCATCATTTTTTTTACCACTTGACTTGTATACTAAATTAATTTGAAAATTTGACTTGTAAACGCATCACTCATAAAGTAGATCAGTTTAACGATTTGGATTCGTCGTTTGAAGTCAATCCAATAGGTTTAGGAGTTAACTGTTAAGAACACCCTAGTTCTACTCTGATTTAGAGCTGCATGACTCCTCCAAGGATTGAGGAAATCTAAACTGCACTGTGAGCTCTGCACAAGATTGCCCCTCCTCTCTCGTGTTTTATATTTTTGTGATATTATGGAGGTCTTTCGTAATATTTGCTAGAAGATGACTATCTTGTATGGTGCTTTAGGGCGTGCCCCAGAGAGGGGGCGAACCCCTTCATTAAAGGGAAGGAAGGGGAACTCCGCACAACGACGGTCTGCCCACGCCGTTCACCTACTCCAGAAGAAGGTAATCAGAAAGGGAAAGGAAGGAACGCAGGTACTGTAGCAAGGGGAACACGGGGGAACACGCTGTACAAAGTTCTGAAATTCGTACCCCCCAAATCGGGATGTAGGTTTCACTGTAGCGAGAGGAACCCGCACGCTGCTCCTTCCTTTCTCTTCCTTCCCCTTCCTCTCCGTACTGGTGTTGTGGAGCACAGCCTTAGTTTTTGTCTGCATAGATGTACTTTTGGGGCTGATGAGCTGGTACTTGTCTAGTACCAGTAATTGGTGGCTTCAGGTACAAACAAAACAAACTCTCTTATTTTGCATGAAATTGAGTGAAAGACATGATTTAATGAGAAGCTGTATAAGCACCACTAATATCAACAATAAATAATAATAATAATTAATAAAGAAGTGAAATTATTTAATGGTATAAATCAAATAAAGTAAAAATAAAAAAAATGACATCAAAAAATGTGGTGAAAGACTCACGAAAATCCTTTATTTTGAAAGCATCTCTTCAGCGCACTTGCATCCAGTGTTTCTTCTGGAAGTTTCCCTGGTGCATCAGGTATGCTACAAAGAAATTCTTTTCTTCCTTAGCATAAAAAAAAATACAATTTCAAAATATAAAACAACTAATGATATGGTATGTTACCTTGAATCTACTCGACCTATCCTGATGGGAATTGTGGGGCCACCACACAATGCAACAGCCTCTGCACCAGCTACAGCAATCAAGTCGGCCCATGACACTACAAAGTTAAATCTATAAAACTTTAGTGAGATCAAATTTCATTCAAATTGTGAAATGTCATATGGCTTGCAATATGTACACATACCTTTCTGGATGTTTTCAATTTCACGCTTTGCCTTTTCCAAAACCTGTCAGTATTGAACCAACTCTTAAGTTGCAAATCATTCTGTTATGCAAACATATACAACAATATAAAGGAGACATATAGATAAAGATATGTCAATACCTTCACTGATTTGCTGAGACCAGCATTTTCAGGTCTGTCAAGTTCATAAATTATAGAGCCATTCATGCCACCTGCAATGCATCGTCATGCCATAAAGTTACACGTATCAGCAATGCCAGCATACGAAGCATTGAATGAGACTTTAAAATTACAAACCTGATTTGCTATCGAGATCAAAAGTGCCAGCATCGTGAAAGACCAGGCGAAGAATTCCAGCAGCCTTGGCCTTGGATAAAACACTCTTAACCCCATTTTGAATAACCAATAGTTCATTCGGCTCAGAACTGGAAATTACACAACATAACCCAAATAATTATGCTTTTATGAGCTTCAAATTATTTTCCAACAACCCTTAGCATTTTGTTGTTCAGTTAGAAGATGCGTATTTCAAATTAAATTGTGCAAGGAATTAGAAGGTAAGGAGATAAAAAAAGAAGGCATGAAATTGACAATGATTTAAGGTGAACTTACGCATTTGCTATTGGCACATGTGCAAGTACAAGAGAAAGAACTGTGGAGAGTACAAGACTTCTCTTCCCATAAGAAAGATAAGAGTTATCTGCAATGAATATTGGACAAGCCTGAAATTGTAGTGTAGCAGAGAAAGCAATTTTCAGTTCCTTTTTCTTTTCTTTTATCCTTTGGATGAAAAATTTAATTTAATATAATTAATTAATATCTATCAGTAGCACAAACCCAATAGTACGATGCACATTTTGTGAAAGCACTATATTACAGGGAGATGGAAAAGCATTTGACCAAGTTATAACGATTTATTAAACTAATTGACAGCAAAATTGATGCTAACATGTTATGCTTACATCAGTCCTTAGTACCATATACACAGAAAAACAGTACAAACTACAAAGTGTTGATTACTAATTCACTACCCGTTCAAAGTTGTGAGCAAGAGAGAAACGAACCAGGGGAGCGAAGAGACGAGGAGCGAGCAGCAGCAGCAGCGCAACGACGAGGCAGTAATCGCCGCTGTGAAGACACGTCACTTCTTGGAGATGTCGTTGCGCTTGTAATAGAGAAGCAGGTGGTGGTGGCCCACATTCTCTCCTGCGGAGTGCGGAGACGAGGCAAGCAAGGAGCTAAGGGATGAGACAACTGGTAACGATTCTGACAGGTTTTGCTTCGGTGCAATCTCTCCGTCTCTCTCTCTCGAATATCTCTAGTTCTCAATCTACCGAGTCCATAACCTCTGACTCTGAGGTAACAGCATATTCTGTTTAGATAAGGACCGTCCGATCAGAATCCGAACCAATCCGGTCTGAGGTGGCACACACGGCGCACCTTAAATAGTCGTGCTGATTCTGATCGGACGGTCCAGATCTAAGAGAAATACTCTGTTACCTTAGGTGACATCTAACCCACTAGGACTAGTTTGTACACTCCAATCCGAACTTTGGTGCATCGTCGGATCCGACGGTCCAGGTGGAAATGTGGAATAGATTGGAAAGCAGCGCTTGGACTACGGACAGTTTGATTGATTTTTAATGCTAATGCAGTAATGCAAGAGGTGCTAGGGTCCGGATTCTTTTTTTAAAAGTGTTCGGGTTCGAACTTTGATCGATATACTTATTAGTTTCAAATCAGGTTGAGTCTGAATTCGAATACTTATTTACCCGTAGATATTCATAATTTGTTTGTGGATTATCGAGTCCGGTCCGGATTCGAATCCGGAACGGATACATGTCACAAGTCACAAGCATTTGAGAAAACTATTTATGTTTAAATATAATTATAATTTCTTAAACATCTCACATAATATATTATTATAATATAAATTAAAAGCTGCTTCAAAATAATAATTATATTATTATTCTTTTTTCATAAATAATACAATATAACATGCTACATTGCAAAATAAAAATAATAACCCAAAATTAATTTGTAATTTATCTAAATTAAAAAATACTATCTTATCTATTCAACATTTGCAATTACATTATTCCAATAACTATTTTGTCAATTGCAGTAACAAATGAGAGCCTTTTCATAATTATTTTTTACATTAAATAATTATAAAAGAATGATATTATCATTTTATCGGGTATTTATACGGATATCGGGTCGGGTTCGGTTATGGGTCGGATAATTAAATCAAATTTATATCCTATCCATTATTATATCAGTTCCGGATCGGATATTAAATTATTAATTTTGTAACCGTATCTATAATTTAACTGGTTATATTTTTTAGACCATACCCTATCCAAATTAATTGGATCCGGATCGGTTCCGGATCAGTTCCGGATAATCGGATAAAAGTAGCACTTCTAGCTAATACGTGATCTTAAGTTCACAAGATGTTGGTGAATTTTGTTCTAAAACTCATGGATTAAGTTCACGATTAATTCAAATTATTCAAATTAATTTATGTGTTAATATATAAATTTATAATTTTTTTAAATTTTATTTAGCATATATTCCATTGGTCCGATGATATAAAAAATAAATGCATCAAAATAATTTATAATTTTTTACTGTTTGACTTCACACTAAATTATTTAATAATTATAATTTTGCACCTAAAAGAATCACTCGAGATATAATTTTGTTTCAATAAAACAGTTCAAATTCGTCGTTTATCAATTAAAAAGACAAATCCGACCTCCATATGTGGCACATATGTTTTACTGTTTTAGAAAAGAAACTTTGTGCATGATTCCGAAATAATTAGAACATTGAATAGATTCTAGTATTGAGTTGTCGATTGACCTGAACATGAAACATTAACATTTATAGAATTATAGTCCACCTTTTGACAGTATATTTAATTATTAATTACTATATTTCTCTGCACCGTTGGCTAGCAAATTTTCTATTTAGTGTTCGACATTATTTAGCAAACTAAGAGCAGAACCTGAGCAAAAATGTTAAAACTCAAAAGGCACGAGAAGAATTTTGCTGATTTTCAGAAACATAGAAACAGATATATTTACAACCACTTGACAGGTTTAAGCAAAGCAGACATCAGAGTTGAACTTTACATTTAACCGGCCATTTCTTTACAAAATACACAAATAAAAGCTCCACAACTCAAACCTTATATCTATACAAAAAGGTCGAGAGCATGGATTTTTCTCGCAAGTCAATTTACACTTAGAGAACATAATCAAGCGTCCTTTTAACCAAAAAGTGGACGCACCCCGCTCATCACCAAAATACACAACAATTAAAACTTACTTTTCCTCAACTTTTTGTTACACTTCTTTTTTACCTATTCGCACAGTCACTGCACACAAACACTGGTCCGGTATTGGCATTTATTGACTCAATTCCCGGGCCCACTCACTCATCATAACATGTCTCCAGCTCGATCAGTGGGGCTTCCCTTAGTTGAGCTCTCAACCCAATCTTCTAGTGCTCCAAAATCATCTTGAGGCGATCTTATTCCATCCAAAGGAAATGGTTCCTGCAATAAAGCGTAACCCTTTATGTCAGGTTAAGTAATTATGACAAAGCACCACTGAAACACGTAAAATACCTTATAACCCTTTTTCTCTAGTGCATCTCTTCCATATAATAATCCCACAGCTTATTTTTACCAAGCTTTACCATAATGACATAGTATGTGCCTTTTCTCATTTATTGTCCTTGTTGTTAATAATGTTTTCTATCATTATTCAGCAGTGAATCTTTTGACAATTTTTTATCCAGCTTCAAACACAAGTAAGATCGTGCATTTCAGATAATTTGATATTTTGACCCCTTTCAACTATGAATGGCTCATATTCATGGCCGATAGGTGCTTCAGATCCAGAAAAAGTCAAACCAGCTGAAAAATCATGTATAGAATTTTGAAAAAATTAGAAAAAAATAAATAAAAAAGTACCTGAATGCCAGCCGCCGGACCTTCACAATGGAAAAGAATAGGTCGGCACCGCTTGTCCTCGTTCATCAGGCTTGAATTCTGGAAGTGGGAAATTAGAGCGACCCTTCCCTGTATCCTTGCATATGCCAAGGATGCCACCTTCTCGCTGTTGAACTTCTCCCATTTTTTCCCATAGAATGACTGTCATGAAAATAGACCAAAACAACAAAAAATAAACATATTTGAAGGAAAATGTCCAAGCTATTGCTTAGACTTCATGTTGTATCAACATAGAAGCTAATTTGCCAAAAACAATTATCCAATTGTGCCATTGTATCAGTGCAAAGCTGACACAAGGCAATTCAGGTTGACTTTGGCTATACAGTTCAAGACATTAGCCATGTCCCAAATGAATGAAAGAAAAAAAAAATAGAGACTATTATTTGGAGAGTTACCTCATAGAAGGACGGAATGTGGGAAGGGGAAGACATGTTGATAAATGCATATCCAACATTGCACTTATTCTGCAAAAGTAACGGAATTAAGTGTAAGTAAAAGATGAGTTCAATCAATTATCTGTAAAACATATCTGACACAAATAGTATTGTAGATTTGCACCCTCAATGTATAAAACACCACAGCAATAATTCAACATTTTACTCTATTTTAAAGAAGGCAGATATATATCAAACACCAAATATTATTTAAGCCTTTCAGTGCAAGGAACAAACTCGCATCTCTCAAGAACAATCATAAGACCAAAAGAAAGTTGCTTAGCACTTGTAAAAAGTGTTACCTTAAAATCAATCGGCAAGTAAAAGAAATCGTATGTGCCCTTGTGTTTCTCATCAATAGCAGCCAAAAGCATCTTGGAGGTATACCTATCAAATGATACCAAAAATGTTAAATTTCAAAAATAAAAGCAACAAGTACAAAAAAAAACTAGTATTTACTGCTCGCCTACACCTCTCAATAGTACTGTACCATATGGTTCTTTTGATTAATAAAGTCCACATAATTTTAGTATCAAACTTCATCCATTTCAATCGACTTCTAATAGACTCAAAACATAAAAATAAGAAAAGAGAAGTACTTGTTGGGGATGTTTTTAATCATCAGAGTGGTGCGTGGATCATCTCCACTAATAATCTTCTCCAAATCAAGCTGGTACTGTTTCCTACTTTCTACCTGGCTTGGGCTTTCAATTCTTCTCATACGGGCGGCTCGGTCGATCAAAGCCTCCAAACCAGGCATCATGGGCGCACCAAAAGGAGAACTTCCAAACAATGTGGGCCCTAGCCTCTGTTGCGACGCCACTTGTGGCACTATCCTGAACTTGGGAGAGCTGCCATCATATGGTGAGCCCAGATTCATCATCATCCCATTGTTACGGCCTGGCCCAATGCTTCCAAATTTCGGTGGCAAATAGGATGTATCAGGGGACTCTGGAAGGAAGCCAATGTGGGTCTCGAAGGGCATGCCTGGTGGAGCAGATCCCACGTGGTGGTGGTTGTGCTGGGCCCCATATAAGATCCCTTGACCCCCTTGCACATGATGGCTGGTATTAATTGGCAAATAAGACGGTCTCGATGGTGGAGGAGACTGCCACGATGAAGATTGTGAGTGCTCAGAGTAAGGTTTGGGACTGCCCCAGAGAAACTGGGGTCCAGTTAAGGTCCCTGGACTCGAGTTCATGGCATCACTGGTACTATGGTCGGGAAAAGAGTGGGAGAAAGGATGGTCAGAGGAAATAGAAGTGCGGTTTGGGTCTTTGCCAATTGGGGCAATTTTCACTGAGTTGCTTGGCATGAATGTTGTTGCAGGGAGGGAAGACAAGCCAGAAAACCCGTTGCTGCCAATTGGACTGATGACCCGGCCCCCACTTGGTGACTTGCTCATACCCTGAATCAGGCTATTGTCTGTTGGACTAAATGCCCATGTTCCTATTCAAAAAGAAAAAGAAAATCAAATTAATTGAACAATTGAAGTGCTGATTGCGGGTTTTGTTATTTACAAAACTGAAAAGCAAACACAAGTCAATTGCCAGATAATGTTGCACAAACCAAAAAAAAAAATCTGGAAAGATGATACTTCACAAAACAAGGAGAAAGATTTGGGGCAACTATTACCAGGAGGAGAGTTGCCAATAGGGGAACCAACATGCGGCCTGTAAAGTCTCGATTCTTCTTCAAAGTCATGGCCTAGTTGTTGCATCAAGCTGAATTAAATAGGTTCAAAACAGTAAGATTACAGAGTATCAGACACTAAACATACTGTAATAAGCATCATAATGAATAAAAGAAAGGGATGTGGAAGAAGACAATACTTGCGACGAGCACCGCCAGGTCGACTTGGCTCCAACTTGATTCTTTTTCCAGCTATTTCACTCTTGTTCAGTCCTCTAAGAGCTGCATCGGCTGCTCTCACATCGTAAAACTCTATGAACTTGTGGTGTCGTTTATGCGGTGTTTCTCTTATCTACGACGACAATATGTAACTTTATTTCAAATTCTTTAACAAAGAAGGATCCACATGAACTTTGACAAGTTGCTTGGACAGAGATTAACAATGAGGAGGTAAGCAAAGATAATAAAAAAACTGCTAACCTCCTTTACTTCACCATAAGCTCCAAAGATTTGCCGAAGCTCCTCGTTAGAAACGGAGGGTTCTAAATTAAAAATAACCAAAGTTCCCTGGTTCAAATCTTTCTCAGATGGGTTGTCCTGTGAAATCCATGAAGTAAATGACTGTCATAACATGATTGAAACCAAGCTAACTTCAGTAACATGAGAAACCGACACAACATAACAAAAAGTTCCAGAATAAAACTAGACAAAATAATCTGTTGTATAGACAAATGAAAAAATGTACCTTCGGGATTGAGAAATGAATATCAAGCTTCCTCCTGCGCAGGGGCTTATTTTGTAGACCACGCATTGCTTGCCGTGCATCGCGAATATCATAGTAAGATATCATCACAAACCCTCTGTGCTTTGTTGCGGTGTATAGAGACCTGATATCCCCATATATCTACAGAAAATTTCAGAAGTAAATTATGCGCGATTGGACAAAAATAATAAAGGATATGTAGGAAAGAAAATGGTAGGGTCTAAAAGAAAAAAAATGACAACTGATCATGGTGAAGGCCTCACATGACCAAACAAACAAATATCATATTTCAAATAAAATTGCATATCCATCAATTTTAAAAGTCCACAGTTGAATTAGCAATTGGCAGTACAAACTTCTGAATTCTTCTACCTGTTGTTTTTACACGATCAATGAAAGCAAAAACTTACCTCAAACATGGCCCTCAGTTCGGAATCCTCCACATTGCTGTTAATGTTTCTAACAAACAATGTTCTAGAAGGATGTTCACCATAGGGATGCTCCCCGGCCACGGCCCCACTGACCCCACCTAATTGACCTACAGCGCCATTCAATTTAAGCCCATCGGAAAGAGTAGTCCTAGCAAAACCCATGGTAATTGAATCAGTCGGGTCAGAATCCATCTCCATCCCCCCACTGCCAAAAACATCATACTCCTCCAGTTCCTCTGCCGGTTCCGGCATGTCAAAATCACCAAGTATGCCTGCTAGAAGGTCCTCTTCATCTGGTAGAGCAAAGTCCTCAGCTGGTTCTTTTAACTCCATGTCGTCTCTCAAATGCTGCAAGTCAGGGGTCCCGTCGTCTATCGATGGTGTGCCATGACCCGAATCAATTACTAAAATGGTGAAATTATATTAGGATAAAATGCAGTTAGAACATAAAATAGTAGGAAAAATGAGAAATCATAATGTGAAAATTTAAAAATAAAATTGAAGTACATCTATCATGAGGAAGAACAGGTAAGGAACTGGAGAAGAAGCTGGCATCGGCTGACTCGAAACGAGAAGTGAATGGGATTTTCCACGCATTGCTCACAGCCATTGGAGTAGGGGTTGTTTTCACAGATGGGATACCTAAAGCCTCTGCAATATTAAGAAGAAGAAAAATTAAGCAACTGAAATTGATAGAGACAATAGCAAAGGAAATACAAACATAACTAGTTGGCTTTTAGATTACCCGGTAAAATTGGATAGTCAGGAGATTTATCCATTGCATTAACCCTGGTAACAATGTGACAATGAAAATTAAAGTGAACACATTATAAGAAAAGCTCTGACAAGCTCTTTTCAATCATCAAAAGTTCCCAATATACTTTTTGCAATAGTGGGAGCCATTGAAAAAAGAAACAATTAGGGGAATTCTAGAGGAAGGTATTATTAACACTTCTAAAAACAAAGAGAAGGATATATACCTGAACAGTTCACAATTTCCAATGTCATGTTAAGTTCATAGCTAACTTTGGCAATTCAGAAAACAGCAAAGGACAAATTTAAGAACAATTGCAGAATTTTATTTATAGATTGAAAAAATATATACTCCTGACTTCCCCAGTGGATTTTCAGTTTCAAATCCTTCATTTATCCCAATCAAGGAGGCTATTAGTTCAATCGCATAACCTCAAATGAATGATCATGAAAATTCAATGCAACAAATTACTTGATCAGAAGAAAACTAGCAAAAATACCCGCACAAAAAGACAAAAATAAGATCAAAGGGGAAATAAATTGCGTGCTGGAGTGGAATTTCACCTCGCTTGAAGCAACTAATCTGAAGCTCGCAGAAATCACGCTCGATCAACCTCCTAATTCGCCTCGATTCGCGCTCGTCTATTAGAAATCAGAGAATCAGAAGTGCTTTTAAACGATTGCGATGTGATACTGATACATGGTAGTAGAAAAGGGTTGATGGGTTCTCTCTCTTTTGTATTTTCTCGAGTGGCTTGGGTTTACACAGTGCTAAGTATTATTTGAGAGAGAGAGAGAGAGGGAAGAGAGAGAGGAGTAATGGGATGGGAATTTCGCTGTATTTGAATAGAAACTCGCGTCCGTTGACACTTCTTCGCTCCACCCCCTTTCAAATATTAAATTAATATTTTATTACCAATTTATCGCATACAAAACCACCCGAAATTTTTATTAATATCCAAAATATTTATTTAATTTCAAAATCTACATCTTGTTTGATAAGATTTCGAAAACTGCACAAACTGCAGATTTATTTTCCAGTTTTAGACCGAATTACCGCATTTTACTTCCGCAAAAAAAAATTGCGGTTTTTATTTTGAAATTCCAGAACCGGGAAATAAATTTTCGGTTTTAGTTTTGGTTTTGGAATTCAGAAAATGTTATAATTTATTTATTTTTTGTATTGAAATATTAGAAATATATTATATATTTTTTTGAAAATAGATGGTATACAATATAATAAAATTTACTAGAAAAACTGCAACAAATAATCCGGATCAATATTTTTCAAGCCGGATTTTTTATGGCGGTAAGAAAAATTAAAATATTTCTTTGTGTGAGAGATTTTTTTTTCAAAAATAGAAGGATAACAATATCTTCTGTATTTATCTATAAGTGACTTTTGAACCAGGATCAATAACTCAGATTCAAAATATTTTTATTTTTTCAATAACACGCAAAAAATATTTTAATTTTTCTTACAGCCTCGAAAAATCCGGCCTGAAAAATGTTGATCCGGGTTATTTGTCGCAGTCTTTCTAATAAATCAAATTATATAGTATTTCATCTATTTTCAAAGAAATATATAATATATTTCTAATATTTCAATACAAAAAATAAATAAATTATAACATTTTCTGTTTAAAAAAAACTCAAAATCAGAAATTTATGTTCTAGTTTTGGAATTCCAAAACCAAAACTGGAAATTTATTTCCCAGTTCTGGAATTCTAAAACCGGAAAATAAATTTGTGGTAATACAGCCTAAAATCGGTAAATAAATCTACAGTTTGGATAGTTTTCGAAATTTTGTCAAACAGGGTATAGATTTTGAAAATTAATATTTTTTTTGGATATTAATAAAAATTTCGGCAAAACCACCGTTGTTTGCAGGCTAATTTTCTACTCCTTTTGTATTATGGAAGACGCCAATTCGATTGCTAAATTCACAATTTTCCCCGTAATTCTCTCATTGGATTGGTTCAAAAAAATATTATTTTGTGATTGTAGAAAATATCAAACATTGTTTTTGTTGTGGGGTCAGAAAAAAATATGCATACCATTGATTCAATGCAAGTCATATTTGGAAGTGAATAGATTATGTTTAATAAAAAAATACAGTTTAAAGATAAGAAGATAACTCTTACCTAACTTCGTATAAAAGAATCAATAATTATTTTCTATCACTTCATTTATTCTCACCCTGAATAAACTGAATAAAGCGTAAGCGTACTGGTTAATTTCTTATCGTTCACTTTATTTCATTTCAGTTTCAAACTTGAGTACAGTTAGAGTGGAAAAAATGGCACGGCGGAGTCGGCTCCGTCACGAAACAACACGGTTTCGGACGGAAAGGCACGGTTACGGGACGAAAAAGCATGGTTACGGCACGGAACGGCACGGTTACGGCACAGCACGCGTGTCAGTTACGTGCCGTGACCATTCACATGCCGTGTCTATCTTTTGAAACTTTGGCACGGCACGTAAAAGATTTAGTCACGGCACGGCACGTCACGTAATCACGCGAGTCACGACTGTACAGTATAAAATATTATTATTCTTGTCTGCTTTATCTCATTTTTCAAATTAGTCATATTGTAATTCTATAATTTTTACGGAAATGATTTTAATCAACATGCTTTTTCAGCATATATTTTGTCAGCACAAATTGTCCATATCATACAAGATTCCCACTTTACATAACATATTAAGTACAAATCTTGTATTTTGTTTTTGCTAAGTGTGCATTCTATATAAAAAAAGAAATGAGCATTTATTGAGATCTTTTACAAGGATGCTAATGCTATAAGCCTATAACAAGGGATTCAAATATGCTGAAATCCAAAATCACGAACAGTAACGCTGAAATTTCTAAAATTCTACATCCAGCCGTTGAACTTTTTTGAGATACGTGCACAGCAAAACTAGCTGTTTCGAGATACGTGCACAGAAAAAATTAAACAGTTGGATTCGAAATTCCAGAAATTCCAGAGATACTGTTCATGTATCTTGGATTTAAGCTAATTTGAATCCTATAACAAGATATCTTCATTTGAATGCTTTTACAACTTTATTACGACATGAATCTTTTCCTTGAGGGGACAAAATTCTCTGGGATTTATCATATGTTCCCTTGAAAGAGGCCTTTCTCTAATTAAATTGACTATTTTAGGCCAATTTTACACAAGTCCTAATTTTTCAATCTATTTTTGTGAAAGATTTCAATGATATTTGGCTATCTTGTCATAGGAGGTCAATTTGAGTCCGATGCCCATCAGACTCAAAGTGAATTTGATGGGTTCGATGACTGTCCGATCTGTTTTAAGATTCGTACCCGTAATTTTTGTGTCTGTTTTAAAATTTATGCGCACGAATTTTAAAGCAGATCGGATGGTCTCGAAATCCATCGGACCCAAATTTGAGTCCGATGAGCATCAGACCCAACCTGCTCTCTGACAAGTGCCAACTTTATAAATAGCAATTATAAGATAAATTTTGTTTCTATCCTTTAGTGCAAATGGAACCATTGTATCCAGTCAATTTCTGTCAAAGTGGAGGAACTATTTTTTGGGTCCTTCCTTGAACAATTTGCACACTCTGATTACGTAATTAGGATTTATCCAATAACAATTACTTTTATAATAAATAATATTATAATACAAAAAAATTAAATTATACAAAATTGTAACATACATAATCAAATGATTAGAAAATTTAATTGTTTAAAAATATATCCAAGCAAGGAGATCCGTTCAAGAAAGGGCAACCGTGTACCGTGGCATTTTGTTTTATGATAAAATAGACAAGCGTTGACTTGACCATGGGACTTGATTTGTTCTTCATAACTCATTGTTGTAATAAAAATTTAAATTGTTTATGAATTTTTGTTACCTTTGTACTAAATTTGGTTTGGTGGTACTTGAACATTTTGTGGGTCACCGTCTGATAACTTCACCTGTATCATTGACATGATTAGAATGAGGTATGACATGTTGGGGCTAATTAAATTTGACACTAATAGGGGACTATGCTAAATGTGACCCAGTATGATATTTTGTCCTTTCTTTTCTAGCTTTTTATACCTTTCTTGGTCTTTTCTGTTCTTACTGAAAATAAATCTGATGAAATTCCAAGATCGGATACTGTTTATTCTGAAATCTCTGCAATTTGAAATTCAGCCATTGAATTTTTTTCGAGAACACATCTTGGAATAGTTCAATAGCTGGATTCGGATTACAGGAATTTCAGGGTGAACAGTACCGACCTCGGATTTCAACAGATTCGGATCTGTTCTTACTTGAAATTCCAACTTGAAGAGTTTAAGCTGATTTTCTTTTTATTTTTAATTTAATCAGAATTATATTTCAATTTAAATTTGTAGAAAATTGATTATGAATTTCGAGAAAAGAGAGGTTGCTTGTACGCGAAGCTCTTCCCCGGCTGTTTTTTTTTTTTTTTTTCTGACATGGGAATTGAAAAAATGAATTTATTTTTTAGTCCAAAATTCTAAGGTATTTTAATAAAAAGAAAAGGGACCAAGTCTTCCAATAAATTGAAAATTTATAATTTTGTCTTTTGAATTTTATATTTTATGTATGTATCAATATTGTTTACTTAGCTCCTATTAGAAAATGAAATTACACTATATTAGATTTTTCAGCATCTACAATTTCAATTTTCTAACTCTGTTCTTACAGAATCTAGCCTCTATCTGGCTCCAAGTCTAAAATCGTGATTTCGAAGCGGGCTTATATTTTTTTTTTTTAAATTAGTTGGCGGGTTCGGATTTACAAATCACAACTCATACACTGACGCAGAAGTTAGTGTGTTAAAAAAAGAAAATAGGGTGGAGTTTTTTTACCCAACATTCTTATTTTTCAAAATTTCTCATGAAACTGAAAGATGTAATTTGAAACTTAATTCTGATTAAATAAAAGTTGGGCATTTTAAGGGTTAGGCGATGAATAAGACACTACAAAATTTGCCTTTTTTTATTCTTTTAAGAAGAATCCATTTGTGGGGAATGGGGATCACATGCAGGGCATTTAGGTATCATTGGCTGGTACAGTCATACGCATTTTCAAGACGCACCAATCTTTTCCCTTGTTAGATTAAGATTGTTATTAAATTAGGTACACGAATCTAAACCTAAGACAAATTTTTGGGATCTTCTGTAATATATATAATGCATCAAAAAATATACATAACAACGAACGAATGGTGTAGTGAAAGGATAAGTTCAACTGACTATGCTCAGCTCAATATATTACTAATTTTTTTATACACATGAGCTGTCCCCATCTCTTTTAGAAATACTAATAATTAAAAATGATATTTTCTCAGGAAAAACCACAATGAATTATAATTGTTTGTTTGTGTGATCTCTGAAAATAAATAGAAGCTAGCATAGATGAGATGTTGCCTGGTAAAGTGGTAATGAATGAATGGCGACTAAGATATTTTCTCTAACTGGAATAAACAAAACAAAACAAAAGAGAGAGAACTAGAGAAGGTAACATATCCGTGATGGATAATCTCTCTTTCGTGTAACTATCAATGTGGCGTGCACTTTGGATGGTGGTTGGGAATTTTTAGATCCTTTCCACCGTTAAAATTTCAAAGGAAGTTTCACATCACCTCTCTCTCATCTCTCTCTCATCTCCTCTACTGAGAGGTTAATTCTGACGAAATTGCAACAAAATTCGAATAGTATTCAAAACCTTTATTACTATGCGTTTGTATTTTAGTAATGATAGCAAAATGTGCAGCATGTGTTTATTTGTCTGTGGGCCGTGGTGCTACTCTGCTACTTGTTACATAACAGGAATTGCCACTATTTGTCTGTGGGCCGTGGGCTCCTCAATTTTTTTTTACCAGAATTGTCATATTTTCACCAGCGGCCCAAATTGGGGCTCTGTGTAATACAATATTGACCGAAATTTTTATTAATAAAAAATAAATAAATAAAATATTGCCAAAGGGGTTTGATTTGGTGGAAATTCAATATCTAAGTAAACCGGGTTGGTTTATTCCGTCCCACTAATTCATCTCTGTTTGAACTAATTACCGCTAATCAAATTAACTGAATAGGAAAAAAAACCAAAAACGGTATATTCATTTCCGTCCGACCGCAAAAAAAACAAAAACAATTAAAACAGGGACGGAATAGACCGTGCCGTCCCAGGAGAGAAAACAAATATACTGTCCTTGATTTTTTGTCCTGTTCAGTTAATTTAATTAGCAGTGATTAGCTCAAACGGAGATGAATTAGTAGGACGGGCTAAAATGACCCGTTCCGAGAGACGGGATTTACCAACTCAATTTACCGAAATATTGAATTTCCGCCAAATCAAACCCCTTTCGCGATATTTTATTTATTTATTTTCGATTAATAAAAATTTCAGCAATATTGATACTTTGAATCCGGCCGTGAATATAAGCAGATACTTTCAACCCTGCTTCCAGTGTCAAACTAAGGAGGGTGGTGGGTACCGTAATTGCCATGTATACCAACTCAAGATAATATTTTTTTCTTAGTATATAGGATAAAAAAACTAAAAAAGCTTGGAACCAGCTGCATTAATCATGCGACTTCAACTTCTTCTGAACTAACTGTATCTTTTGTTTCTACTTTCTCAAAAAAATCATATATCAATACTATGCGACTAAAATAATAAGTAATAAATCATTAGTATAACAAAAAAAAATACAAATAATGAATTATTGGTATGTTATGCAGTTTACTAAATCAAATTTAAGAACATAGAGTACCTTTGTTATGGTTTAGGATGTAAACGGTCGGATACGGATAGTTAAAAATCAAACCGTATTTTTATACATTACAATTATTCGGATACGGATACAAATATAGATAGTCTTGGATACAGATACAGATCGGATAATTTAAGTAATTTTTCAGATTCGGATCCGGACGAACCGTTTACACCCCTACTCACAATACAATATGGTTTCATCACAGTACAACACATGTGCTGGTCACGTGCTATGATTAGTATGTTCCGTGCCATGATTATTCGCACATCACGTCACGTGACATATTTAGTCACGGCACGACACGACACGTGGTATCGAATTGTGAATCTTAAATAAACTAACTTAAATCATGAAAAAAATTATTAAATGTGACCATGCGTCACAAACATCACGTATGGTCATAGCGTGACTAATGTGTTGTAATCATTCATATGTTACGTCATGTGACCAAGTTACGACATGACTAATCACAGCACGCGACGTCATATACTTACATGCCTATTTCTTCGTACACCTGTGGGTGGATATTTTGATGGTCCACTCATCATTTTAATCATCCGATGGAACAATTTGTTTATTAGTTATTAAGTTGCATTAATGAAGAAAGTGAGCAATTAATTCTAGACACCACTTACGAAATTAGGGAAAAAAGGAAGCAAATGAATAAATAACCAAGACACCATCATATGGACAATTGTAGATCATTATTTAAACTATCATGCATGATGCACCACACCATTCCATAATTTCCTTAACGTTTATACTTGTTTATATAATTATATACCAAGTAATAATTTCAAATAAACTCGTGCATATGTTCAAAGTTTAAATAATCATATTGTACTAGGTTCAGAGAGCAACAATTTGAGGACCTGTTCGGCTGCCAGGCGGGAACAGGAATGAGTTTGGGTTCGGGTTCAATTTGAATAGTCGAAATACTGTGCATGTGGCAGTGGCAGCCGAACAGGTCCGAAGGATGTGGAGAAAAAGAAAAGTAATAGGTAAGAAAAAAAAAAAAAGTTGTACGATTTTACTGCTATTCCTCAATGTGTAGACAAATTGGAATTTTTTATCCGTAAAAAAAAATATCAAAAAAGAAGAGAAATTAAAATAGTACATCTTAATTTTTATTAGTAGAAGGATATTTTACCGATTCAAACTATTCAGAGTTTGAATCGATATAAATTTCACAGATCCAAACTAATTTTTTTTGCACACGTTTACATACTTTTAGATTTTTTGTGGCTTCACTATCTATGACTCTTTAATTTATACTATGCTTCTCATAGAGAACCCAGACACAGTTCTATTTTTTCTGAAAAGAAAAAAATATATAATATATATAGATCGGTACTAATCCTTCTATCTATAAAAATTCAGCTATATCTTTTCCTATATCTTTTCTGTTTCTCTCTTTTTTTTATATATATTTTCAACGGATAAAAAATTCTCCAGATAAAGACGTTATAATTATTGCTTTTGTTCAAGACACCTTGATCTGCTTACTACTCATCGTCATCCCCCCTCTTCGTCGCCTCTTTGTCATCATGTACTGACCATAGTCACAGCATTTGTTAATAATTTGTTTTTTTGGTGATGACGAATTAAATGTCGAATTATTAGGTTGACTGAACTTTGACCAAATTATTCCCGAATTTTATGAACTTTTTCAGAATTTTACAATTTTTTCCTGAATTTTTTCCGAATTTTTCTCAGAATAATTTTTTTTGCTTCCTGATTGAGATCTCTGGTTCGGATAATTTCGAATCATTTCTGAATTATACCCGAATTATTTTCGAATCACAAATTTTTGACCTCGCTGAACTGAACCTGAATGATTCATTTGTCAATCATAGTCACAAGATTCGCGAATAATTCGTTTTTTGGTGAAGACGAACCGAACGCCGAATTATTCAGTTGACCGAATTTTGACCGAATTATTTCCAAATAATTCGCGAATTTTACGAACTTTTCCCGAATTTTACGATTTTTTCCTGAAATTTTCTCGAATTTTTCTCAGAATATTTTTTTTTGGTTTTTTTCTTTCTTATAGGACTGAGATCTCTGATCCGGATAATTCCGAATAATTTCTAAATTATACCCGAATTATTTCCGAATCACGAATTTTTGACCTTGCCGAGCCGAACCGAATCCGAATAATTCATTTGTCACTACAGTACAGACAAGGCAACAAGGGTTGGTACAGAGATGAATCATGATGCGTTATTGTTAAAAGTTAAAACAGTAAGGTTTTGATGTACAATAGGTAAAGTTTAAATGATCTTGATGATATAATTCAAAGGAAATATAAACTAAGAAGAGTACAAAGTACAGAGAGGAAGTGTTGTCATTGTTTTTGGCAAAGAGATGTCCTAATATTTCACGAAACAAAGAGATGCCCAAGCTTTTGACAAAATAAATGTACCCAGCAGCCCAGCCCAACAAATGGGCCCATTCAGCAACTAGTTTCTTCTTCTCTGCATGCCATTTCCTTCATTCGGCGCTTAGAGATTACATGGGTCCTTCTCCTTCCTGAGTGTTTTATACCTAGCCTAGCCTAGCCTAAAAGGAATACAACTGGAGGCGCCATTGTTCGAGGTACTCAAATTGCTGATGGACTTGAAGGGGGAAACATATTAAGGTCAATTCTCTACATATCTGAAGTTAAATTTCTCTACTCATTTAAATATCTACACCAAAAGGGTTTGCGTGGTTTAAAGTTTAGACATTCAAAATTGTTTGGATTATACGAAACTGTAGAGTTAATTGGAATGGACCAGCCCATAAAACCAAAGAGAGCAACAAAACAGATTCGATGTCCATGCAAATTGAAGATGAAAGGTGTAAGAAGGCAGCCAAAGGGAAGCAGGAAATAGAGATCAACATGTTCTAGAGCCTTGTTATAGTTCTAAATAGGAAATTTGTTCCAAATTAGCTGGCAATTACAAATTCAATGTGCCCAAAAGAAGGGGATGATAGAGATTTACCACTTACTAAGAATATTCAACTTAGGAATTGTTCATTCTGTCACGACAATTATAAACTCTGGTTCTCAATATTAATATAGGAAGTCTTTATTATTTTGGAAATATACATTTTCTTTTTCCAAACTTGTTTATATGGGGAGGATGAGCCAAAAGACGGCTACAATGCTAAGGTCATGTTTGGTTGAAGCCTAAACTATGGAATAAAGGGTGTTTTTTTTTCATTTTAATAGGATAGGTTACTTTCCGCCGTCAAAATAATAAAGTCTTTATTATTTTGGAAATATACATTTTCTTTTTGAGCCACATAGTGGAAATAGTTAAATCTGAACCATCCAAATTAGGGTTTTGGATAGGTCCTCCAGCTGTTTTGAATACATGCATCCCAGATCAAGTTTGTTTAATCTAAGCCGTCAAAATTAGGGCGTTTTTGTCATTTTTTTTTAGGATAGGTTACTTTCTGAACCATCCAAATTAGGGTTTTGGATAGGTCCTCCAGCTGTTTTGAATACATGCATCCCAAATCAAGTTTGTTTAATCTAAGCCGTCAAAATTAGGGCGTTTTTGTCCTTTTTTTTTAGGATAGGTTACTTTCCGCCATCAAAATAATAAAATCTTGGATATATACATTTTCTTTTTTAGCCGCATAGTGAAAATAGTTAAATCTGAACCATCCAAATTAGGGTTTTGAGGCCCTCCAGCTGTTTTGCAAATATGCATCCAGATGAAGTTTGTTTAATCTAAGCCGTCAAAATTAGGGCGTTTTTGTCATTTTTTAGGATAGGTTACTTTCTGCCGTTAAAATAATAAAGTCTTTATTATTTTGGATATATACATTTTCTTTTTGAGCCACATAGTGGAAATAGTAAAATCTGAACCATCCAAATTAGGGTTTTGGATAGGTCCTCCAGCTGTTTTCCATACATGCATCCAAATCAAGTTTGTTTAATCTAAGCCGTCAAAATTAGGTTTTTTTGTCATTCTTTTAGGATAGGTAACTTTCTGCCGTCAAAATAATAAAGTCTTTATTATTTAAATATACATTTTTTTTTAGCCACATAGTGGAAATAGTTAATCTGAACCATCCAAATTAGGGTTTTGGATAGGTCCTCCAGCTGTTTTGCATACATGCATCCGAGATCAAGTTTGTTTAATCTAAGCCGTCAAAACTAGGGCGCTTTTGTCATTTTTTTAGGATAGGTTACTTCTGCAGTCAAAATAAGAAAGTCTTTATTAATTTGGATATATACATTGTCTTTTTGAGCTGCATAGTGAAAATAGTGAAATCTGAACCATCCAAATTAGGGTTTTGGATAGGTCCTCCAGTTGTTTTGCATACATGCATCCCAGATCAAGTTTGTTTAATCCAAGCCGTCAAAATTAGGGTTTTTGTCATTTTTTTAGGATAAGTAACTTTCTGCCGTCAAAATTAGGGTTTTCACGCTACTCTATTAGGCAGTGGCATTCTTGTATATATAGGTCATAATCGTAGCGTTCTTCTGGCTCATCCTCTCCATATAAACAAGTTTGGAAAAAAATTGAGAGAAGAATAAGAATTTCCTTTTGTTCCCTATGACCATTAGAAATGGATGCAATTGTACATTCTCAAACTATTTCTGGCCATTGTGGTATTGGAATCTGAGACTGAGGTGAGTTCTTTACATATTTATTTTGTTAAAGCCAACAGAATTATTTGTGGGTAAATTTTATTTTTGCCACTTAGGGTACTACTGCAAAAGTAGTTTGTTTAATCTTAGTCTTTTCATCATTTTTTTTAGGATAGGTTACTTTCCGCCGTCGAAATTAGGGCTTCACGTTAGTCTCTTAGGCAGTGACATGCTTGTATTTATAGGTCATAATTGTAGCTGTCTTTTGGCTCATCCTGTCCATATAAACAATTTTGGAAAAAAAATTGAGAGGAATATAAATTTCCTTGTGTGTTCTATAAACAAGTTTTGGCACTTAGTGTACTACCGCAAAATAATTGTGGCATTTCAAATTATCTGATTCAATTTTAAACTTTGTTGATGAATGCCGTGTTTTGAATATTTGTTAGATGTTTTGTAAGATTTAGGTAGAAATTTAGGGTATGCCTGAAATTTGTTTATCTCTATATGGGAGTAATTGTGAGTTTGGTACCTGTTTTTGATACCATTCTTGCAAAAACATGTGGTTTTAAAAAAAAAAATGGTGGGGTATACCCACTATTACTCAAAAAAAAAAAATACTGCCGGAAATTTTGATTGCGATATCATGGAAATAGGTTAATTTGGGTGCATATTGAATGCGTACAAAAGCGATCAAATACCTCTGTTATTGTCCACACCCAAGCAGAGCTACCTTCTCCAAATCTTCCTCCTCTTCCATTCCCGAACATTTCTAACCAGATTACTCGTAGTACAGCTCCTCTCACAAGTTCTAATAATGACTTGTCTTTTAGAGGTGAACATATTTATTTCTTTAAAAAGCAAAGGAATTGTTTGAGGGTAAAATAAAAAAAATTGTGGCATACTTCCACAAAATTAAATTGGGACTAAATTGATGTAAAGAGGTTATTTTGGGTGCATATTGAATGTGCACAAAAGCAATCAAATTAACTCTCTTGTTGTCCATCACTATTATTTTCTTAGGATTTTTAGATTGAAAGAGATATTAGTATCCTGGTCCTCCTTGAGTCTTGATATAGTGCTTTTTTTGCTTGTGTATGCCAGCGGGTACCAAGCCAGTACTTTTCAATTAAGACCTGAGATTATTTTTGTCCTTCTTCTAATCTGAAATGGAATCCGTGAATTATCCCACCAACTTTGATTCATGTTGAAAGAGTCCAAATAAAGGAGTGTGACTAAATATGACACCACCAATCTGAAACCCGTACCAGATTTGCTGGGGGCCCATACCATCCAAAACAACACTTCCTGAAAACTTCCTTGATATTGATTTTTGGCTTCCTATGTTTGCTAGAGAAATTAGAGGTAGGGGAGGCGGTATGGATGAAGTCGAGCAAGACAAGTCCCCCTTGGCCAGCCATTGTCATAGACCCGAGAGAGCATGCACCAGAGGTGGTGCACTTCAGCCATTCAGCAAATGGAAACAGGGTAAGTAAGTGAAGGTTTCTCTGTTTTCTTTTTCTTTTCCACATGTGATTATTAATTTCTGAAGTTAGAAAACAGGTTACCAAAACAAAAATATTAAAAGAAAACAACAATTGAGGTGCACTATCTGATTTAATTAATTCTGTAGCTAATGCTTTTAAAGTTTTTTTTTTTTTTTTTTTTTTTTTTTTGCATAGGGCTATGGGTGGGTGCAGGCAGGAATGATCTTTCCTTTTCTAGACAATGCAGACAGGTATGCAGCTAATTGTCACATCTTGTGGTATGTGTAAATTTATTATATGAAGTAGGGTAATTCAGGAATTAGCAAAGAAGAACATTGAAAATTTAAGACAAGGCGGTTATTGCACTGTGCAACAGGTACCGAAGCCACCTACGAGAAGAGGCCGGCCGCCAAATAAAAACAAAAAACCAGCTGAAATGCCAACCTCCCAAAATACTGCTCCTGATGTGGCCTTCTATGCACCAAAGCCTACGTACAATAGTGCAGACAAGAATAATTCTCGGTTTTTGACCTGTGACATGAAAAAGTTGGCCACAGTACTAGAGAAACCGGCAATTATTGATAATTTCTGTTGGATCAACTAGCAAAGAACAGAAGGTGATGCAGAATTATCTGGTGGGTAGGGATTTGCTTTTTCTATTTTGTTGTGTTGAATTTTGTGTTATATCCCAAAGAAAACCTAATTGGCAGGTTCTGTGTTGAAAGTCCTTTCGGCAAAATGTGGCAGTGGCAAAAAGCAGGGAGTGTCAGATGAAAACCGACACAAAACATATAAGCTTTCTCAACTGTCGACATCTTATGATGAGTTTCCAATACTTAGCACTTTTGACCAGGAGAGAAAGCTACTTGTATCGGTATGCAGTATACTTATTAGTTAAATTTAATTTGGTCATACATATGTTGGCATTACATTAGTAAGGTGTCTGGTATTGCTTAATTCAATATACCATAAAAATGGGTGATCTCTCTCTCTCTCTTGTCAGCTATGGTGCAATTTGAATTGGGAGCGACTGTTGAAGGAAAGTTTGAATTGGTCAACAGATCCAAAGAAGAGGGGAAAGGTGATAATGGGCCGTTAGTTGGGCCAAGAGCAGCGCAGGAGGAATTAAAAGAGGAGAGAGTGAAGACAGACAAGCGGGATCCATCACCAGACTAAGAGAGAATAACGACCTAAACGGTCTGAAGGGCCAGCGATACTCTCCATTAGAGAAACTAACGGAGAAGATTGTAAAATAAAGAAATCTACATTCACTGTAACATAATGACTGAGTTAGTTAGAATTAGTTTGTTAAAGCTAGTTGTTGGCTATAAATAGGGAAACAAACTCTGTAGAAGATATGATTTGATAATGAAAGCTTAAAGCTGTATTCTTTCCATTTTATTTACAATTTTCCAGATATAACCCTCCCTCCAATTCTCAGCAATTGACCAAAACTGGTGGAATTGCATTGTTGTAACCTCAGGAATACAACTTCTCTCCTCTCTCTCTCACACACACAAAAACCCCAGAAACTGCGTAAGCACAGAGCCAGGTTTTAGATGCTATAAAGGAAGCAATTTTGGCTGAGTGAGGAATTTTAGCCCAGGAGTCAGTAGATAGTGAGCCTACTGATGTGGTCCCTGGATCAAGCCTCATGGCCAAGAAGGTTCTTCCAATGTAAGAAATACTTTAAGTTTCTATTTTAAACTTTTAAATGAATATGACATTCAGCTTTAATGCTATAACTTCTCCAAACCATTTAATTCTGTAATGGGTTTTCTGAGTTGGTAATTTTGTTTGTTTGTCTTCAGGGTGGTAATGGAACATGCAAATTGCAAAGGCTGTGGAAGAGTGGTTGCTCAGACAAGAATAGAAAGTATGAGTTTGATCAGCACCTCTGTATAACATTTAGCAAGTTCTGTTGCACATTTTACTGCTCTACCCTTATTGTGCTTTCTAAAATCTTATAGAATCATCTTTTCATTAGAGATATATATATTTGTCAAATTGACTTAAAACATTTAAATAATGCATAATTGGTGCATGTTCTTCAGAAAACATGAAACAAACAAAACTTAAAACCCCCAAAAGGACAAATTTACAATTCATTTTTAGCTTGTCTTTGTTTATGTCCTTTTCTTTTACTCATCTTTCTGTTTCTTGTGCAATTTTCATTAGACTCAATGTGACGAGTGTGAGATCTGGGTTCACATAGAGTGCATCAAAATTCACACATAAGAGGTTCACCACCTTCTCTTCTTCCATTTATTATGTCTATTTTAAGTATTCTGGGTACCTCTATTGCGCCAGGCTACTAGGCATGAATTGTACAGGTATAATGTATTATACATGCCTGTTTAATCAAGTTATGTAATGTACAACTCATGTATGGGCATATCAGAAGGATATTGTAGTTTGGTATTGATTTGAGACTGAAATCCTCTATTTTAGTTTTTTTATTGGATTAATTTACTATTATTTCTTCTTCTTCTTTGAAGGAACTAAAAGTCATTAAATACTTCTGTCCTGTATGCATGGGAAAAGGCAAGATAAAGGATGCTCAGTAACCCCTAGTTCTATTGATAAAAATAGGTTGGCGCTTTTATCTGATTCACTTATTTAAATTGTAAATTTTTCTTTATTTTGATAGATTACTAATTCTTGTATTTATTGCATGGCATTCTCCTTTTCTTTTCTTTTTTCTCTTTTGAGAGCAGGTGGGAGAAAGAAAATTTGAAAGTGGAATTACATGACATAATTCCTGTTTGCCTTGATAACTTCTTTTTGAAATGCTTGGCAGGTGCTGCCAAGTTGAGTATTGCCTTGATAACTTTGAAGGGCTATACTTGCGCAAAGAGCATATATGAGTTTTTAGCACTTCTGCTATTATTTATTTTTATTTTTATTTTTGTATATCCTGCATATATTTACTGTTTAAACACTAACGATATAAATACATAAGATCGAAGTATAACCATGCTAGCAATTTGCTTAACTGAAGAAGACATTTGGTTTAGCCTGAGTAGGTGGCCAAGCTGAAAAGGTTGTTTAATTGAGCTTCAAATTAGTTACTTGAAGCTTAATGCTATGTTTGTTTAATTGAGCTTGATTGCATTTGGTAGTTACCCATATATACATTACCACTAACGACTGGCATCATATATCATACCAACTTAGCAATACTATTTAAATGATTATATGTGCTTGATCTTAACTTCTAATTTGGACTGTATGTTCTATGTCAGGATCCTGTGCAACTGCAGTCAGTGCATTGGTACAAAACTATCCCCGGCTAGGTTAGAGAGTCATTCTGGTACCAGAAGGAAAAAATTGGAAGCTTATTGTCAAGGTCAAAGGCACTGACATCAGTTACATGAGTTGGTACGCATTCATCTAGATTTTATGTAAAAGATTTCTATAGCACACTTGGAAGAATTAACATTCCTCCATTGATAAGCTGGATAAGTCATGTTGGTCTGGGGTGGTGGTACTGGTACTGTTGGGCTGACAACAAACTTGATTCACATGAGCTGGATCTAAAAGTGTTGGGCCGGTCAAAGTGCCAACCTCAAAATAAAACTGTTATGTTTTTTGTGGTTTTGAATTGCCTGGGTTTTCCTACTGACATTAAATGCTACACTTTGATAGTTGTGATTTTTAAGATTTTTCCCATGAATATGTCAGTATTAATCAGTAAGTGGTTATGTAGTGTTATTATGCCTTGCCAATGTGACCACTGATACAAGCTGTCAGTTTGTTAAGACTCCTTTGACCTGACCTGACTGATACAATCTATCTTTCTGTTCTTCTTCTTTATTATTTGTTTATAATTGCATTTTTCCATGCATTTTTTGGTTGACATGTGCGTTCTTCTACAAAGATGTTAACCAGAAACAAAAAAAAATAGCTTTCTCTAGCATGATATTCAGGGGCTGAGCCAGACTTTCAAACAATGAAGGTCCAACACATATGAGGTCAATCATATAAAAAATTCGAACTATAGGGTCAATTATATAAAAACTTTATCCGAAGAATGGAGGTCCATGTTACCATATCATGATATTTTGTGTTAAATTATATAGAAAAATAAACATAAATATAAAAAAAATTAAAATTAAATGGGGTCATTGACCCCCATTGGATCTAAGTAGATCCGCCTCTGATGATATCATAGAGAAATATGCAGGGCCAAGCTGGAAAAGGTAAAGCGAAGAACTCTAGAATTCCCTTGTCTTCTCGTCTCAGCTCTCATTGTTTAAATGGCCATTTTGATTTTATTGCTTCATTAATCTTTTTAAGCATTCAATCCAGTCGTGTATATTTCTTCAACTGATGGAATGAAACCATTCTTTCATTTCTTCAACTAGATTGCGATGTTATTTCTCTTATTATCTACTCGCGAACTCATGAGCCGAGTTGAGTCCGAGTTGCTAATCTAGTTTCGAGTCAGAAACTCCAATTTGGAATCAACTCGCGAGCAACTCGAGTCGAAGCGAGTCGACTCGTGACTCATATATAGTACATAGTGAGACAATCTAATTTAATTATAATAAAAAAATATTACATAGTTTACCAAAAGAATACACAATTAAAGACATACATAATGAGACAAGGACCAATAATAATTAAAAATTATGAAAATAGTACATAATTAAAAATTACCAAACAAATAAGTCTAACAAAATAAAGAAATAGTGCATAATGTATCAAATTAATATTTGTGAGAAACAGGTATAAGGTTTGGGGACGCAAAAATTAGAAATATATGGATTAAGGTTTGGTGTGAGTCCAACCGAGTTGGAGGGAACTTAAATTCGACTCATAAATCAACCAAGTTAGTTAACTCGAGTCAGTTTCAACTCGAGTTATTAGCGAGTTGAATCCGAATTGATTCCGAACTCAGTTTCGAGTCATGAGCTTTTTGTGCACCCCTATGGAGGTGGGAGATGGAGACAGAGGTGGGAGAGGGAGGCGGAGGAGGAGGCGGAGAGGGAGAGGTAGAAGAGGTGGGAGAGGCAGGCGGAGGCGAAAAGGGAGAGGTGGGAGAGACGGTTGGAGGCGGAGGTGGGAGAGGGAGGGAGAGAGAGGAAAGAAATAAAAGGAAAAAATTTGCTAATTAATTTGTATGGACCATTAGATAGTTAGAATTTGTAATTGTAATTAGAAGATGAGATTAGTTAGTTGAGGGATGAAATGTGAGAATGATAGATGAGAGAAAATATAATTACTTTTTTTTTTGAATAAAAATCAGGGTCATGCTCTCATTTGATTGATATGAAAGAGTTACAAGAAGTTTGTAATCAGAAGAGAAGATTAAATCAGCTCAAAACATTTGAGCTTAAGAAAATAAAATAAAATAGAAGATGAAATAGTAAAGAGATGGAACTCCAAAACTAAAAACCAAAATGGACAGATGAGTTCTTGCTGATCCGGTAGCTTGTTGGTTCTTCAAATTTGTTGCATTTGCTCTCTGTTGTTGCATCGTACCCTGCGTGGTACCTGCTGCACACCTTTGTCTTTCCCTTTGATTTCCTTTGCCAGCAACAAGCCCTTCCGTATCAGTATCTCGCAGTTTATGTTGTCCTTTTCGGACCTTGTCCTGTTCCACCGCAGTACCCTACCGTACCAGTACCGGCCTCCCCGTACCAGTGTTCTTGTGCCGCGCTATGTGAATTTTTCCAATTCTGCAAACCTCAACTGGTCCTGCACCTGCTGTGCCAGTTCCCACAAGCCTCTGTTGGTGTCTGTGAATATTCGCGCACCCCTTTCTCGCCACAAGACAAATTGTGCGATCAACCAAATCTGTCGTAGCCTTTTACTGTAATTTGTATCTGTGATGATGTCCGTGTGCGGCCCCATGATCCGACTGGCCTCGCCAGTGGTGTCTGTTAGAGCTGCCACCACTGTGTACAGTTCTTTGGCCATTGGGCATTGATTGAACATGTGACTGACAGTTTCTGATTGTCGTTTACAAAGAACGCACCTATTGACCATACTCCAACCTCTTTTGATGAGGTTATCTATTGTGAGAATCTTATTTAAACTCATCAACCACCCAAAGACTCTCATTCTTGGCGGCACCTTGAGCTTCCAGATTCGTCTAAGTGGTGAACCAACCGAGGGTCCGCTCACCATTGTTCGATAGGCACTTCGTACTGTGAACTGCCCTGTCGTGTCCGAGATCCATTGGAGCACATCCTTTGCTTCTTCAGTTAACGTTTGATCTGTCAGAAGTTGAATTGCCTCTTGTAGTTCTTCTTGCGCTTGTGGTGAGAGGTCATTCCTTAAGTAAGGCTGCAGTGACGGTGCTTGCTTGGCCTGCAACAGTGTAATGTTGGCGTCCATCGCATAAGTCATAAGAATTGGGAATTTGTACCTTAGGATGCCTGCCCCCCAATTGTTATCCCAGAAGCTGATGTTTGCGCCATTTCCTGGTATGAAGCTCACTGATGCCTTGAATAGCTGCTGTAGATCAACATCTTTTAGTGCTATGCCTATTGCCGAAGTCGTTGTGGGAACGGTGAGTCGATAGATTGTTTTCCACGATCTATTTTCCGGCTTCGTCCAATACCAGTGCCATTTTAATAATAATGCCCGGTTGAAAATGGTTAGGTCCATGACCCCCAATCCGCCATCTGCCTTTGGTTTGCACACAATTTCCCATTTTGCTAGATTTATCTTTCGATTTTCTTGAGTGACCCCATGCCACAAGAATCGTCTCCGTATCCTGTCGATGTCATTTATCACCCATTTTGGCATTTTGAAGACCGTCATGAAATAAGTCGGCAAAGATGATAACACAGCATTCAATAGAACAAGTCTTCCCGCAATTGTGAGATGCTTGGCCGCCCATCTCGCTAATCTCTTATTTATCTTTTCGATCAATGGCAAGTACGCGCTTTTTGGTAGTTTCCTGTCCGATAGCGGCAGCCCAAGATATATGAAGGGGAAGGTGCCCTCTTTACAACCCAAAACATCCGTGAGTGGCTGTCGTTGGTCGTACGGCACGTGAGAGAAAAGCAATTCTGACTTGTGTAGGTTGACGGATAGACCCGAGATCCTTTCAAAGGCTAATATGAGCACCTTAACCCCCTGTAGCTGCTGCAATTTTGGTTTTATGAAGATTATTGCATCGTCCGCGTAGAAGAGGCAAGGCTTCATATCACTGTATGGTAGTCTTATAGCCCCCGTTGTAACAAGTTTATCCAGCCACCTTCCAAGAAAATCCATGCCGATGATAAAGAGGAGCGGGGATAGCGGATCCCCCTGCCGTACTCCTCGTTTGAGAGTTATCTTTTTGCCCAATAAGCCATTTATTAAAACCTGCGAGGTGCCCTGCAGTACCCCTCTTTGCATTGCCTTGACAAAGTATGTTGGGAATCCAAGTTGTGACAGGATCTGGAGTAGAAAGTCCCAATTTAATGTGTCGAACGCCTTTCTAATATCCGCCTTAAATACCGCAATTGGTATTTTAGCCTTGCGAGAATGGTGCAGTAGTTGCTGCACGTACACAAATCCCTCTGTGATCTGACGTCCACTAACAAAACCCGTCTGTTTGTCATCTATTAAATCATGCATTTTTTCCTTCAACCGATTGGCCATGATTTTGGAATAGATTTTTTGGATCCCGTGTAGAAGGCTGATGGGTTGGTAGTCATTGGGTGTCAAGGGTGCCTCCTTTTTTGCTATCAGAACAATGTATGAAGTGCTAAGAGGTCCAAGTGGAGCTTGGTTCTGTAGGACCGAATTTAGGGTTTGTAGTATATCTGGCAGCAAGTCTTGTAGAAATTGTTTGAAAAACTCACCCGTATAGCCGTCCGGTCTCGGGCTTTTTCCATTCGGCCATTGCTTGATTGCATCTGTTATCTCCTCTACTGTTATTGATCGGCCTATGTCTTGTAGCGGATGCCTATCCGGGTACAAGCTGCTCCAATTCATATTCGGCAGTGGGGCCGAATCCTTTCCCATTAATTCAACAAAAAAATGGAAGAAGGCTGCCGCTTTATTTCTCTGATCTCTGTGTTGTTGGCCGTTGAATTCGATGGACGCGATTGTACCCTTTCTCTTTGCATAGGAAGCCATCGCGTGAAAGAGCTTTGTGTTTCTGTCGCCTTGTACCTCCCACCTCACCTTTGCTCTCTGCCTCCACTTTTCCTCTTTCCATTTGAGAGTTCAGTAATTCTTCTTTTGAGCGTGCTGGTGATGAATTTTTCCAAAGGTGTGAGAAGACGTGTCTCAGTCACCTTATCCCTCTAGCTTATGAAATCGGTGCATGTTTTGAGCTGTTGGTGAATGGTATTATTTTCCTTTCGTGTCCACTCTCTAATCTTGGCTTGGAGTTTATTAAATTTGGCATGTAACCGGCCGGGTCTGTTGCTGTACCATCCGAGGCCCATTCATCTTTCACCATTTGCCGAAATGTTGGTGATTGCAGCCAAAAGTTTTCAAATCGGAAAAGCCTTGAACTTTGAAACGCAGTCTTTGCCGAATACATCACCGGACAATGGTCTGACGATGTATTTGGCAATGCCACCTGCTGTCCATTCACAAAAAGGTTATTCCATTCATCCGAGATGAGAAATCTATCCAATCGTGCCAAATGGGGATTTGCCCGCTCATTTGACCAAGTGAATCGCCTGCCGTGCAAGAGTAAGTTAATTAAACCCATTTGTTGTACGAATCTGGAGAAGGTCACCGTTTGTCGCCAATCATTAGTGTTGTCCGTTCGATCCTCCGCTAAGATTGTTAGGTTGAAATCTCCACATAGTAACCACGGCGTGTCATCAAGTGGCTTTGCCTGTGTTATCTCTTCGAAAAACTCTCTTCTGCCCTGGCTTGTGCATGGGCCATACACCCCAGTAATAACAAAAGTTGTATCATCTTGTTGATTTCTGAACCTCAACGTGAGACAGTGATTACCTTGTATTGACTGAAGCTCCTGAAACTTGGCTGTTGGCCATGCAATCAATAATCCTCCCCTTGTCCCCCTTGCATTTATTGTTCTGTACCCATCAAGTCTTCTACCACAAACTTCGTTTTTAATGGAAATATCTATATCTGCCATCTTAGTTTCCTGGATACATATGAAATCCGGGTTGTGCGATCTGAACGTTTACCGTATTGCCAATCTTTTGTCCCTTTCATTGATGCCTCTGACATTCCAAGTTATGAATTTAAATTTTTTGCAATTCATTTGAACAATTGTAAACTTCCATTACGAGATAGAGGCAGTACACATCCTGATCCCCTTACAACTTGAAGTACTCTATCCTTTCTGCTATCCAAACTACCCGGTCCCCTCTCCCAAATTAATTTTGCAACTAACATAGAAATCGATAAACTTCCTACAACAAGATACATAGTACCACAGTCCTTGATGATGGACGTAGCACTCTACTGGCTCTAGCCGGTCTTCTTCCCTAGGCCGTGACTCCTTTCTCTTGCCCTACCGTCTGATGCAGTGCCCCTATTTCAGCAATTTTTGCAATCAGCGGTTCCCCCAAATCGATGCCTGCAGTGGCCATGATTGCCTCGGCTTGGTATGTAGTTAACGGGTCAGCACTCTGCAAGTATGTGAGTTGAACCCGATTTGCCGGTTTTGCCTTTTTTCTATTTGGCAGTATTCCTCCTTCGTTGACGGTGCCGACTTTGATTTGCTGAGCCCTCTGCAGAACTGATACATACTTGCCCCCGTGTTTTTCTAATAATCTAGAACTCCTTCTCTTGTTTTGGCCGAACCGTGGAGGGTCCTGGAAACCTGGAGGCGGCCCCAGGGAATCCTGTGAATTAGGCTCGGGCCTTTGGAGAATCTGAAACTGGCCCATATTGTTTTCTTTATGAGGTTGCGGGCTCTGGAAGGCGTTAGGCGGTCCAGTTACTTCAGGTGAGGCCATTTGTAGGCCCTGGGGGGCCAAGGTGAGGTTTGGGAGTTGATGTTTGTTCAGCAATGGGCCGTGAAAAACTGGTAACGCTCTTTCATCCTGCTGCTTTTCTGGGCCGTCCGTTTGGTTTATTTCAGTAATGGTTGGCCCAGTTTGAGTGTGTGGCTGGGTCGATTTATCTGCTGATAGGTCTAAATTATATACACATTCGACCTAGTTTTTATCACATAATAGCACCAAATATCTTGTATTTTAGTAGAGAATAGAATAAAATATATTCAAGAATCAAGTTACTGCCGAAGTCTATTTAAGTTACAGGAATGGAGCAAATTGTAGATCTTCTCGCAAGCTTTCCGAAAAGTGGTAGAACACTGAAAACGGAGTTACGGATCAGAAGTTATACCCGTTTGAATTTCAGAGCAAAACAGGAGAAACCGAGCCCAGTGCGGACGCACTGACCCAGTGTGCGGACGCACTCAGCCATCAGACACAAAAAACAGAAAAGTCCGAGCGCAGTGCGGACGCACTGACCCGAGTGCGGACGCACTCAGCCGACACACAGTTTGTATTTTGGCCATATTTTGGTCATACGAACTCCGATTTGGATGATTAAAAGCTTGACGGAACCAGGACAAAGAGACCTACAACTTTCATGAAGGAAACAAATCCAAATTCGGAATATATAATTCTGTACATCCACATCAATGGCCGCTCCAGCCTGAAAAACTGCTAAATATGGAAAGTTAGTGGGCTTAGTGGGCGCCAAAATTAGAATAGCTTGGTCTCCAAGTTATTAATCACAGAATTAGAAATATAGAAGTTAGTGGGCTTAGTGGGCGCCGAAAATAAAACGACTTGATCTCCAAGTTCAGAAAATGTTATATAAGGTTAAGGAGACCACATCTCTCATCATCCATTATATTACATATCCATTATTTTATCCATCTTTCCACAAATTGAGAGAGAGAAATCCTGCAGAAATTCTCAAGCTTTTGAAGGAAGGAGAAGAAGAAGATTCAAGCAAGGAGTCGGCAAGATCGAGGTTTTAGATCTAAGAAAGGGTGTAATCATTTCTTTATCTCATTTCTTATTGTTTTTGCCAATCTTTGTTATGGATCTCTCCAAGAGAGAGTAGTTCTCTTTCTAGGGGTTTAGGTCAATGCATGAACTTGTTTAATTCTATCTTATTCGGATATTTGTTTTTATTATGATTGTGTTATCGGATTTGATTGTTAATTTCTGTGATTTATTCTTTATGAATTTCATTAGTACTCGTTCCTTTGAGTTCACCTGGTTAGGGTTTATTGAATTGAAGTAGTTTTGAAATCGCGTTGATCGTGTTTTTCCGCTTTAAGTTTATTAAATTCCGGCATTGGTCATGAGGAGACTACTAATTGAAACCATAAAGACACACCTTAGGATTGGGTTAGAAGCGACCGTACTTTGATATCCAATCCGGAACTATAGAAATTAAGGTTAGGATTTTGGTGAAGGACCGAAAGGCGAAGGCAAATCCTAATTAGGACACCTTAGAACAAATATCGATATATGCTTTGAAGCATGTGATTAAATATCCCTCTAGGTTAGTGACAGCCCTAGAATTCGAGGCACATTAATCCATCCACCCAAAGTAGTTGTATTAATATTTGTTCCAAAGGCTAAACATAGGTTAGAAACCTCATCAAATCAAACATGAATTTAAACAAACCGAATAAATAGAATTAGCAAGGAATTGTAGACCGAATACCCCTAGATCTCCTTAAACTTGAAAACAACCCAATCTTTCTTCTCTTTATTTTATTTACATTTATTGTTTGAAACTCCTCTCTTTCGGGTATTGAACCCAACATTAGGATTTTAGAACAAAACCCCCCCCACTTTACTTTTATTGTTTAGTTTTAAAAGTAGTTTTCTTTATTAAAAATTAGTGTTTCCCTCTCTCCCTGCGGATCGACACCTAAATACTACAATCGATAGGTTGTGCGCTTGCAACTAACCTATTCTTTGAGTACGAAGGTTTATAAATTTTAAAGGCAAAAAGAGTACCAAATCATTATATCTAAAATACTCAACATCTGCCAAGGTAAAGTGTTCCTCTGTTTGGCCCGCAATAAGTTGGAATTTGAATTCTTGTGTCGCACCAGGTATCTGAACCAAGGCGGTTAGCATGTGAGCGACAGGCTGTGAGCATGTGACCTGCTGCTCATTGCATTTAATGTCTGTTGCTGTTTTGGATTTTTCCTTGAGGGCTAGCCGTTTGAACAACAGACAAAGCAGGAGGTTTTTTGCCTCGCAGAGAAGGTTCTGAAATGCTTTTTGCTCGTCAGTTTCCTTTTTGCCTATTTGTATACGGCCTCCAGTTTGTTGTGGTTGTGTTGTCTCCAGTGGCATCTCCAGTAGCAAATTTTGTTGTTGCTGTACCTGCCTTTCCCCAGCTTGCCGGAAGCCGGCCGGTTCATTGGTGGTAGAGGACATCGTGACTACCCGTGGCTGTGTTGGGTGTCGGTGAGCAGCGTTTTGCTGCCTGCGTGTACCATAGGTCGGGCCACCGAAAGGGTCTTCATCGTCGTCGATGTTGCTAACGTCACGCGGAATGTCAGCCGTGCCATCGTGCATCCATCCTTCTAGAACTACCGTGACTATGGTCGAGAATGGTTCCTCTGATAGATCAATAGTGTGGGGAATGTTGATCGGGTGGAAGCAAGCAACCAAGACCCGGATCTCATGGTGGTTTCCATTTCGAAAAAAGGTTTCAACTCGAAGGAGATGGCCAAAACCTGCGACCACTATATCCAGGTCGTGGATGTTCCAGTTGTGCAGAGGAAGGCCATAAAGCCTCAATCTAGCTCTGTGTGTGACCGAGTCGTAAACCCGTCCCATGTTGGGAGACCATTCGACCAGCTGCAGTTGCAAGTTTGGTCCAAGTGTGAAGGCACAAACCGCCACGGCATGGTCCCTAAGAGTTGCGTTAGGGAACCTGACAATGTAGTCTCCATAGCTCTGATGTACCCGGGTTATGTAGAAATCCCGCGGCTGCATGTTGAAGTAGTTCGCCAGCTTGACCGCCAAGCGATGAGCAAAGTATCGGGTGATTTGGTGCGGTCCAGCCAGCACCAGTGCCGACCTTTCTAGATATGAGTTAACTCTGCGCAGTTCGCCCCTCGGTGGAAGGAAAGCTCTAATGGATGCCCTTCGACCAACATCCATGTCATCGGGATCCATAAGATCCATCGTCTCCCAACTAGCATTGTTTTCCATTTGGGTGTATTGGTTGTGTGGAACTGAGTTGTGCAAGGAGTTTGTGTGTTGCTGGTGGTCTCTGACTCGGGTATTTATAGGATGTTGTGGTTGCCTTACGGTGGTAGCCTTGCACTTCCTTGAGATGTGACCCTCTTTGTTGCAGAGCAAGCATTTAATCGGTCTGGTGCAAGTTATTTTTTTGTGTCCTTTGAGGAAGCATTTTAAGCATCTTCCCTGCTTTAGAAGCCATGAGTGGTGATCAGTGAGAAAGTTTTTTGAAGCTTTCTGTGAACTTCTGGTCTGTTCATTAACCTCCCTGAAGAAATGCTCCTTACGTGATTCCTTCTGTCCATCTTTCCCTGACTTAAGCCATTTAGGTGTAACCTGTTCTGCCACCGAGGTTTGCAAATTTAATTTTGCGGTACACTGTTTGGAGATATGGCCCGATTTCTTGCATTGAAGACACTTAAATTCTCTTCGGCACTGTTGCTTTTGATGGCCTTTGAGGAAACATTTAAAGCATCTCTTTTGTTGAAGCAGCCATGCGTGATCCCATTTGAGCTTACTGCTGGCGGCCTGCTGGTTGCCGGTTTGTAGAGGTCTGCGTTTTTTCCTTTCGACGAGCGTCCATCCATCTTCATCATTGTAGCAACTTTTGTTTTCTGAGTTCTGGCGTGGGGAGTCAAGCTGGGCGCTGTTGGTGCCATTAATACACTGTGTAGCATTAATGGCTGGATTGGGGTTCACTGTGGTAGGTGGTGGGTTGAGTGGATTAGGTGGAGACAAAGCTGTGGTGTGAGTAGTGGGGTTGGCTGGTTTGTTGACGGCCTCGGCATATGTGATGCGCCGGTTGCTCTCCGTTGTCTCCGTCTGTCGCCTGTGTATCGCCCTAAGAATCGCCTGTTTGCACTGCTGGCGCGCTTCCAGAGGCATGGCGCTAGAACCAAGACCCAAAGGTTAAAAATAAAAAATATTTACGTACCATATAATTACCCTTTTAAAAATAGTTTAAAAAGGTGACCCTCAAAATAGTTTTGTACAGTATTTTTCTCTGGTTTTGCGCGTGCGCTAAATACATTTAGTTATACAAAACTATTTTTAAGGTCACTTTTTGAACTAATGGCGTTTCACTTAAAAATATTTTCTGAAATTGTTTATTTCTTGTAAAGAAGTGTATTGCTATTAGTACGTAATCCGTTTTCTTATTTCATTAAAAAAAGAATCACATTAAAGAAAAGAAAAGAAAAGAAAAGAAAAGAAAGAGGTGTACGCACCATTCTTTTGCACTTTGGAGCTGATGCCATTGCCCCTAACTAAGTATAGGCGTACGGATAATGCTAGAATCGGTGACTTGTCAGTTGTCGAGCACTCTTAGTTTTCCTAAAACTGTTCTAGTTGCTCTTGTTGTATAGCCAAATATATATCAATACTCAATAGTGGCCCGAATAGGGAGCTATTGAGAGTGAGAGCAACAAATGATTATGATTTATGAGAGTAAGAGCAATAGTCAAATATACAGTTAAATGAGGAGGGTTTAAATGCCTCTATTTTTTGTGTCTCTATCATGTCTCTATTTTTTAAAACTTTAATAACTCAAATTTTAAAACTTAAAAGTCAAAATAAAACCGTGGGATATGATCTACATTATTTTATCTATGTGCTCATAAAAAGTTATCACATTTTGATTTTGTTTTTATGTGAATCAATAAGTTGAAAAATCAACGTCTAGAAATTATCCATATTAGTACGTTTTTTACAAGCTCTTGATGACAACTAAAACAAAATTAAAATGTCATAACTTTTTACACGTGTATAGATAAAATGATGTATCATATCCAATGATTTTATTTTGACTTTTAAGTTTTAAATTTTGAGTTATTAAAATTTTTAAAAATGGAGGCATAGTGGAGGCATGAAATATGGAGGCATTTGAACCCTCTAGTTAAATTTATGTTGTGTGAGAGTGAGAGCAACAAATGATTCGCACACAAATGCAAACATAGATATGCCACAGATGAAATAAGTTCTCCTGGTTAAACTTGAAGCTTACAAGAAAACTTTTGGGGAATATATCAATACTCAATAATGGCCCGAATAGGGAGTTAAAAGGCGAATATTTTGAGCATGCCAGTACACTTTGTGCTTTGCAAAACATAGGCTAATTTCTTCTTGATATTGGAAAATGCATATAACTTTATCTTCAATTTTTGAACTCTACATTGATACCAATGACAGCGATTCAAAATCAATATAACGATATTTTCGGTATGTTTCGATGGATTCAAAATCACGATAACTTCAGTTAGCGAGCTATTTAAAATAAGAATAATTATTTCAATCTCCCCACTCCTCCAGTACCCGCATTGTACCCGTAGCAACAATAAAGAAATATTGTACTATAGTCTCCACTAATTAGAGGAAGGTAGTACTATGGAGCATAAAATATTAATACTTGATATGATTATCCCTTTTTCCAGTCCCCTAATTGTTCCCGTGTCAACTTTCTTCTAATGAAGTAGTAAGGACCCGGTATCCCCCCATCAACATTCTCTAATAGTTTCCGCGTCAACCTTTCTCTAACAAAAATAATTGACCTTACAGGTATAAATACTTACAATACTTGATATTAATACTTTAAGATGTAATCCAGTATCATATGTAAAAAAATACTTGCAAGTATAGGTATAAATACTTGCGTGACGATGAGCCTGAAAGTACGTTATCATGGATCTCATTTGAAAGAGAAAATTACTTAAAAGATGTCTGTGGTTTTAGATTCGCAAAATTCCTCACAGATCGTTAGAAATATGACAGTTAAGGTGCGGGTATAATGCGGGTACTCATATCAGCTTCCTTAAAATAATTGCTGTTCCGTGTTAGAATTTCAAAGAAGAGGTCACAAACAAGAGAAAATTTTATAAGGAAGCTTAATTGTATTTTTGACTTCATTATTATATAGAGTACAAATGACATAATTTATAGTAACATAAATCTCTAAAAAAATAACTCTATAAATGACACGTCCTAAAATACCCTATACTAAAATACTAAATTCTTCCTTCTTAATATAACCTATCAAACATGACCTACTATTTCTAACATTCTGCTAAATCAAGCTGATGAAAATATATGATGAGATGAGAGACATACACAACATTCTGTTGTTCCAATTAAAAATTGAGTTAATGACTATTCCGAACAGTTGGAATAGCAGCTAATTTTGTTAATCTTGCTCAAGTTTTATTGATTAACATGTATGCTCTAGCTTTAATTAATTTATGCCTTTGTTAGCTAAAAAAATCTAATATTTTTACAATGCCCTTTTCAACTCTAGATTCACTTCTGCAAACTGGTTTAGGTGGGGGTGAAGTTTTTATAATAAGCTTGACAATATAATTAAATCATATTAGTAGAGCCCCAATGTAAATTAAGTGCTTAATTTTGTCTGTTCTCAAGTTGTTAATACAGTACTTGTATACTTAATTTCTGTCACTAAACTGCTACAATTGGCCAGTCAAAATTAGATAGGTAGATTGCACTAAATTAAAATAAGACACTTATCTAGATACAAGTGGCAATAGTTGATTTACAAAAAAAAAAAAACATTTTACATGATCAAGACACTTTTCGGATTTTACCCTACTTTTCTGGGAAATAAAATTTGATTTAGTGATCAATTGTCTAATGTTTTTAGTATATTTGGGCGAATATATGGATATTTATTTTGTCATGACATAAATCATATTCAGTCATATGTGTGCTTTTTTAAAGCATCAATCTTATTTCTTAAATTCTGGTGTTGACATTTTAGTTCAAATAACCTTTTTGCATCTTCTTGGAATTATATATATTTCACTATTTTAAATTCAAAAATGATTTATATATGAGGAAGAATCACATGACAATTCTTTATTTTGACCATTTTGAAAAATAAAGTTTAAATTTAAAATCTAATTTTATAGGAATGATTTATATTATCAACATATCATGTCTATAATGAGAATATTTCAAATATGTTTCATCAAATAATTCTTGAATTGCCTGACATTTAATTGTTAGATTATCTATAAGTCCAATTACATACCTATAAATTTACTTTTTAATTTCAATTTATTTAATTTATTCAGAAAATTCATTATCAAGATTGTCAAAATAACAATTGTCAAGTGATACATCCTCTTTATATATATTTCATATCACTACAATATTTTGACATTGTTGCAAAAAAAAGGAAACAATATATTGACTATAATGTAATTTACTTCATTATTATTACTTCCAAAATATTTCCATATATGTACCAAAACAACATAAAAAGAACAGGGATGTGCAAACAGTAAGAGACCAGAAAACATTGATAATTTAGGGACCACAATGAGAGCGGATGATAATTTAGGGACCATTTAAGTAATTTGTAATGTAGCATATTGCATTACATGTGTCATATATACTTTCTGGTAGTTCATGGGATTTATAGCAATCACTACATCCATACCTTCCTACTGACTACTGAAATTGTTAAAATAGGAAACAAGTGTTGCAATTGTTTACTAGAATAAGTCTTATTCCGAATCTAATTCCTACTTGTTTCAGGTCCCAACAACAACATTATATCCTAAATATAGGCTGCAAGTGCTGCTATTCATGCCTAGAAAGCAGGCCGTTGCTATTCAATTCTAAAAATAGAGGGGATGAAATTGCATACCATAGCATGCATGCTCTGCTATGTGCTATCTAGGCATAAAAAGCAGCAAGAAAAAAAAATATCTAGGCATAAACAAGTGTTGCACTACTACTTAAATATATCTCTTCAAGTTAATAAAGTATATGTGTCAGCACAGCCAATAGCCAACTTGATTAGACATAGGTTTTGGAGATATAGGAAATTATTTTTTGTATTAATAAACATTTTGTTAATTTGTCATTATTGACAGTAGAAGCAAGTGGTTTTATATTATTGAAACCTGCCTTTCTGTTTAGCTCCAAGTTTAACGGAAACAGCAACTTTTTTATAGATAAATAAAATAAATTAAAACCAAATTTATTTTTAGTGCAAGTGTCAAACTTATTCCATTTAAAAAAAAAAAATAGAAAGGCTTCTCGTGGTCCCTTTTATCCTCAAAAGAGCATATACATATTCTTTTGTGGAGTAAAGGGCCGGCCCGGCCCATCCCAGCCCATAACCATAACTGTTGTTGAGTTTTTAAAAATGTTGAGCACTACAAAGCAAAAGGAACTATTTAAAAATTAATAAAAGTGAGATTACGGCGATATACATATTACATAACGAACTGTGTTATTATGAATTTATATTTTTATTTTCAAAGTTAAACAGTTAATCTATATCATGCAATATGATTTTTTCATGACATATTATTGGAGACCAGATTTTATAGTTTTTTTTTAATTTTTTTTAAATATGTAAAAATTACATGATTTAATGACTCTGTTAGTGATTTTTTTGTCTATTGAAAAACATAATTATAAAATTATAAAGTTTGTTCTCTAAATATATTATTTTCATATGAAGATCATGAGGTCAACTATTTAAATTTTAAAAACAAATACACAAATTCATAACATAGATCAATATGTAATTATATGCATAGCACCATAACCTTACCCAACCTACAAAGTAAAGCCTAGCTACATCTAAACAAGTTACAATCAAAATAAATTGGAGAGGAGGCTATCCATTAAAAAAAATAATAGAAGGCTTCTTTTTGAAGTTTCTTTATTTACCTTCTTTTCTTTCCTTTCTTTCTTTCTTCCTTTTTTCTTCTTTATTTCAAACTTTGTAACTTTTTACATGGCACCTCTTGTGTCTCATATATGGAATCTAGAGGCTAGACCTCTACATTTATTTTTCAAAAAAAAATATAGCGTCTTCTTTCAGATTCTCTCACCGTCTCTCTTGAACCTTTAAGGTCCTTTACGACCTGTTCGGCGCCAAGAGGGGAATGGGCGTGGGAGTAGGAATTGAACTGAATTTTACTGTACGCGTGGGAAAAAAAAATTTTATTAGAGTGAATTTTTTTTTTCCCACAGTACAATAACGTGCCGAACAGGCCCTTAAAGTGTGCTTTAGAAGAGGGTAGGTGAGGAGACGGAAGGGTTTAGGGTTTATACTGCCTCTCTCTCCTCCCCTCCTTTCTGGAACAATTGTAATCCTTATTTCTCCTCCAAATCGTTCACTTCCATCATATTAGCACACCAAGTGAACGAGCTCCACACGACGGCTGCCAGTGAAGAGACGAACATCTTATTTTACAATGTTTTGAACTGCCTCAACAAAATTTAAAGGGATTTTATCAATGCTAATTGCTAGTGTCACACTATAGACATCAGAGTCAACACAATAGGGGTGAAACTAGAAAATTTAGATAGGGAGCTCAAATGTAAAATGCAAAAATATTTAAACGTGTGGTAAGTAAGATTTAAACTCAAATCTTCACAGTCACACAATTGTGAAATTCTTATCACAAGACTACAAGCATACATTTTATTTCATAAGGGGCTAAAGTATATAAAACCTTAAAGATAAAAAGTTTAATTAAATATCAATATATATAATTAAAAGTTTTAAACCTTTATGGCTAAACACCTTTGGGTTGCATTAAGATATGGTCCTCGTTCGATGGGTATAGGAGCAAGTTCGATCCAATGCTAATTCAAAGCCAACTGATCCGTATCAAGATTAGTATGGACAACATTAAGATTCATGTAGATCAAATGCACACAAATCTTGATGCATACCAGACAGCTCCACACTCTCAGGTAAAAGGAAAAGTATTGATCTGCACAAAATCTTGATGCATATCAGATAGCTTCGCACTCTCGGGCAAGAGGAAACTGTGCTTACCGACTGAAATTGGTACCTGACAATGAAAAATGGTGTTTTAAATTTTTTTTTTTGGAAGGAGAGATATAAGTCTCTTTCTTGAGTGCATCATATATGAATGGTGTCTCTTTACATGCAAATCTAGCAAATAATTGACTTGATGATAGGCTGATTGTTCTAGTGTACTGTGTGCAAAAAAGGTAGGGCCCCGTGACATTAAAATTTATTTTGAGTTAATTTTCTGTATACTCTTACAGATTTCTCTAATTTCGTATATATGTCCCTCAACACTTGAATATATCTAATTTGTCTCTAAACTTTTGAAACTCTTCCCTATTTACGCATTACACAAAATTCTGAAGTTAACTATAGTTAAATTTCTAATTAAAATAATAAAAGACAAAAATATCCTTTCCAAAAAAAGAAGAAGATTTTTAATGGAATACAGCGGCTGTGAGGGAAGAGATAATGGTCTCCTAGCTATATATCTTCTAATCCAAATGAAGGTTTTTAATGGAAGCACAGGTGATTGTGTGGGAATAAAAGACAAATTGATTCTCCTATTTTCTAATCCAATACACACACCGATTTAGATATGAGCCAGGGAAGAGATCAGGCACAGGCATACAACGCCTTAATTTCTTATCTTTTCTCCATATATATAAGTCAGAATTGCTGCTGTACTAATAGCCATCAACTTCTCTGTTTTTTTTCCTATACATATTTTTTTGAATCTTTTGTTCTCTTGAAAGGATTGATTGAGAAAGGAATTGATAGAGAAGTTGGTCAGTAGTTACATCTTGTAAATGTAGTGAGAGTTACCTAAATGTTACCAAATGTAGTTACCATTTAGAAAGGAGATAGAGTGACAACAACCAAAATGTTCTGGGTTAGCCTCCAGTTTTGCTAACCAGTTTTGCTACAAAATTCAGTATTGAGTATCCTCAGTTTTTCAGATAGTTTGACATCCAGTTTTTCATGTACAAAATTCATATACACTAAATTGTACAAAATTATACAAATTCATATATATTTAGCATCACAAAATTCATAAATTCATCTCCTTATTTACAATTATAGCACAACAATTACTAAATTCACTATATTTTATTTAGCACCTTACAAAAACATGCTTTATCTTGGTTAGGTTCCAAAGAAATGGGTCAGACTAAGTTTCAACTAATAAAATATTTTCTGAAAATTAAGTTATGTTTTAAGTCCCAAGTTTTTGGCGATGTAGAAATGAACACGTTGCAGTGGACTTACGTTGTTGTTTAAATTCTTTCGCAAACCACATCTTATTCAAAGGGGGTTTGTGTAAGAAATTAAACAACAATGCACTACAAGATGCCATTCCTACACTGCCAAAAACTTGGGATCAAAACATGATTTAATTTTCAGAACATGTTTTATTAGTTGAAAATTAAATCATGTTTTAGCCCCAAATTTTTGGCAATGTAGAAATGGATATGTTGCAGTGGACTTAAGTTGTTGTTTAAATTCTTTCGTTAACCACATCTTATTCAAAGGGAGTTTGTGTAAGAAATTAAACAACAATGCACTGCAACATGCCATTCCTACACCGCCAAAAACTTGGGATCAAAACATGATTTAATTTTAAGAACATGTTTTATTATTGAAAGTTAGTTTTACCCATTTCTTTGGAACCTAACCAAGAAAAAACATGTTCTTGTAAAGTGTCAAATAAAATATAGTGAAAATAAAAAGAAAATGAAATTCATCACATGCTGTCCATCGGAAAATTCATCACAATCTGTAAATAAAAAGAAAATGATGAGTAACTAAGCAACAATAAGTAACAGAAAATTAGAGGAAGAAACGGAAAAAAAAAAATATATATATATATATACTAACCTTAGAAAGATAGAGAGGAGAAAATACAAACTTCAAAGATCTCAGATCAACCTTCAATATAACAGAGAGAGAGTACTAATTACTTGATCAAAACGGTGCTGGAAGGAGAAGGCCTTTTATACAGCGCGGGAAGGAGAAGGTCTTTTATACCAAAACCCTACACTTTTCTACACAGATTTATACTTAACAATCTGTGTTGCTCTCTAACAAATCATACACGGCTATTTATAAGATAATCGGTGTACAGTTCTTGTCTTTCTACACAGATTTATTATCTAAAATCCGTGTAGCTATTCCTACACGGATATTTGTTAAATATCCGTGTAGCTCTCATAAATCATACACGGTATTTTTTCCAAACAATTCTACACCGATTCTTTAATAAATATCAATGTTTGATTCCAGTAGTTTTTTCGGGCTTTTAGAAAAACCTTTATGGTACACGGTTTTCATATAAAATTGGCAAAACCGTGTACAATGTGCAGTGTAGAATTACCATTTCTGTAGTAGTGGATCTAGAGAGAAGTTGGTCAGTGGCTGGCTTTTTTAATTTTGCATGGGATAGCAGCACATAGGACTAGTATATTTAAGAGCGTTCCATGTCATGAAGTTATAGATTAGTTATCAAGTAACCAACCCTGGCTGTCTTGAAATGAAGTTGTCTGTTTTGTTTTTTTTAAAAGGATTTTTTTTGTTTGTCGTCAACATTGGCACTTAAAAGATTTGACACTTAAAGGTTTTTTGTGTTGTGATATGATGCTTGCAATTTAGTTGTCTAAATTTGAATTTAAGTATAGTAAAACTATACTTTGAAAAAAAAATATCCTTGATCATCAAACTATGCAGAAACTGTGTAAGACCTAAAATTGTCTTACTTTCAAAGAAAAATAAATGCCTCTTGCTAAATATTGCTCACAGCAAGTACAACACAGTGCATAATTGAGTTGTAGGTACAAGGACTGAACTGTATTTACAACATTTTGTATTGAGCACTCTATCGATCTTATATATAACTCACATTTGTTGGTTTTTGGCCCCCAAAAAATCTGGTCTACGAAGAGCAACTTGCAAAAAATACGAAAAGAGAAAGCGTAGTACATAGACAATATTTGATGTTGATGAGTGTTCAAATGCTAGCCCATACCGTGAAATTGCACCACCGGAACCCCCAAAGAAGAAGGGACGAGGTCCTGAAATTTTCAAAAAACGACAAATGTACTGGAAGACCGCCCAATGCGAGTTCATGCGACGAAAATCCAAATCAAATAAAGACAACAATCACTATGTACATATAATTTCATCTTAAACTGTGTAGGTAAATAAAGGCAGCTACCCTCCACATATGTTTGTAATCCTTTTACTTAGATAAATTACAGGATGTAACTTTTCATTTATTCAATGTGAAAAAAAAGTGAAGTTACACACCCATAGGAGTTGCTTCTTTCAATTTTGAATTTGCTTATAAACTGGTAGCGTTTGCTCTTATGGTACATTTTTTAACTCATGTTGCTATCAATAGACTTGCCCTATAGCATATGCCGGCACCATTGAGGAGCTTCCTTGCCTTTGATGAAGCCACAAAGAATAATATCGAGTTTCTCTTTTTGGTACCCTTTCTTTTAATTAGAGTATATCATGGATTCACCATCAGAAATGCACTTTTCAGTTGTAATCTAGTGATGACTGCAAGCGCAATAAGAGCCCCATATGTTTTATACAAACAAGTCAATAGTAATCATCTAAGCCTTTGAGATCCCAAAACAAATTGATTGGATAAGTGATGAAAAGTTAATTGAATAATTAAGGTTAATTTGCACAACATATAAGTGAACTGCATCAAAGACATTCAAGTTCAGTTGCAATAATTTAAATTTTAAAACAAGGACCACTATTAAGATAGTGCATATATATGTTTTACGGTAGAAATTCAGGTACCGTGAAGGGGAAGACCCTGACCATTGTCAGGATGTTATGGAGGCCATAGCGAGCAAAAGGTACAGCGAGGAGCTTCACGAGGCGAGGGATAACTGCATCGATTCTGCATTGGTGCCTTGACCACCCCAACTGGCATGGTTTGTGTGATTTGTTTTTTCACAGAGGATTGGCAACGGGTTAGTAGACAAAACCATGCTAACCGTACAAATCGCGGACTCACGGCACACCACTGTGGGTCAGCATGCTCACACCAGCACCATCGAATGCTGGTAAGCTGCATGAACACATATGTTCCTAAATTAACAGTACTAGTAATTTACGTATTCATCTGACCTTTACCACTACTTGTTTATTCCTTTTCTTGTGGAGACAAACTTACGCAAAGGAAAAGAGCCGTCAAATGTACAACTTTATGCCCATATTCATTGTCGTAAAGTAAATGGCAAAGCACTGGTTTTTGCCCAAATCGAAGCTGCCATGAAGGCTATGTCTGGACCGGAGGAAAACAATGAAAACAGTGATGGTAACGGGTTAAGGGATGCAAGTACCGAGGAGATTTGCACAGAGATTCTGAATTTGGATATCAACTCCTTACAATTTACCAACACAAAATCACAGGCGGTTTATGTAAGTTGCATTATATACATTATATACATTGTTTTTTTTAAAGACCTGGTAGTAGCTACCAAGTAGACAAAAATTATATGTACTTACAACTCTTCCTATTACATCTCTTCAATTTATTGAAAAATTAAAACCACTAAGTGGCACAACACCTCCACTGGTACTGACACCCTTACAACACTTAAGTTGTAGCCTCTGTCATTTTCATTAAAAGTACACTATGTACAGTATTTAGGGCTGAGGGCTGATCGGGAAATAATATTTGTTTTCCCATATTTTAAATTTGAAACAACTCATAGCAAAAGGTGAGGGACATGATGGCTGATCAGGCCAATTCCGACCTAGACGAGAGCACCATGTTTCTCTCAGCTATTGGCGGATCAGGCCACAATAGAGTCCGAGGATTGGGAAACATGCTTCAAAACAAGGTGCAAACAGCATCCACCCGAGCCAGGCCCAACCACACAACATCTTTTATTTCTGGTGTGACAAACAATGGAGTGTAGACAATGTTCTCTCATGCAGAAGTAGGAAGAATGCTCTTAGCTGAACGTGACCATCGTCAGGATGAGGAGAAGGCCAAGAGGGAAAGAAAACTGGCAACTTATGACTTGTACTTCAACCAATTATTCTCAATGTGTGGTGTACAAAAGCCTACTTTGCAGGTACGTAATTCCAATTTGATGGCTGCATTATAGGTTATAAATTTGGATATTTGATAATACACTGCATTATAGCTTTGTCATATATGATTCATATCAGATACAAAACTTGTAGTTCTATAATTCTTTCTTCAAAATTAAATCATATATGATTTATTTCCTACATTAATCATTCATAGTTCGAAGTGCTTGCTTTCTAGAACATTAATTGAGTGGCTGAGTTTCAATTTATTTAAATTGAAAACATTACTGCATTGACGAAACATTTACAAGTAATATGTATTAGTGTTACAGATTAGGCAACTTTTCTGAAAAATAGTTTAGCTAGGCAAACCAATCATACATGTTGAGTTTAAGACTTATGTTATTGTAAATATTGTTGTTTATCATAGTTGTCAATATATTTACAGACATCGAGTAATTATATCATATAAAGTCTGGTTTGAATCGGATATATTTGTACTCATTTTGCTCTACTGCAAGTTGTATATGACTTATTTGCTCCTGTTGTGGAGATATACTAACATTAAACCTAACGCATTGTTAAACTTAGGCTCAAGCTAACAGTTTTGGAACTGAGCAAGGTGTCCTTGGGAATTTGCCTACTTTTCAGGTACCACTATTAACCTATGAACTCATTTTGCATTTCTACAATTATTATATGGCTTATTTGATCCTGTTGTGGTTGTCCCAGAAGTTTAGATAATAGAGGTACACTAACATTAGATCTTGTGCATTGTTAAACTTAGGCTCAAGCAAATAGTTCTGGAATTGAGCAAGGTGCCATTGGGAATTTGCCTACTTTTCAGGTACAATTATTAACTTGTGAGCTGAATGATGTAAATTTCATAAATTTGATCAAATATTGTGATCTATGAATTATAACATTGTGATTGTATTTTATTGTTAGGGTGAAGGGCCTCCCTTTCAACCCTCTAAAGATAGAGATTCACATATGAGTATGTCCATCTCCCATGTAAGTGATTTTAGAATGTTTTTTTTCCCGCATTTATATCATTATCAAAACAACCACCTAAATGAAGGGTTCATCTTACTACTCTTACAAGCATGTTAAGTTAATATTGGCACCTTTTAAGATTTACATATAAAAGTGAAGTATAATCACATTTAACTCTAACGCATCACCATATGTCATCTAGTGCAATCACAAGAAATGATTGTATGGTGCAAAATTTGTTGAAATCCTTTATTTTTAAGATAAATTAGCGATTCCAATGCTTAAATTGCAAAATTTATTATTTTGAGGGTGTACATGCAAAAATCCTCATAAATATAACATGTTGTCTCTATATATGTGGTATACATAGGGTCTTCCTATTCCTATGCAACCAAATCAGGGAGGGGTTTTCCAAGTACTCTTGAATCAAGCTTTACTTAGAAATGATGCAATTGCAAGGGAAGACGAATGGTGGGGCAATCTACCTTCAACCTGAACCAGACCTTCTAGTGTCGGAAAGTGCACATTTTTGTGAATTTACAAGTTCTAACATATCAGCAAACTAGGGGGTAACTTATTATGTAATTTTTGTTAACTCATGGTGGGTATATTTTGAGTATATTAGCAATGTGCAATTACACAGTGCTGTGTTGTAATGGATTTTTCACATTTTTTTGGTACAATGTGTGTTGATTATGCTATGTTAATGCTTTATGATGTATTTCTCAATGTGTTTTCTATCTATTTGTAAGATTTGTTTATATTTATTAGTTTCAATGGGAAGTGGAGATTGTAAAGGAGTACTGGGTTGGTACCGGGAGGATTATCGAATGAGGGCATTCTGGCACCAAAAAAGGAGGTTAGTATTTCCAGGGGTATATCCAAAGATAAAATACACGAACACATTCAAATAATTGAATAATAGCGCCAAGATCTGACTAGGTGGGGTCCACTTTCGCTAGCCATGGATATGCTGGGGTGGGTCCCACGTAAACTGCCTTTGGAAATACTCAAGTGAGTCCCACGTAGATTGCCTTGGAAATACTTAGGGGTCCTAGGGGCGTCACCCTTGGAAATGATCAGGTGGGACCCATGTTCCCTTCCCTTGGAAAAACTAAGGTGGGCCCCACGGATGCTTCTATTGAAAATAATCCAGACGGTGGCCAAGTTTGAAAGTTTTTCCATGCGTCCTTTTTCTAAGAGCAACCTCATGAAAAAAAAGCTAGAAATAGGTATTTCCAATAGCGCCCTTTGAAATACTTGCTATTTCCAAGGATATTTTTTGCGACGAGAGTTTTTCCAAGAGTGGCGCATGGAAATGACGATTTCAGGGTTTTTTTTTCCGAGAGTAAGTCTATGGAAAGAAGCTATTTTTGAGCGCATGGAAAAAATGGATTTTCTAGTAGTGTATGTATGATAAACGATAGACACATTTTTCCTGTAGGAAATCATATCTGCATTTTGAACGAATCTATGCATTATAAACAGTAGCCACATTTTTGCTGTAGGAAATAATATCTGCATTTTGACACCAAATATACTTTATTAATTACTTGTTCTTGGTCTAGCATTGTCCTCGGATATACATATAACATTCTCAGAATTAATTATTATTTATGACTGATGCATGTACCTCTGCTTTATACATTACTAGATTAAAATAAAATGAAAGAGAATGGAATGCTAGAAATCGGAAATTAATATAAGAAATTGACACAATTAATAAAATGAAAGACAAATTGAATGCTAGAATTGCGGCCAAATGTTGACAAGTCACAATCGGAGTAGATAGGGCCATAGGGGGAAGATACTGGAGCATTTTGGGTTTCTCCTCTCCTCTCCTCTCACCATCCATCCATGTCTAAATGGGTCCATTGATAACTATTTGTTATAGTGCATGTGTGCCAATCAAATATCATGACAGAGATCTCAATTTGATTTTTCTCCTTTCTCTAGCATGGCATATGTTTGACAAGCGCGTGATCAATCCCGCCCACAAATTACCAACCGAATCTTTCCTCACAAGCCTAAAAGAAAAGGAAGAGAAAGAGTGTGTGTATGTGTATGTGTGTACACGCACACACACACTGTCACATTGCATTATTTGGAAGGGAAACATGACATGCACTATCAATGATTGCCATCTGTTCTGTCCAATTTTGTTTATTTCTTTTTGTTGGATGCTTGCTGGGATTAGTGTAAGAATAGAGAGGGGGTCCTTTTAAATCCTAATATTTTACAGCCATCACGGATCAAGCAAGAATCTATCGATCATACTATATATTCTGACATGTACTCTCTGAATAATGTTTATTTTTTCCTATTTTCAACGAGCCATCTTGTTTTTTCAGAATGTCTCCATGGTAGTGATGTGAACTCAGCTGTAGGGGTGTCAATGGCACCCTTTTATCTGTTAACCCGATCCGTACCATATCCGATAAGACGGGTACGGTAAGATTTTTTTTTCGTAAACTTATCGGGTACGGGTACGGGTAAATATTTTTTCGTTATCTAAACAGGTAAGGGTATGGATAAAGCCTATTTCGTACCCGTTACCCGATCGGGTAATTATAAAAAAAATTATATATTATATATATTAATAAGCATTGAAAGAGTACTTAATTGATTTACTTGCACTTAGCATGATTAGAATTTTTTTTCAATAAAGTACTATACATGAGTGAAATGAATATATATGTTTTAATGTATTATTTAATAAATAATAAAAATAATTATTATATTAGTATTACCCGTTATTCACCCGCTACCGTTTCGTTATCCGACAATTATAACGGATAAGGGTAGGGTACGGGTACGATAAATGTAGCGGGTAAGGATAGGGTACGGGTAAAAACAATTTGTAATGGGTACGGGTATGAAAATATTTCCACCCGACTCTTACCGTACCCGTTGACACCCCTACTGAGCGAGTTAGACAAAGTTTGAACTTAGCTTAATATGTCAAAACAAGTCGAGCCGAGTCATGAGCCTAAAAAGTTTCGTCATTTTAGAGTTGGAAATCACACATAGACTATAAATCAGAAAAGAATTTCATCTTCTTTTTGTAATGAGTTCTCTTTTCTAATGATAGTCACAAATTCCTCCTTTTTCCGAAGAAATTAAACTAAAATAAGTGTCATTTAGTACCAATTCACACAATGTCACCTAATAAAAATTAAAGTGATAATTCTACTATAACAGTGATAATTTCTCAAATATAATAATAAATTATGCTTATCAAATATTTTTTTGTTATGTCAAAACTAAATAGTTATTTTTACTATACTATTTAAGTAATTACATAGATCAACTACTTAAATAGATCATAGAAAACGAGAATTTATGTCAATTGAATCTTTTTGTTTCTTGTGCTATAACTTAAGTGGTAATTTTTACTATTTTGTGGCCATTGAGCCCTTCATGGTTTTTCGTCAAAACTAAAATTACATTTGTACATTAAATTATTATTTAGATCCAACAATGTTATAACTTATGTCTATCATATTGGAAGAAGATGCAAAACAATAAACATATCACATATGTTCTATGAATAAAAAAACTACAAATCTTTTAATGAAAGAAATTTAAAATAACTCTCTTGAAAATTGCAAAAAAAAAAATAGAGATATTTTCTTAGGATGAAATAAAAATTTTGTCGATATTGACGGCATTTTTGCGTTTTAAATATTATGTTTCGGAAGCGGGGTACGCCCGATCGCATCAGATCCAAATTGGTTTATACACGCTCCCTTCTATCTGATTTGTTTCATGATGCGTGCATGCTGCATTAATATTCGTACGAATCAAGCACACATACATAATTAAGCCCATTAGACACTGGCATCTGATTAATTTGGGTCCGAAGTCTATCAGACGCATCCTGCTACCATTATGCTTCAACTTTAATATTCTGAAAAAAATCCGTGAAGATCCAACAGAATTACTTTGTAAGGTCTGAACTTAGCGAAGCAAAATAATGCTCAGAATTCATCTTCAAACGAAAATAATGCTTAAATTTTCATGTTTCATGTTTCATGTTTGTGCAAATATAGCAGAATGAAGAGAAGAAAAACAGAGCAACTAGTAAGTGACAGTGGTGTAAACCAAACCAGGGTAGAAAATGTTGGTCTTTTGGGGTACAGGTAGACTGGGAAAAATGGCACGGTGGAGTAGCTCTGTCACAGAACGGTACGGTTACGGCACAGCACGCATGTCAGTTACGTGCCGTGACCATTCGCGTGCCGTGCTCATTTTTTTATACTTCGGCACGGCACGGCATGTGAAAAATTTAGTTACAGCACGGCCCGACACGTAGTCAAGCGAGTCACATGTAATTAGGACCATTAGATATTGATTTAATGGTGAATCTTGAATAAACTAACCTAAATTATGATTAAATAGTCATGCGAGTCACGTATGGTCACGGCACGTTTAGGCATGGCGTGACTCACGTGGCGTGACCATTCGCGTGCCGTGACCACCCTTGACATTTTAGTCACGGTACAGCACGACACGTGAAAAATTAACTTGGTCACGGCACGATACCGCACGAGATCAAAGTCACAGCATGTTAGTCACGGCACGGCACGACATGTTTTTTCCACTCTAGTTATAGGCCATCACTCCGTAATTTATTTCTTTTTTCTCTCTTGCCACCATGACTCCATGAGGTTGGTCATTTGGGGTCCCAAATGCATGGTAGAATTATAATTTCTTTAAGATTCGATCACAAATCGATGTAAAAATGAGGCCAACAGATATACTACACGAGTGCCGTTAACTATATTTTATTTTGGTATTGTTTTCCACTTTGTTTAGCTGAATTTATTTTTGTGCCTTCCTCTGCACGATCATACCTTCCCCTGTTTTTCATATTTTCTACATGATGAAATACATGGTAGAGGAGGGGTTCAGATGGACATCGGACTAAAATCGGTCTGTGTTCGATATAAGCCGTCTGATTTGTATTTAAATTTAGATGGACCTTTGAAATTCGCAGAGCAATTAAAATTAATATAGATCTAAATAGGTTTGAACGAATCTTCAAGCATATCGAAATACTTTATTAATGAATTTCGGTTCGATAACCGTCAGAAACTATGAATTTGTGATTTTTTTAAACTTAGAAGGGTAAATAAGAAATTATGAATTATAGAGGGGGAATACATGAAATTGTCCATTTCTTTTTATTGAAATGTGTACTTTAATTTGTGTAGAGTTCACATTTCTGACCATTTTTTGACCCGTCCGATTCAATTGTTCTCAGTTCGGTAACCTGAGATGTGAATTCATCTAAGGTAGAGCCACTATTAAATTAATAGGTTACGTTTGATGGAGCCATGAGCCATCTTTGTCTCAAAGCTTACATAGATTTCATAAAGCTCTAGCCTTTATACTTGTCTTTTAGGTTGACATAAATAAATGAACACCTTAATAACTTACTAATAATATTGTCTTAGGTTTATGCAATTTAGTTTTCAATCACAATAGAACTTTATTTGGGTGCTTATATAACCTCATAGTTTCAATCAGTGTTCTAAATAGCGCGCTATAGCGGCACTATAGCGCCACTATAGCGTTTTTGGACCCTAAACGCTAAGCTATGGCATGAAAATACGTTAATTGCGCTACGGCCGCTATAGCGGTAATAGCGGTCCGCTATAGCGCATAGCATATAGCACGCTATTTGCGCGCTATGCATATTGGGCTTTTTTAGACAATTTATATGGACTTAAATAAAGATCCATAAAATTTATTTTGTATAGAAAAAAAAAAATAGAATGAATCATGATGCTTAAGATATTTTGTATAGAAAAAGATCGATAGTTTATGATATTATTATGGATATTTTGAACCATGGACTTTTGTACTAGTTCAATATGAATATTATAATTTCTTAATTAATTTGGTGTTATTTATTATTCTATGAAACTTTAATAATGTTAATATATAGTACAAATATATAATATAATTTTTGTAAAAAAAAAAAAGGCTATTTGGAATAGCTTCCGCTATAGCTACGCTATTCGCTATAGCTTTTTTTGTAGCCTTCCTGCTATGACGCTATAAACGCTATTTAAAACATCGGTTTCAATTAATTGAATTGCTTACTAGTAATATCGCGTTAGGTTTATGCAATTTAGTTTTCAATCCGTACAATAAAACTTTATTGAGATGCTTATATACCTGATAGATTAAATCGAATTGCTTACTAGGAATATTGTGTTAGGTTTATGCAATTTAGTTTTCAATCCGAACAATAGAACTTTATATAAGAGTAGGACTGAGGGTTCCGAAATTCAATAAGTCTCTTTGTGAACTCAATTTTAAAATTTATTGAATTAATTTCAACTGACGAATTTGAACCGTTAAAACCCGTCTACCTTACGATTGATGCGTCTACAGGCAAAAATATTAAATTTTCAAATTAATTTTGTATAGAGTCAATTGGTAAAAATCATTCAAAAATGAATACATTAAAATTAATTTATAAACCTTCTAATTTTGACCGCTTGACTTTATACTAAATTAATTTGAAACTTTAATTTTTTTGCATGTAGATGCATCACACGTAAGGTAGATGAGTTTTCACGGTTTGAATTTGTCATAAGTCAATCTAATAGGTTTTAGAGTTGAGTTCACAAAGAGACTTGGTGAACTTAGGAACACCCTAGTTCTACTCCTTTATATAGTTGTTTATATAACCTGATAGATTAAATCAACTGAATTAGAGCCACAATCAATGTTTTAAAATGCGGTTTTTATACAGTGTGCAGAAGGCTACCGCATATGCGGACTTATATTTGCGGATTTTAAATGATAGTTATATATATATATATAGAGAGAGAGAGAGAGAGAGATTGGCTAATGTAATAACGTTAGAACTTCGGCCGAAGTTCTAACGAGTCGTTTTTGCAATTTCAAAATCCAAACAACCGATCCGAACCGTTCAACATGTTCTAAATATTGAAATGTGCTTGGAGACCAAATTTTACATTTTTTGGAATTTTTTTACTATTTATTAAGCCACTTTGAAAATTCTGATCCGGTGGTCCAGAAAATTTTGCTGTTTTTTACTATTCACAGCAGATCTGCGATTTTCAAAGTGGCTTAATAAATAGTAAAAAAATTTCAAAACATGTAAAATTTGGTCTCCAAGCACATTTCAATATTTAGAAAAAGTTGAACGGTTCGGATCGGTTGTTTGGATTTTAAAAACTAATAAACGACTCGTTAGAACTTCGGCCGAAGTTCTAACGTTATTACATTAGCCAATCTCTATATATATATATATATATATATATATATATATATGAGGAGGGATCCGATTACCACTTTTTTTGTTACCACAAAAGTTACCACAACCATTTTCTACATTTTCAAAGTCCAAATGGTCGATCCAAACCGTTCAACATGATCTCCACAATAAAATGTGCTTCCAGATCAAATTTACATTTTTTTATTTTTTTTACTATTTATTAAGATGGATACAAAATTCAATGTCTGAATTTGACTAGTTTTTGTAAAATACTTAATAAATAGTAAAAAAATTCAAAACAACGTAAAATTTGATCTGCAAGCACATTTTATTGTGGAGATCATGTTGAACGGTTTGGATCGACGATTTGGACTTTGAAAATGTTGAAATAGTTGTGGTAATTTTTGTGGTAACAAAAAATATGGTAATCGGATCCCTCCTCTCTCTCTATATATATATATATGAAAGTATGCGGTAATATGCAGCTAAAAATGCAGATTTGCATATTTGATCGAATACAGATTTTCTATTCGGATTGCAACCGAATAAGAATATGCGGCCACATAGAGCTAATTTTAATATACTGGCCATGGTAAAAAAAAATAGGATCAATTGATTCTCATTTTGTTTAAGTTTTTGTATAGTTAGAGTAAAATGCTATACGTAGTATAAAGTTAATCTCTATAATAAAATTTTATATGATTGATTTTCATTTAAATTTGATCTTTATAACTTAAAAAGCATAGCTTTGCTCCTGGTTGAATTACTTACTAATAATATCGCTTTAGTTTTATACAAATGTAGTTTCAATCAGTACGTACATTAGAAATTTATATAACCTGATATATTAGTTGGATCTGAATAATTTATATAACCTGATAGATCACTTGACAAACTCGATAATTTCTTAAGATAATTCGATAAAAAAAAAATAAAAAATGGATATATAAATGGTCCAAAAATAAAGTTGAATACAATTTGAATATTTTTTTATTATGTATTAAGGACATTAATTTCAAATAGTTTAAACTTTAAATCACTTAATGTATGGTAAAACATGCATTAAATATTATGATCTTTTTATAGACATATCATGTGCATCATATTAATCATGCAAATAATGTTGGATTTCAAATATAAACTGTAACTTCTTTTATTAATTTGAGATAAAATGGGATAAAGTCTTCCAACTCAAAAATCACAAAAGATATTCTCCATCTAAGTTTCAAACATACAACATCTGTTGTCTCTAACGGCATATAGAGAGGGGGTGAATAGGTAGTCTTAAAGACTTTTAGTCGTTTTTTGTTTAACCCTCTAAATCAATAAGTTAATCAATTCAACAAGCAAGTGTGTGCAAATAAAGTAAATAGAATATAGTTAGAAAAATTTGACACGCGAAATGATAACGGAGTTCGGCGTAAAATGTCTTCGGGGTAGAGCAGCCTCGTCGGCGCCCCTTTCCTATTACCCAAAAAGAAAGGATACAACTCGTGACACGTGAGCCCAACAACGGTGGGAAGTCATAGCCTAACTCGTGTACAAAGTTGAGCCTAGAAGCTCGAGCTGGAGAGTCCAACGCAAATGATCGTCACACAACTATTTTTATATGTGAGCGGAAACGCTCGAGCCGGTGAGCCCCTTAATGTCCTACAAGCGGAGAAGTCACTCGACTATGACAATGAAGCACTAAAGTAGATCTCCACACTATCGAACAATAACCAACACTCTAACTAAATCTAGAGAAGATTTGTCAAGTGGATTTGAGATTATCAATGGAGTTTTGAAGTTTAAGCTCTATCAAAGAATGAAACTCTCAAGAACACATAATTTGTGCTTTAAAATTATAGGCGGCTTGCTTAATTCTAGAGTGAGAGTATTTACTTTATTTATAAAAGAGAGCTTCAGAATTAGGTATTTGAACTATTCCGTTCGAACGGTAAATCTTCCGTATGGAACATATAGTTCAAATGTATTGCAGTTTGAATTTCGCCTTTGAAATTACACTTTCCGTCAATAAGTTTAGGTCTGTACATAACGGATAGTGTATTTTTTCCAATTCTGTGTTTCTTAAGTAGCGTACAGTACAGACTGTATCCGTTCAGAACGAAATACCAAGGGGAGTCCTCTGACTTGAAACGGAGCGTTCCGTTTTGAACGATAGTTAGACGGAATAATTCTTTCGTATTGCTATGCTTCACATACGTATCCATCCAATATCGTATCAATACATTATGTACTGAACGGTTTGCTTTCGTACCAAACAGATAGTTCTTGAAATCAACAATCTCAAATTTACTTTACTTATTTATTTGATATTACAAACTATATTCTTGATCTTCGTAAAGTCTTATTAGTTTCATTGGTTCTTCAACTTTAATCTTGCAATTATAATATTCTTGAACCTGCAAATTCACTCGTACAATGAAATCGTTAAATTCAATCATTGTATGTTTTGCAAATTAGTCGAACACAGTAATTAGATAATTGCATAGAACAACAACATCCACATGAAGGACCTTAAATGAATTTGATATAAATTTTGATCTTTCGGCTCGGTCTCAAATCGGATCTATAGTCACACTTGAGAGTAGGTCCGATGGGCAATGGACCTACTTTGGTTCGATGGGTTTAATCACCCTTGATTTGCTTTAAGATTCGTGCGTATCGCTTTAAAATTCACGCATGTCTGTTTTAATTTTCATGCGCACACATCTTAAATTAGATCGGACGATCATCTTGCTTGTTGAACCTCAAAGTAGGTCCGATGGGCATCGGACCTACTCCGTTCTCCAACTATAGATATTGACTCGACTCGACTCGATCTGTATTGTGTTTTTGTATAGGCAGCACTAAGTGCATGTGTTATGTACTGAGATATGAAGATTAATTTGATAAAAAAAATGCTGGTTTTAATTGAAAAATAAAAAGCCCATCGGACCTACTCCGTTCTCCAACTATAGATATTGACTCGACTCGACTCGATCTGTATTGTGTTTTTGTATAGGCAGCACTAAGTGCATGTGTTATGTCCTGAGAAATGAAGATTAATTTGATAAAAAAAATGCTGGTTTTAATTGAAAAATAAAATATTTATTGCAGCAAAATTTGAACACATTTCCTCTTGAAGTGATTTCTTTTACATTCCCTCTTTTAAGAAGTTGATTGCTTTCCCTACTGATCAGTAGCATTTCTGTTAAAAAGAAAAGAAAAAGATAGTTTGAAATTATATTCAACACACATCTTTTTTTTTTCTAATCGGATTGGGTCAAGTTGATTCTTGACCCGTCCAAATCAAGTGATCAGGTTGAAGAATATTGATTAATGGATCAGATGCGTCTATAAAAATAGCAAAAATTATATATATGATATGTATTCTATCCAATCTAATTTAATTATGTTGCCATAAGGTTCTGAATTATTTAATATTTAGGATGTCCTTAATATTGTTTATGAATTTCGAAAAATTGTCCTAAATTTTACTTTTGGTATGAGTAGAAAACAAAAATGCAACAATCAAATCTTCAAAGTAAATTTTTTGAGAAATATTAAAATTGTATATAATATGTTCACTTCATGTTTAGTTTGCAGATGGACATGGTACCTTGGAAGTTGGATCATACTTTTACCTTTTACATTACTAAATAAAAATTTGTCTGAATTTCGGTATTATATCAGTTGTGATATAATAAAGTAAATTCAATATGAAAGGTTCTCATATACTTCTTCATATTATCACAGCGCAATTTATTTTTACATTAAATTACAGCTCAGAATAAATTTTCTTTTGCATGACATACTCACCTAGATTTGGTGATGTGATACTTTTATTCCACTTTATATAAAAAAATAGGAAGAAAATATTTGCATCTTTAAAAATATATTGAACAACATCTATTTATTTTCATCATATAAAAAGAAAACTATACAACCATGATAAGAAAAACAAGGATGTTAGTTACCAGGAAACAAATCTGCTGAAATTCTCATTCATGAACAGTGTTTCTGAAATCTCTGCTTGTTCGAATCTAGCCGTCGAACTATTTCGAGATACGTGCACAGAAAAATCAGATGTTTTGAGATGCATGTATAGAAAAATTCGACAGCTGGATTCGGAATTTCAGAGATTTCAGAAACACTGTTCACGAATGGGAATTTCAGCAGATTTCAATTCTTGTTACTATGTAGGCATATTGCATGATTTTTTAGGGGTGATAACTGCAAGCATGTCCTTACTGGTAAGGCTGTAACTGATATATATATATATATATGAGCTTGGCTACTATGCTTATATAAGCAAAAGCCCACATATGCTTAAATGAGCATTTTTGCGTTTCCAATGTTCAAATGGTCGATCCGACCGTTCATCTTGTTCTCCATATTAATATGTGCTTGGAGACTAAATTTTACATTTTTCTGAATTTTTTTACTATTTATTAAGCCACTTTGAAAGTTTCTGATCTGGTGGTCCAGAATTTTGGAAACACTGTTTTTACTGTTCACCCAGATCAGCAATTTTCAAAGTGGCTTAATAAATAGTAAAAAAATTCAGAAAAATGTAAAATTTAGTCTCCAAGCACATATTAATATGGAGAACAAGATGAACGGTCGGATCGACCATTTGAACATTGGAAACGCAAAAATGAGTTATAAGCATATGCGGGCTTTTGCTTATATAAGCATAGTAGCCAAGCTCTATATATATATATATATATATATATATATTCATTGTATTTTTGAAAAGTGTATACACTCAATGAAAAAATATTTATACCTCACGTTATCATGATTAAAAGTCGAAATCTCTATTGTTACTTATTAAGCCGGCCAAGTCTTAACTTGGAATTTTATTTTGAACATTAGTTTGTATAAGAAAAAAATGATAAAGTTTTGTATACTTTATTACTATATATGAGTGAGGCTATGATACTCATACTATGCATATGGCATATCGTTTGATACTATAGATCAATATTTTCGTTTTCAATATTCAAACAATCGTTCTGAACCATTCAACATGAACTCCATATGAAAAATATCTACTTGAGACTAAAATTTTACATTTTAAAAAAATATATATATATTTTTTTAGATAAACAAAAATTCACTATTTTGAATAGTCTAAATTTTCTTAATAAAGTGTTTTTTTACCTATCTAAATAAATAGTAGGAAGAATCTAAGAATATAAAATTTGATCTACAATTATATTTTCATATAAAGTTCGTGTTGACGGTTTAGATAATTGTTTGAACTTTAAAAATAAATATATTGATACTTAGTATGAGTCAATATGCACTGTGGATAGTACTATAGTCTCACTCTTAATATATATACTTCAAACTATACATATAATAACTTTGCATTAAATATAAATATTTTAGGAGGAGGGTTCAAATGCATCTTGGTTTTGTGCTCCAATTATGCTCCACATCTTTATCTCTGTTTTTAAAGTCCGAACAGTTGATTCGAACTGCTCAATATGATATTCATAATAAAATATGTTTGGAGACTAAATTATATATTTTTTTGAATTTCTTTACTATTTTTTTTAGATAACATATTTTTGTAAAAAATGATTGACCAAATTTAGTTTCCAACTAAATTTAGTCTCCTGCAAACAATGATTGACTCTGCAAAGCATAATTGGAGCATGGTTAAAAACCATGGTGCATTTGATATAGATAAGTAAATATAAAATATGGACTGCAAAATTCATATTATTATTTTGGGTGCAAATTCCCTCGTGGAATTGGAATAGCAGTGCATAGTCTTTTTGACAGCTCAAAAAATACAAGGTTGCTTGGGCTTAGGTGCACACTCATTGCCCATGTGACAGTGTACCTAATTCTTTTTATCATAAAAAAATAGTAAAATTTGTATTCTACAAGTTCATTATGTAACTAATTTTATTGAGCTACTTAGATTGAATAATAGGAATAAAAATCTTAATCGGAAATTTCAACTTAAGTTCTGAGGCTCTTCCCTTTATTTTTTGGCAATTCTGAATTTTGGAATCCGACATTGTGAGCACGGACACATGTATATTTTCACAAGCTTTCCGAAAAGTGGTCATTTGCTGAAATCGGACACTCGAACGCCGTTTTATGGCCGTTTGAAGTTTTGTCGTCGTTTTTCGCCTTTTCAGTGAAGATATCGTCCCTATTCATATGTAATTTAGCGTATTTTAGCGTAATGTAATGTAATTTAGCGTAATTTAACGTAATATAGTGTAATTCAACATAATTTCAAGTAATTTAGCGTATTTTAGTATAAATATGCTAATTATACGTAAGTAATTTAACAAATAATTTAAACAAAAAATTTAATTTTTCAGTGTAAGATTTTATTATCTTGGTCTTTATAGTGTCTCTTAAAAAAAATAGTTTCTAATTATATATCACTGTGAAGATAAAAGAGAAACAAAAAATAGTTTCTAATTATACATCATTATGAAGACACACAGTAATTTATCGAAATTTACCTTTTTTTAGCGTAAGTTAATGTAATATAGTGTAATTCAACATAATTTCAAGTAATCTAGTGTATTTTAGTATAAATATGCTAATTATAAATCAAAAGAAGTAATCTAACAAAAAATTTAATTTTTCAGTATTAGATTTAATTATCTTGTCTTCATAGTGTCTCTAAAAAATAAAAAAATAAAAACCGGTTATTTTTTGACTGGTTTGAATATTTTTGGCAAAAGTCATGAGTATAATAATTAATTTGTAATTAAGTTTGGATATTAATAAAAAATGTCGGCAAATTCCCTCGTGGAATTGGAATAGCAGTGCATAGTCTTTTTGACAGCTACAAAAATAAAAGGTTGCTTAGGCTTAGGTGCACACTCATTGCCCATGTGACAGTGTGACACCTAATGATACGGCGGGTTCCTTGTACGCTGTGTATACGCGCGCACAAGACAGAGAGTCAGAGTTACAGAGAGAGAGAGATGATGGCATGCATGGGATGGATTTCAATTGCGCTGTGGGGGTGACGCTATGCCTATTGGCTCGTAGAGGCCTCAGCCTGTTGTAGAGCAACAGACCCCCACTGTAAAGAAGGAAACAACCAAAGGATTGGCTCAGTACCCAAATTATTTATTTTTACACAGACACAAAGCTGTCAGTCTGCTCTACACTTATACCTCTCAACACAGACCTCTGAAATGCAAAATTTATATTCTTTTTTTTTTTTTACAAAGAGTAATTCTGTAGAATGTATAATAGAGGGATACTAACAGTTATTTATACTTCTATGTAATTTATTTTTTTTGCACTAAAGGCGACTAATATTAATTTTGATGAGCATTGATTGTCTTAAATCTTCATTTTTTGAAATCCATTATTAACCGTAAGAATCACAACATTATTACTGGTACATAAAAATCACAACATTTTATGTTTATTTTGATGAAAAACAATACTTAAAAAGATTGGTGTTTGTGTGTGTGTGACTTCATGCTAGTTCGTTCGTACGTGTCAATTAAAATATAACCCAAATTATTGTAAAAATTACATAAATTATATGTGGCACTTCTATTTTGAGATTTGAGTTATTAAAATTTTAAAAATAAAAACAAACAATGAGATTTTTTTTTTTACTCCATCGATCGGCAACAATAGAGTGTGAAAATTTCCGGTAAAATTCATATATTTAAACAACATGTCATTTGTAAATACTTTCTTTTCTATTAATGAAAATTGTTTGTGAGCTATCAGCTATCTGCTCACTAACCTTCAAACAAAAAAAAAAAAAAGTACTAAATTTGGATAACAAAATAAATAAGAGAATTATATAGCATGCATGAAGCATGATGCATGTGATTGATTACTGTTGCATTGCAGAGGGGATGCAAAGGTGCAGGAGCAGCTGCTGTAGCTGCAATTGAAGCACCGCCTTGGTTCCTACTTCATACAGCAGCTGCTGCTGCTGCTCTATCTGGTGCTAGTTGACATTTGTGCATTGGAAGCCTTGTAGCCTTGTAGCCTTGTAGCCTTGTAGTCTTGTTGGATGGATCATTGACATGGTAACAAGATTTGATTTAATAATGTAAGGGGTGCTCAAAATTGCTCATAAAGGAAAAAGAAAAAGGTTGGAGATAGAGATGGATCATTGTCATGGTATGGGGCAGCTAGCTAGGGATGGAAAGCAACTCCTTCCTTCCTTCCCCAATTCCATCCCCTATTTCACTTCAAATCGACACTAAATTAAATTAATTTATGTTCACGTGATTTTTCAAATTTTTAGTTGACATTAATTGGGTGAGTACTAAGTGTAATAAAAAAGTAATTAACAGTTTGTACCAGATGTTATTCATCGGCCATTAATTAATTTGGATTGTTCAATTAATACAAACTTCATAATTAAAGCAAGTTAGAATAGGGACCTCTCAAATGTCCTCGTACAATATCTCTAATTAACTTGGCTAGCTACAAAATAGGACCAGCTGTAAGTGAGTCCAATTAATTTTGTCTTTAATTCAAGAAATGTTAAGCATATATGGTACTTAATTCTTACTACAAAAGTTTATGGAACAATGTGAAATTTTATCATGCAACTTGATTTTGACAGTAATTAACACCTTGTTAGTATATTAATAATGAGGAGGATTCACTTGATATATAAAATTGTCTTGACAATTCTAAAATAAAGTGAAAATTAAAATAAATCTATAAATATGTTATATATTGAACATATAATAGACTAGCTAAATCAAATTTCATGCAGTTTGAGTACCGTCTGATGATACATCAAGAAACTTTAATCTCGGATTTTGACAAAATGATGAACATAATATGTACAACATGTAGATCTTTTGAACAATGTTGGATTATATATTATTTTTTTTAAATATTAAAATTGTTAAAGTAAATAATTTTCAAAAGCAAGACTTTGTCAGTAACATGCAATTAATGAGATAGCTAGGGCCGGAGTCAATTTACAACATGACCAGTGAATAATTCAGAGAAAAAGATGGTTGATTGGAATTTTTCTTTTCAACATGACCAGTGAATAGGGATGTACACAACTTTTCGGTTTGTTCTAGATGGCATCCATGATCCATCATGTTCTCATAATATGATTCTCATATTACCTTTTCACAGTTATATATGTTACTTACAATAGCCTAACAAAGGACCCAAAAAATATCTTGTCAAGAAAAGTCATTCTGACCAAATCAGAAGTTAGTGCACACCTTTTTTCTATTGGAGGAAAGCAATGTACAAGTCCATAACAAACTTAATTTTCATTGTTTATAATTATCAGGACAATTTTTCATTTTTTAGAGTACTTGTGGAATCCAAAAACTTAATTATCATTTTGTTTCAACTATGCTCGGCAAACTAAAACAAATCTAATTTTATAATTTAATAATGAATATTTGATTTTTCTTTTTAAGAAAAGTTGAAGAACAAACCGTTCAGTTGTTTAATATATATCCACAAGAAAATTACATCTGAATGAATATATGATTATTTAATTTAATTCAATTTTATCATTTATTTAAATTTATGATTATGAGTGGTTTCATTTATAGCCTACTCCAAGTTGTTTAGGACTAAAGACTTGGTTGTTGGTTGTTATTGTTGTTATTTAAATTTACCAATTTCATATAATTAGAGGGAGACCGAGATTGCGGTGCAAATAGATCAGATACGGATCAGATAGCGGTAAAACCATATTTGTATTCATCTTTGTTTTTCGGATACGGATCGGATATTGGACAGATACAGATACGAATACAAATCAAATATTATGGATATGGATTGGATATCTGTAGATATATACATATTATTTTCATAATATATATTATACTATATGATATATGAGGGTTTCAATATCTCATGCCTTTCATACGTCATATTTTATATCTTCGTTTTCAATGTCCAAATTGCCGATCCGAACCGCTCAACATGATATCCATACTAAAATATGCTTGGGGATGAAATTTTATCATTTTTGAATTTTTTTTTACTATTTTTTAAGATAGGTACAAAATTATTATTTCTAGATCGTTCAAAAACAATGATGTCGTACCTATCTTAAAAAATAGTAAAAATAAATCCAAAAATTATAAAATTTCATCCCCAAACATATTTTAGTATGGATATCATGTTGAACGGTTCGGATCGGCAATTTGGACTTTGAAAATGAAGATATAATATATGATGTATGATGAGATATGAAAGGCATGAGGTATTGGAATCCTCCTAAGATATATATCTACTATTTAGATACATATAATTAAAATTTAAAACCATATATGTATCCGTATCTTCACGGATATTCATATATCGGATATTTACATTTAATTTTTGAATGTGGATTCAGAGACGGATCCGGATACGGACGGATAATATCTAATCCGTTTGCACCCTGGACTGAGACTCTCAGAGAGGAGAGGCAAGAAGCATTGAGGAGATGATACATGCATGTGTATAATAGAATGAATCATCTGTAAACTTTTCTAGCTTTCATTATCATAATATAAAAACATGTTTCTTCTTTAAAAATACATAATTATTTTGCATGTACAGATTAAAGAATGTATTCATTAAGGGGGGCATCTTTAGAAATACTAACATACTATAGAAAAAGAATGCAAAAAGGTACATATAAAAAATGGTAAATCAATTGAATAAATAATCTTTGCACTTTGACGTAATAAAAAATAATATCAAAATTAACATAGGCATAAGTAATCACTAAAGAGGGAATTTCATGTATACTCCTCAAAAATCTTGAAATTATGTATTTTCCTTCTAAAATTTATAATATCATATATATTCTTCTAAATTTTAAAACTCACTACCCAATTTATTCTCTTCTATTAAAGCTCATTATAAATTTACGAAGTTCCCATTTTGCCATTTATTAAAAAATAATAAATATTTAATATATGTAAGAAAAGTTCAGTCTTCTAAATTAACCGTTTGTGACAATAGCTGATTTATTGTTCTACTTGTGACACACACATGCATAAGAATATACTTTAATATCACTATGTATGCATCAAAAATATATAAATGAACTGTCACCCTCACAAATTGCCAACTAGATTTTTTACATATGCTAGATATTTTTATTTTTTTAATAATGGATAAAATGGTAACTTCATAAATTTAAATTGAGTTGTAATAGAAAAACAATAAATTGGGTAGTGAATTATTGAAATGTAGAAGAGTAAATATGATACTATGAGTTTTAGAAGGAACATATGTAATTTCAAGATTTTTCGGGGGTATACATGTAATTCCTCCAAAATTAAAAAAAAGAGAAACAAAACAGCCATGATCTTATCAAACTGAGATAAATCAATTATCCTTTTTTATATCATACATATTAATTCTTTGAGCAAAGCTAGAGTGTGATGTGCTCACTAAGAGAGATTGGTGAGCACATCACACCCTAGCTTTGCTCAAATTCTTTTTTGGTTCTCTTACAAGACAACCACCAAAGATGTCAGATATCTATGTTGCACGGATACGCCTAAATAGGCGGCGTATCGGTATCGGACACGTATCGGATACCGATACGCGCCCGATACGGCACCGATACGTATCCGATACGCCAGCTGGCGTATCCGCCTACGTGGCGTATCCTAACTCGGCCGATACGGTCGCCGATACTCCGTTGAAACAGCTGGATACGCCTGGAAACGTCTGGATACGCCCGGATACGCCTGGACCCGTGAGCCGCGCCCGCCAGCACGCGTGAGCTGCCCGTGAACCAGCGCTGCACCCGTGAGCCGCGCCCGCCCGCACCCATAAGCCGCGCCCGTGAGCCGTGCGTGAACCGGCTAATTTTTTCTGCGTGAGGCGGGATTCGAACTCTGGCCGTGGCTGTGAGGGTCAAAAGCTTTGACCACTACACCAAAGTGTCATTTGTGATATATATTAGTAACTATAGTACTTAATATATTCTTATGTTATGCTTTAATTTTTTATACAAATTTGATTTAAAATTTTAAATTATGATTATCTAAATACAATATATAAAATAATAAAAAATAATATATATAATAAACGTATCGTATTCTTGATTTTTGAAAATTATCGTATCGCCGTATCCGTATCGTATCCGATACGATACCCGTACCCGTATCCATGCAACATAGTCAGATATACATCACTATTCATCACTTAGTCAAACGAAATTATACTGTTCACGGCGCTTGGTGTTTTCTTTGGCACAACTCTGAGCTCAAAATTAAAAATTACACGCCGATTGTCGTACGAATAAGAAACAATTAAATATAGAACAATTATAAAAAGAATGGCAAGGAATCTGGAATCATTGTGTGCGTGTGGTGTGCCACCAAACGCAGTAATTTACATGGAAGAATCGAATCCGAATTACCCATCAAATCAAAGTGACGCGTCAGATGACATGACATGCACCTTCCATCCTTTCTTCGATTCCATTTCTTTCTCTCAGGATCAGAGAGATGATTGCTAGATTTCAGGAGCCAGATTTAATTCGATTTTTGAATTGAATGAGGAAAGGGAAGATGGGTCATGGAATGGAAGGCAATAATGGGATTTTTTTTCTTTTCTTTTAAGAAATTACACATTTAATTTTTCAGAAAAGAAAATATTTTTTTGGAATAAATAGATGAAACCGCATCAATAATACAATTTGCTCGAAAACTGTAATCATTGTGCGGTTTTAGTATTTTTTTTTCTGAAGATTTAATTTATTAATTTATAATAAAAACCAATTAATCAGGATGAGGGGCAAAATGGTGATTTGGAGATACGGCCATCACTATACTGTTCCAAGGGGTGGCGTAGTGTTGTACTGTCTCTGTCGTAGCATTTACTGATGCAATTCATTAAGAGGCCTTGCTACAGGTAGCGTTACCAGTATCATTGCTCTGGTCTGGAGTCTGGCCCCTTCCTCATTGTACGGTCACAGTGCTTAATTGGTATCTTTTTGTCTTTTGATCTCTTCTGTAGCCAGTATAAATGGAGATGAGATCGAGGGCTGCTGCTGCTGCAATTTAGAATCAAATGGACAGGGAACTTTTGGCGGGTATATAATATAACTATATATTTTGAAAAAGAAATTGGATATGACATTTGTCATCTTCAAAGGTTCACAGTTGTATTTATACCTTTAAGCCCATGTGACTACGACGCTATTTTATTTCGTGCGGTTATAAAGTTGGAGAGAGCACATATTCTTTTAATTAAGAGAAATATCATGCGGATACCGTATTTCATATCACTATCAATTTAATTTGTTAACAGACCGATCTCTTTTTTTTGGTAATTTTTTACAGAATGAGGTCAAATCAAATGCTTAATTTTCTTTTGGAAAAAGCAGGAATCTGCTCTTTTTTTTTTTTTCTCATCCTACCTTTGATCTTTGTCGAGATTCCCACATACAATATTTTGAACAGTTAGAAAATTAAGCAGCAGATCATCTTTCATATTTACCAAAGATTTAAATAGCGTTTATTACGTCATAGCGGAACAGCTGAAAAAACGACGCTATGGTCATATAGCGGCGCTATATGGCCATAGCGTCATAGCTTTTTTGGTCCAAAAACGCTACAGCAGCGCTATAGCGCGCTATTTAGAACATTGATATTTACACAATCACTTCTCCAGTATCTCTTTTCGCTCCATGGAACTCTTCATTTCTCTCCTCTCTCTGGCCTCTTCTTCTTCACTGAATTTTCGCCCCAGATTAAGATGAGATATATTCATCTAGCAATCTCACCTTCGAACACTGTTTAAGGTGAATTTCAAACACCTTGCTATGACCGGTTGCTGTATAATTGGAAAAGACTAAAAAAAATAACGAATATTTAATAGTACTCAACATAGTCATATTATTAACTTTATAATTTATCTTTTTATATATATTATTTATGCTGGTCGGTTTATTATTCAAATTATTTACTTCGTTACTCACATTGTTAATTATTATATAGTTTAACAATATTGATTGTCATTGTTTTAACTTTCTCACATTTAAAATTCTTATGCTCACGCTAGATTGCTCACCGTTTCAGGAATACTCTCATACATGCTGTGTCTCATTGAATCCTGAAACGTTGATCTAGGGTTCCTCTATAGTTCCACTAGATGTCCATAATTGTATGATTGTGTTAGTGTTGAGAACACAAGAGAATTACCGACCCAGTTAAACTTGAAAGGTGTGTTCGTTTGTCACGGAATTAAACGGGATATGATTTGATGAGAATGAGAATGCACTTTTAAAAAAGTAGGAACCCATAAGTATAGATACATACGGAATTTATTATGGGAATGTGTTGAAATGAGTGTTCGGTTGTACCGTGAAATTAGTTGTGAAATTTTTAATTTATTTTAAAAATATGCCTTTCTATTTAATTTTTTTACTTATTTAAAATAAATAAATTGTATAATAAATGCAATAACGGTTGTAATTTTTTTCATATATTAAAATTTATATTTTCGAAGGTACGTATATCGAGCCGAAATTTTTAAAGTTACCATTCTCTCAAAAAAAATAAACAAAAAAACAATGGAATCTGGGTATTATTAGATCTACCATGGCTGTAGAATACCGGTGCGGTCCCAAATACGCAGGACCACACAGACATTCTGCGGCCCAAGCCAGGGGTCCGCATAGGCATTCTGCGACCCCTTTTTTTTTAAACAGAAAAATTATTAATAAAAGAAGAGAATAGGGGCACAGAAACCAAAGGGTCAAAGGTCAAAGGTATTTCTCAACCATTCAAATGCATTCAAATACGTCAAAGGTCAAAGGAATTAGAATTTTTCTAGAAAAAAAATGGAGCCGCAGAACCATTATGCGGACCCTTGACTGGGGCCACAGAATACCTGTGCGGTCAGGGCCGCACCGATGTTCTGCAACCATAGTAGATTCTGAAATACTCAGATTTCGTAGTTTTTTGGTTTATTTTCTTTTTGAGAGAATGGTAACTTTAAAAATTTCGGTCTATCGAGAACAATAGATGCAAGCTTGGATACAAGTTCTAGTTCAAGTAATATAACGGAATGCTGCAAGTCATTTTAATTTACTAATGAGTGCCAAAGTTCCAAACTATTGTTAGTCCCACAAGTTCTGGTAAAATTAAAAAGAAAGTCCTTATATATATCATTTGTCATGTGTGTATGAAGTGAATTTGAGTAAGAAGAGATTGCAAAATCAGGCCACGTGGAGAGATGGCATGAATTAGAAACAATCCACGTGGAGAGAGAAGAGTGGGAACGAAAGAATTGAGTCTAACATGATAATTTTTTTTTCAGAAAGATGAATTGAGATGGGAATGGTGGGGAATAACCCATGGGCTAATTTTGAGAAATAACGAACAGCTGCAAGGAATTTTTATTTCACTTTGTCCAAACTCATCAAATTCTCACTAGAATTTTGACTGCCGAACATGATCGAAGAGTGTGTGTGCTATGTATCTGAAGATTGTGTGGGAACAAAGTTAGACTAGTGAAATGAATGGGGTAACGATAATGAAATCTATGATAATTTATGAGAAATAAAGTAAATAATATACAACTTCTATGAAACTCCCTTTTATCATCTCAACGGCATCAAATAGGTCCGGCAGGTAATGCATCTAAAACAATATAGTTTTTTCCTAATTGAATAGTCATCAAGGTTTGATCTGACAAAATATTTTTTCAGCTTCTGTCATTGATCAAGGAGTGCGGGCATGGGATCGTCATGTTGGGAAAGAGGAATTGGCTATATATTGGGTACCGCACCCTCAAGAAAAATGCGAATTGGGTTGAGAATGCCGGGCACGGTGGGAAGCTCATCATGATGCTGCGAGACGCCGGTGAGAACATCAACTTGTGAGATATCGATCTGACCGAGCCCGATCCGGCCCCGATTATGGCACATGAGATGTCACCTTCCCCCGATTCACATCCAGAGTGGGACTACCATCGTTGGGTATTGTCCAACGCTGGGTGGTCGGCATGGTACGACGAGCATGGATGTCCGGTTCAGACTCAGGTATGTCATACTTCAGTAGTTGTAAGGTTTGTACAAATTTCTTCATTCAGATCAAATTTACTAAATTATGTGTATGATTGCAGGGTCCGGCCGAGATGCCGCCACAGCCACCGCCTGAGGAGCCCGATACTACAGACCTTGAGTCCCTCTCGTGCAGTCTCCATGAGTTCGAGGTATACGAGGAGGGTTTCATGTCGGTACCGCCAGTACCCCGATATGGCACAGAGCTGTCGCATGATAGAGAGGTTAGTGGTAGCGGGTCTCATACTCAGCCTGACTTTGGGACTGGGTTTGCCGCATCTATTTTCGGTACACCTCTGCTAGTACCGACAGTCTTTAGGGGTGATGACATATGGGATACCGCCGAGCAGATACACAGCTACTCTGATGCTGCTGTGGAGACCGAGAGAGACATATGGGCGAACGCCGGAGTACCGCCTCAGCGATGGTCCCCCTCTCCGTTATAGTTGTATCGTCGCTAGTTTTGTACTATTTATGTTTGGTATATTTTGATTATCCTATATTAGGTTCTTTTGTATGTATGCTTTTATGGTACTATTTTTATATTTTTCATATAAAGTAAATTATCATGATAATGCTAAACATAAAATATTACAACATTAAAATAATAGTACAACATAAAAAATATTTAAAAAATTGAATAAGTGCTTTAAACGGCAAAATAAGTACTTCAAAGATTAAAGACACACCAATTGGCGCATCTCGAAAATAGTTTATGGTCTTTTTAGTATAGTGTAATTTAACATAAAATCTAGTGTATTTTAACGTAATTTAACGTAATTCAACATAAAATCAAAATGTAATTTAGCGTAATTTAACGTAATATAGTGTAATTCAACATAATTTCAAGTAATTTAGCGTATTTTAGTATAAATATGTAATTATAAATCAAAAGGAGTAATCTAACAAATAATTTAAATAAAAAATTTAAATTTTCAGTGTTAGATTTCATTATTCTTCATAGTGTCTCCAAAAATAAAAAAAATAAAAAAAGAAAAAGAAAAAAAGAGAGGAAGCCGGCCGGTTTGTGGCCGGCTTCTGGGGAAGAGGAAACCGGCCATTTTGTGACCGGTTTGGACACATTTGGTGAAACCCCGCAGATCTGGGCATAAATATTAATTTGTAATTAACTTTGGATATTAATAAAAATGTCGGGAAATTATGACAACATTTTTTGAAATGGATGGAATCTCTTGATTTCGATGTTCTTCTGTAGGAGAAGCTTTAGAGTTAAATATCCTTCTATTTCCTCATGAGTATTAATTTATTGCATTATGCGGTCATATATACTTATGCAATATAAAATTGTAAAAGTAAGTCCTGTATAAATTTAATACTAATTTTAAATTTTTTAATTTTTTTAACTTATTAGACATACAAAACTGATAATATGATCTCATCACTTAATAACATTATAATTATATTGATATCTTATTCTACACTCTTATTTTGAACTAAAATTTTATTTTTAATTTGTAAGTTCTGAAAATTTTCAGAATACTCCACATTCTACAGCACAAAAATCAGCATATCGTTAGAGAATGGAGCAGGTCCGATGCCCATCGGATCTACTTTTAGGTTCAACGAGCATGATGACAGGCTGATCTAATTTAAGATTTGTGTTCACAAAAGTTGAAACAAACATGCACAATTTTTAAAGCGTGTCGTACGAAATCTTTAAGCAAATCAACAGTGATTAAACCCATCAAATCAAAATAGGTCCGATGCCCAACGGACCTACTCTCAAGAGTAATCGTTATTATTCTATACAATGATCAACGATGTGTATATTAAAATCAATATTTTAAACATTATCGTGACGGTAGTACAGTTGTCGAGCGTACGCTATGTCTTCAGCTTGTCCACCAATTACAAATGTGCCAATCGTACATTTTGTATTGATAAGTGTTGTCTTGGTAAATGTGAATGGGGTATAACTTTATATTTATACAAGATTTGTACTCGTACTTCCCAGACGAAAATTTACACGTGTCTTTCTAAATGGTGGATGAGCGTGAACGAAAAAGCTCATGCCAACACAAAAAAATATAAAAAATTCTCCTCTCTTCCAGGAGGGGTGGTTGGATCCGATGGGCCTCATCGGACTCTAGGTAAGTTCGATGGGTTCGATCTGCTTTAAGATTCGCGCTTACAACTTTTGCGTCTACTTTAAAATTCGTGCGCACGAATTTTAAAATGAATCGGACGGTCTCGAAAGCCATCGGACCCAAGCTGTTCCCCTCTTCCAGATGTTTTGAATCTAAAGAAAATTGTTGGTGACGTCGAATTTTATTGGTGCCTCAATTGCTATGCAAGCTGTTTATTAATGCGCAATTAATCGATACATATCTTGTAAACTCTTCAAGTGACATCATTACATTATTTTTTTATATTCAAGTGATAATAATAGTCCGCTAAAAAAATAATTTTGAAAATTGTTTCTCTAAGTTTCCAATTTGCGCATTGGTCTCCAACAATTAAAATCACATAATTAACATCATTAAATTATTAAATTATGATACCAGTTTTATATTTATTGAAATTCTTTTAATTGTTAATTCAAAATTTCAAATGCTCTATTTTTTTTCCAATTTTAATTTAGGCATCATAAATATTCGTATAAAAGAGTCTGGCTAAATTGCTTCCGGAAACACTTTGACCGAAATGCTTATGGGATCAAATTTTAATGTTTGATGTTCGAAACGTTGACCTAAGTAGCTTAATACATTAGTTATATAATAAATATGTAGAATACTGATTTTTACTTTTTTGAAAAATTTTAACTATATTTTTATGATTTTTGAAAGAAGATCTCTATAGGCCTAAAAAAACTTTTATTTTTAGACCAGAAATAGTTATCTTTCAAAAATCATAAAAAATAGTTAAAATTTCAAAAATAATAAAAATTAATATTCTACATATTTATTATATCACCAATTCATTGAACTACATATTTATTATTTTTTTAACTTGGAAGGATGTGATTCATGGGTGGTATTAGACATCTGCTAACGGGTACCTCGGGCAGGGCAGACCCGTACCCGTCCCGGGCAGCGGGCAGGACGGGTACGGGTACAACGGGTAGGCGGGTACAACGGGCACGGGTAGGCGGGTTTTTTTTTAAAAACTCCGCCCTGCCCGTCTCAAACCCGTGCCCGTTGCGGGTAGACGGGTACAACGGGCAAGGGTACAGCGGGCACGGGTAGAATTTTTTTTTTTTTTTTTTTGCTGTTTTCTGATTTTTTTTACCGTGTCGTACGAATATTATTACGTGTTTACCGTGTCGTACGAATATTATTACGTGTCGTACGAAATATTATTTCTTTACACGAGTAATTTTATTTTATTTTCAAACTCTCATTCTAATTTTTATATATGAGTTACAAATAATAGTTCGGCTATAAAAATTGTATATATATATAATAGTTTATAAATAATACGATTCCGACATAAGAATGAGAGTTATAAACAAATAATAGTTCGGCTATTATTTGAAATAATACGCTATAATTTGTATATAAATAATAGTTTATAAATAATACGATTCCAACTATTATTCCGACACATCATATATAAATTGTATATATGAGTTACAAATAATAGTTCGGCTATAAATTAGAATGAGAGTTTAAAAATTTGAAACTAAACCAGACATAAGAACAAATACGCTAGACATAAGAACAAATACGCTAAATAAATAATAGTTTCAAATTAGAATGAGAATGAGAATTTGAAACTAAACACATCTTTATAATTCCTAAATAAATAAAATTTGTAACTCATATATAAAAATTATTTGTGCGAAAATTTGTATATTTATTCGGCTAAGTACAAGTCTAATTATTTATTTCTTTACAGGAGTAATTTTATACTAAAATACGCTAGATTACTTGAAATTATGTTGAATTACACTATATTACAATAAATTATGTTCAATTATACTAAATTACGTTAAATTACAATAACCTCGCTAATTATGCTGAAATACGGTAAAAAAAACACTAAACTACGCAAAATTACGCTAAAGTAGACCGATTTTGTGCCATCTTTCATGAATAAAAAAAAATAGTAAAAAAATTCCAAAAATAGTAAAAATTGGTAATCTGCAAGTTCATTATGTAACTAATTTACTGAGCTACTTGGATTGAATGATAGACATGAAAATCTTAATCGGAAACTTCAACTCAAGTTTTGAGGCTCTTCCCTTAGTTTTTTGACGAATTCGACAGTCGGATCGGTCCCGAAATTTCAGCCCGATCCGACGGACGGATCAAAAGTTATGCCCTTTTTTGTGAAGCATGCGCAGGACTTGATTAATATAACTTTGGATATTAATAAACTTTGGATATTAATATTCAACATAATTAATAATTTGTATTAAACTTTGGATATTAATAAAAATGTCGGCATTCTAATTATATAGTTTCATAATTTATTTATATCTCGAAATTTGTAGTTTACATTTAAATTAATAATATATTTTGTAAACGTTCATTTAAATTGATAATCTAAATCTAAATTCAAATCTAAATTTAAATGCAAATTAAATTAAATCTAAATTCAATATAAATGTAAATCTAAATTAAATTTAAATTGAATCCAAATCTAATTTAAATCTAAATTAAATTAAATAAAAGAAAAAAAAAAACCATTTCAGCCTCTGCCGAATTTCAGCTTCAGCCTCTGCCGAATTTAAAAAAAAAATAAAAATAAAAAACAGAGCAGTTTTAGCTTCATGCAGAGCACGAATCATATGCAGCGTTGTCAAATTTCTGTACTCCGTGCGCTGCGTGTAGCCAAAACTGATCTATTAAAATTACTGTAGAACCGGGGGGAAGAAAGTTTGAAATAAAGGGGTTCGGGTTCGGGTGCTACAGTACACGGGTAAACGGGTGCTACAGTACACGGGTAAACAGGTGCGGGCAGACGGGCAGCGGGCACGGGTCTGCCGGGTACGGGTACACCCGGATTTGGCACCAAAACAGGCCACCCTGCCCATTTCAAGCCCGTACCCGTGTACCCGTTTACCCGGGTATACCCGGGTACGGGTACCTCGGGCACCGGGCACGGGCGGACCGGGTTCGGGCAGCCCCTAACGGGTAGTGTCAAACCACTAGGTGGTATTATGATATTATCAATCTTTTTTTAATGGAATATCTAGATTTTCTATTTCTTTTGGCAGAGCCGACATGCTTAAATCCAGATGGAAATCTGATTCTGTGGACAGAAAGAGACAAATCACACGACACCATGTTTCAACTGACAGCGGGTCCCATAATGAACATACTATAATAATGGTTCCAAAAGAATTAAAGTGAGTGGGTCCAACTTAGTGATGACTTGTTACACCAATGATCGTTTGTACCTGTAGACAGATAATAGAACTCGTGAGGAAAAGAACAGTATCAGATCCTGATCTTCTGTTGCATGTCATGGTGTTGTATTTTGTGTCACTGTTAATATATGAATTTAAAATATATGAATTTAAAATATTATATGAATTTAAAATACATGGTGTTGTATATGAATTTAAAATACATGGTGTTGTATTTTGTGTCATGGTGTTGTATTTTGTATCCTGATCTTCGAGTTTTTAAATATTTTTTCTAATAATATATGAATTTAAAATATTTTATTGTAATATATGATTATTTAGATTCTTATATCCGAAAGTGGTGATTCCAATCAGTAGATTTCTAAGTGTGAGATTCAAGTTAAGGCTGCAAAAGTAATGGATCATGAAGTGCTATAGAGACTTTGAACTAATTACAATAAAGAAAGTTTAATAGCATATTAATAAATGCTTTTGATGATTGCAATAAGAACTAGCGTTCTTATTGCAATAATTATGTACTTCTTTTTGTGATACTTAAATTTGTCGGTTGTTGCTTCATCAAATATACTATGGAACATATGCTAACAATGCACCTTTATTGGTTTCTTTTAAACCTTCTTATCTGTTGATCATTTTGTTTTCTTTTAAATTGTATTCAGCAAAAGGCTAATCTCTGTTCTTATCTGTTGATCATCATGCTTTATCTTTTTTACTTTTAAAAATTGTAACAAAAGAAAAATGGTGACAACAATGATGTAATCAAGCCATCGTAAGCATATGTGGGGTGGGGGACTTAAAATAAACAATGATGTAATCATCTTATACTATGCAAATAATTTATATTAATACTACATATATAAAAATATATTCTAATTGACTTAAAAGATAATGACTTCAGTAATTATTAACACAATATAAAATAATTTAATTAATCTGGTATGAACTAACAATTGTTAACACAATATAAAATAATTAATTTGATACGAACTGACAATAACAATACTCTTGTTACGCGTATAGACACGTCACGTATGACGTGCCTGACAAAAATAAAATTATATCCCTTATACATACATAGCAATTAGCAACACACAACACATGATAACGGTCCGTACCCGTTACAGAAAATTCAAGACGGTAAATTATCCGTACAGAATGGAGAGGTGCCCAAAACATTGGATTTACCAATCTGTCCCTCGCAATTTTTAAGTTCATTTCTCAGTCCCCCAAAACAGCCAATAAAAAGCACCACAAGCTAGTTAGAGAGAGAGAGAGAGAGAGAGAGGTAACTAAAGAGTAAAGGGGGGAGATATAAATGGGGGCGCTAGTTAAATAAAATAATAGAGTTTTAAGTTTTCAAGTGGGGGAAGCCGGAAGCATGATGCTGGGAAACTAATGTCAGTTTATTCCCACCGGAATGTCCCTGTCTGGTTGGATAAACAGCAACAACAAAAAGAAAATAATAAAATCAATAATAATAGTAATAAAGGAGAACAAAAGAGAGAGAGAGTAATTACTAATTAGTAATCAATCCAATCTCTTTCCTCCAGTTACGCTTACTCCCTCTTGGCTTAGAATAAAGCCTCCTAACAGGAATTTGGCAACCCCATGTGTAGCAAAAAAGGCCTTCTCTCTTTTGGCAAAGCATTAAAGCCCCCCTCCCCCCCCGCCTAGTAAACTAAAAACCAACCTCCAAAAGCTGCTAGTCTCTGTCTCTTCATTGAGAGAAACAAATAAAATAAAGCAACTGAGGGAAAAGAGAAAGAGAGAGAGGTTGAGATCAGATTTGCTCTTCATAGTCTCTGATCATAGAGTAGAAGAGAGAGAGATGAGGAGTTCTGTTTGTTGGGCCTTGAGCCTTGTTTTGCGAGATGGAGTGGGCCGCTGATCTCACCAGATTTTAATCTCTGACACCTCTCTGTCCCCCCCTTCTCTCTCTCTTTTCTCTCTTGAGCTGAGGTTAGCCTCAAATCAGGCTCACTCTTCTCCATTCTACCATTCGCACCAAAGCACACAAAAAAAGAAAATTCAAAGGAGAAAAAAAGGAACCCTCTCTATAAGCTCTTCTCCATTTGTATCTGTTCTTGATTCAATTATGATTTACTTGATGCTGCTTGGTGCCAAAATGTGATGGCAAGGAGTACACACACTTGGCATTAAAGGGAAACTGAGAGACAAACCCCAATTTGCTTCTCTTCCACCCCAATTGAGAGGGAAAGGTAAGGAGAACGACAGCCCCGCCACGCCTTTGGACCTCTCTACCTCTCTCTTTCTATTTTCTTTTTTGTCTCGTTGCTTCCACCAAATTTATCTTTTCTTCGCTCACTCATCTTATTCACCTATATATGGTTCAGACTCAAACAGTGGTTTTATTTTTCTCTTTTAGGTTGGTGGTGGTAGCGCTGGTGCTGGTGGTGGTTTTGGTAATGGAATTCTCTGAGTTGGATGGCCAGACCATTTGGAAGAGAAAACAGAAGCGCCAAAACAAACACCAGTTTTACTTACCGCAAAACAAGCCGCAGCAGGTCGAGAGAAAGCAAGTCCAGTAGCAGCAACTCGAAGACAGGAAAAGGAGAGAGGCAAGGCTCAGCTGGATCCCAGGAGGAGCTTTTATCACCCGAATCGAAACCAAAACCCAAGCGAAGGCGCAAGAGGAGGCGAAGAAGGTGAAACAGAACACGTATCGGCAACTCGGCTGGGCCCGCACTTCAACTCCCCCTCCACCTCTACTTCTTCCCCTTCAGCAACGGCTTCCTCAGCCGAATATGCGCTTTTCTCTGAGCGCATGGCCGAGACCCACAGCCACTCCCATGGCCATGCCATGGGCTACGCTTTCGCGCACCCACAGCAAATTCCCCAGCAGCAGACAGTGAGCCAGGTTACTCAGACTCCGCATACCACTCGCATGAGAGGCGGTGGAGGTGGTGAGATTGTCGCGGTGCAGGGTGGCCACATTGTTCGCTCCACCGGCCGGAAAGACCGTCACAGCAAAGTATGCACTGCAAAGGGGCCGCGGGACCGGCGCGTGCGGCTTTCTGCACACACTGCTATACAATTCTACGACGTGCAAGACCGGCTTGGGTACGACCGGCCCAGCAAAGCTGTGGACTGGCTCATGAAAAATGCAAAGGATGCTATTGATAAATTAGCGGAGCTTCCTGCTTGGACCCCCTCCACTGCGCCGGTTACTACTGCAAGCGTCACTGCTGCCTCCGTGTCCATTACCCACGAGAGCCAACTAATCTCCGGGTTGAATCCTTCTTTTGATTTCAGCGGCGGCGGCGGTGGTGGTAGCAGCAATAATCCCAGCGGAGGATTCCTCCCGCCTTCGCTGGATTCAGATGCAATTGCCGATACCATCAAGTCGTTCTTCCCCCTTGGTGCTGCCTCTGCCTCCGGAACGAACCAAGCCCCGTCGTCAGCTCAGACAATTGGATTCCAAACATACACGCAAGAGCCGTTGCAACGTACCACGAGCAGCCAGGCTCAGGATCTTCGACTTTCACTCCAGTCGTTTCAGGACTCAATCTATCACAGCACCCAACAGCACCATAGTGCCACTTTTGCTGGCTCAGGTGCCAATTTGGGTTTCGGATCAGGTTCGGGCTCGGCGCTATGGCCCGAACCAAACCGGGTCATGCAATGGAGCATGGCAGACGGTGCTAGCGGCAGTGGTGGTGCAGGTGGTGGTGGATACGCATTTAGCATGCCGCAACAGGCATCAGAGCAGGCAGTGTCGATTCTCGGCCAGAGCCAGCTTTTCCTACAGAGGGGACCCCTTCAGTCCAGTAACTCACCTAGTGTTCGTTCATGGGCGGAGCCCATTTCATCAGAGACCGATCATCAGATGCACCCAGGAATGTACCACTCGGTGCAGTCAATTGGGTTCAGGTCTGCTGGATCCAGTTTCTCGGGCTTCCGAATCCCGGCACGGATACACGGCGAGGAAGAGGAGCATGGTGGCTTGTCAGAAAAGCCGCCCTCTACTTCTCGCCATTGATGGAGTCGGATCAGAGAATTGACCGATTGTGAATCCTACATTGATTGGTAAATTGACTATTTGTCCATTTTGAATGTTCTTTTATATTTGCTTTTGTAATTTGGTATGTTGTCTGATCAAAATCCGGTTGATTTCTTTCTCTTTGTAGGATGGTTTGATTTGGTTTTACAAGGAGCATAATATATAGCATCGGAGCACATTGTAGGTTATTTCATTGGTCAATTTCTCTGTTTTTTCTCTCCATCCATGGCTTTTTGTTTTCAATAGGGCTTTTAGAAGCCCTTTTGTTTTGTTGTGTTGCTTTGGTTAGTGTCAGTTGGAGTTGTTGTTGGAGCAGTAGGTTAAGATTGCCTCTTTTTTTTTGTTTCCAATTTTCTTTAATGTAGTGTTGTTATGAATTTTCCTGTTTGGGTTATTGAAAAGAACTGATTTAGAGCTGTCATGCAAAGATAACAACAAAGTGTTCCAAGGAGAGCTTGAAAATTGATGGGGAATAGATACATGGTCTCTTTCTCTATTCCTATTCAAAGTTCCCATTGTTAGACAATGTTTCTGTGTTGTGAAAAGGTTGTTTGCCATAACGAATGTTGATACATGCATCAACTTTCCTTTCCTCAAGCAATGCCAATCAAATGAGATGAATAGTAGATTTTGTTTTGTTTTGTTTAAAATATTTCATATCCACTAATGCTATTTGCATAGGCTAAGGTTGCGTCTCTTTTCATGAACAGTGGTAGCTCTGTAGAGAAGCTTTCAATTCACAGCCGCCTTTAATTATGTCTCTCACTACCTACTGTAGCTTCCTTGTTAAGCTCCAGAACAAAGTGTGATATAATTATATAAACAAACCCCCCCAATATAAAATAAAAAGAAAGAAAGAAAGAAAGAAAAAGAGAAGAAAGTCAGAACTCAGAAGGAAAGAAAAAAAGAGTACTTGCTTTCTGATTATTGTTTTTTAACCAGAACTTTTAACAAGATGCGGCCGTAAAAATGGGCGATCTTGACAGATGGGTAGATGCCATAATATATGGTAAAAAATTTCCTCTTTTAAGATTGGCCTCCACTTGCTGCTGTGTCTGTACTGCTCTGCTTTCTTTTTTAGGCTGTTTTCTAGTTGGAGCCCATCTTATTTTGGAATCTTCTGTTACGCTATCATCATAATAATAAATTAATAACTCACTCTTGTTTTTCATCACTACTTATAAAGACCAGCATATATATTATCATATCAAGCTTTGCAAAAGAAAATTCCTTGGATTCTACGTATACAAACCAACTCTCAAATTTTAAATTTTCATGATTTAATTAATAATTCAGCATTTTAATTTGTACTTTTGTCCACACTATAAGAGTGAACTAAGCACAGCATTCCTCCCCTTGGTCTTTAATTAATTAAATTATGCTTAAAACGGCAAAAAAATGACAAGGCGATCAATGTATCTGATATTATTAAATATATATATATACACACACACACACACACACACACACACACTCATGAGCCTCCCATAAAAAAACAAAGTCAACCAGTATATTGGAAAATTGAAATTCTGTTGGTACATAAAGATAATACACTAACCCAAGTTGTAATGCTAGATATTCAGCAGCATTTTCTCATCCAACCAATAAATGCATAAACAGATGAAAAAGAAGTTTAAAAAAAAAAAAAGTAAGAAAGCAATTAATGGCGGCATCACTTGAAAATTAATTATTTTGACATGACCGATATTCCTGGAATGGGAAGATACTGAATTTAGGTACTAGATTAGGAAATGCTTTTAGGAGATACACTTTATTGCAAGTGATTTTGGTAGGCAAATGGTGCCAGTTGGTAGATGCCATAATTATGTATTGCATGCATGATCACTGAATGGCATCCACTTGGGTTGCTTATATGTCTGTACTGTATCATGCCTCTTTGGTTTTTTAGTGGTTGCAGCTTAATTTGAACCCTTCTTTAAGGAATACTTCTCTCTAAAATTAGTCATATTCAATACTCACTACTACTTCTATCTGTTCTGATACTCTAATTTTGCATTTAGATTTCATTGAATATTTACAAATTGCACCTTCATACACTATAAAAAGAACCAAAAAGTAGGAGGAGAGTTTCAAGTTGTCTAATCTTTAAGCATTGTTCCTTTAACCTAATCAATGATATGGTATCAGTTTCAACATGTCGACACCGGGTCCAGGCAGAGGTTGTTTACTGGTATTGTTGCCATCTGATACAGACTGGTACATACAGAAACAAATTTGATCTCAAATACCATATCGGATTGATAAAATGAGATTATAATGCTCTAGACATGGTGTGGTTTGTGGAAAACTGGTACAAACTCTGTGTAATTGCCACCGCTGCTCCTGTGCTTTTCTGAAGGAAATTTCATATTTATTATAACTAAGAAGGCCTAAAAAGAAATTTGAGCTCATAAGCTCTTGAAGCATATTTTAATATATAGCAAACCTGGAATTACTTAAATTACATAAAGACAATATTTGAAATTTGGAACCAATAAGAAGCTAGCAATATTCAAAAGTTGTTTCCTTTTCATTTTCTTTTTTTAAAGATTTGTAAATTGATTTTAAAGAATATTGTCAACCATTTTAATAAATCTACAAACTTCTGTCCAGTGGTGAGAAACGCACGTTCTTTGCAAAAAAAAAAAAAAAAGAGAGATAGAAAAGAAGAAAATATCACAAAATAAGGCAGACAAAACATCATATAATTAATACGAGCAAACGAGTAGCTCCATATCTTTTCTTCTTGTTTGAGCATTTCAGACCAAGATTCCTTGGCTTGATAATTAAATGCAAGAGAAAGCTATGAAAATCAAATAAAGAAATTAATGGTTTTGAGACGTCTCTGTTACATCCTTTCTGAACGAATCCAGGCCATTAATTCATAAAAGCCAAACAAACCAATTTTTAATTGCATTGCTTCCCTTCAAAGTGCATCAGTTTTATTACATGCCAACGCACACAGACACACAGACACACTCACTCACACACTCAACAGGCACAGCCGCACAGCCGCACAGCGCTGTTCTGTGTTATACTGTAATGTGTGCACATAAGTTACAAACTACATGCAAACAAATTTATTGTCGGATCATGCGTTCTAGATTTGGATGCTCCTCCTGCTCCTGGCATGGCCGAGAGGAAAACTGACAACTTAACTTTAATGCCCTTTTCTCTGCTTTCTTGGTTGCTTTCTTTCTACTGACATGTGTAGTAAATGTGATCTGTATCTCCTGTTTAGTAGAAACAGTGATTACCAGTTGGCTGTGCTGGTATGCTGAAGGTAAAAAAAAAAGGCATCCATCTTTTGTCACCTTGTTAGCTTTTTCAAAAATTTAACCAACTTTATCATCAGGTTAAAATAAAATTCACCAGACTTATATGAAATTTAGATCCCATGTGGACACATCCTGTGTGTAACTGTATGCGATTAGCCAATCAGAAGACCAATTAAGCATATATAGGGTTCTAATATATATATGTTTTGAACCAGACATGTTTAATTATTTCTTTTTAAAATGACAGCAAATTAATGACATATGACATAATTCCAAATTAGATATATAGGTATATTTGTATGCAACTTATCAAGTGCGTACTTCTAGAAATGGTGATGAGTATAATACTTCTTGTGTGCATTAATTTAAGTTGAAGAATTACGCGCAAGTAACTATTCTTGCATGATAATCTATTTAGGTATTTGGTCCTGAGCTTCTTTAAAAATAAAATAGATTAGAACTTGGTCTGTTATAACTTAAATATAATAGGTTATCAGCAACAAGTGAGTTCAAGCTCAAGCTTGATTAGATTAGCTAGCAAGCTTTAGAACTGAGCTTCCTCTTGAATTGCTTTAGTAATAATCAAGTTGTTTAAAATTAATGAATCCACACTCGTATGTGAAGTATATATAGCTTTTATTTGGAGCCATCTGCAATAAAATATCACTTTGGTATGGGTTGAATTTGAATTCTTGTCTGGTTGTAGATGTTCTATTCCTAAAAAATCAGATCATTGTTATGGAAGTTTTAACCTAAAACAACAAAAAGATGAAAGTTTACATAGAGCTTAAGAAAATAACAAAAAACAAACTTAATCTTTCACCAACAAACTGAATGCTATCAGCTCTGGCAGGACAAATCAATCTATCACACAAACATGATTTCTCTTAGCACTTATCATTTAATGACAAAAAAAACCAAAAAATATAAGCTAACTCCTATATATTAAATTGAGACAAGGACAGAGAGAAACCACATGAGATAGTATACAAAGTGTACAAGCCAAGACAAATGTTGTGCAGGGTCTCAATCTGCCAGGAAGGTTGATACAAGTATAATTACAAGAACATGCATCTACATTGAAATTGTACCCTACTACTGGGAAATGCCACCTCATATCATATATCAAATTACATGTAACATGCATCCTCTCAGTGTAAACTTTGTTTTTACTGAGTTTGGGAGTAAAAGATGGAGAAAGTACAAGGTGATATTTTGCAAATGAATAATTTAGTAATTAAGAAATTGAATCTCAAATTTTGCATCTCAAGCTAACCAAGGAAAATATCTATTGTGGCCGTTACAGGAATTGAGGCTTAAATTAATTATCTCCTTGCATCAGAGAAAGAAGAAAAAAGGGGAGGGAGAAAAATAAGCAAGTTCTGATGATTGGTCACGTCAAATTATTGATGCACTTGAATGTCATAAACAAAATTTGTACCAGAGATCGAGGAAACAAAAAAGTATAATGATCGATGCACACTGTTTATTAATAATTTTAATTTAGACAACAAGAACCAATACATTGGAAATATAAAAGCTGGCGCACAGTAAACAGAACTAATAATGAAAGCATGAAGCTCCTATCCATTATGAACCATCAAGGCATTGTACTTCTGACTAGTACAAGCACAGAACCGCAATAGTTATCGTAAACTTAAACACAGTCACATCCTTTCTTTTCTTTTTGTTAATCAAGCATTTTTTACTAGTCATAACTCAGAATGAACCGACAGTTTTATTAATATCCAAAGTTAATTACAAATTAATAAATATACCCAGAATGCATGACTTTTTCCAAAAATATCCAAACCGGCCATTTTGTGACCGGTTTCCTCTCCCCAAAAACTGGCCACAAAATGACCGGCTTCCTCTTTTTTTTTTTTTTTTTTGAGGGACACTATGAAGAACAAGATAATGAAATCTAATACTGAAAATTTAAATTTTTTGTTTAAATTTTTTGTTAGATTACTTCTTTTGATATATAATTAGCATATTTATACTAAAATATGCTAAATTACTTGAAATTATGTTAAATTACACTATATTACATTAAATTACGCTAAAATACGGTAAATTCCGGTAAATTACATATGAATATGGATGATATCTTTACTGAGAAGGCAAAAAACGACGATGAAACTTCAAACGGCCATAAAATGGCGGCTCGAGTGTCCGATTTCAGCAAATGACCACTTTTCAGAAAGCTTGAGAAAATACGCATGCGTTCCGTGCCTGCGATGCCAGATTCCAAAATTCAGAATTGCTAAAAAACAAAGGGAAGAGCCTCAAAACTTGAGTTGAAGTTTCCGATTAAGATTTTCATTTATATTATTCAATCTAAATAGCTCAGTAAATTAGTTATATAATGAACTTGTAGAATACTAATTTTTACTATTTTTGGAATTTTTTTACTATTTTTTATGATTTATGAAAGATGGCACAAAATCGGTTTAATTTAGCGTAATTTTTTTGCGTAATTTACCGTATTTCATTATAATTAGCAAAATAGTGTAATTTAGCGTAATTCAACATAATTTAACATAATTTAGCATAATTTAATGTAATATAGTGTGATTCAACATAATTTCAAAGTAATATACTAATAATTTTTTGTATAAATATCAAGGTTCTAAATAGCGTTTATAGCGTCGTAGCGGGAAGGCTAAAAAAAAAGCTATAGCGAATAGCGTCGCTATAGCGGAAGCTATTCCAAATAGCGTTTTTTTTTTTTACATTTCGTATATTCAATATTTGTACTAAATATCAACATTATCTAAAGTCTCATAGAACAATAAATAACACCAAAGTAATTAAGAAATTTTAACATTCATATTGAACCAGTACAAAGTTCAAATTGCGGTTCAAAATATCCATAGTAATATCATAAACTATCGATTTTTCCTATTAAAAATATCTTAAGCATCATGATTCATGACATAATTTTTTTTTCTATTCAAATTTTATTTTCGATTTGGACTTTTTTTCTATTCAAATTTCAATTTCTATTCCCAATTTCAAATTGATTTATCTGTAGCAAGTAGCAACAAATTCAATTTCGGTTTGAGATTTTTTTTATCTTTATTTAAAACCCATATAAATTGCTTTAAAAAAAAAAACCCATATTGTATAGCGCAAATAGCGCGAATAGCGGGCCGCTATAGCGCTGTAGCGGTCGCTATAGCGGCCGTAGCGCAAATAGCTCATTTTGATGTCATAGCGTAGCGTTTGGGGTCCAAAAACGCTATAGCGGCGCTATAGCGCCGCTATAGCGCGCTATTTAGAACACTGATAAATATACTAATTATAAATCAAAAGAAGTAATCTAACAAATAATTTAAACAAAAAATTTGAATTTTCAGTGTTACATTTCATTATCTTGCTCTTCATAATGTCTCTAAAAAAAAAATTAGAAACCGGCCATTTTGTGTCCGGTTTGGACATTTTTGAAAAAAATCAGGCATTCTGGGTATATTTATTAATTTGTAATTAACTTTGGATATTAATAAAAATGTCGGCAGAATGGATGTAGTCCTATTAAATTGAAAAAAAAGGGACTCATTTATGTTTGTTAATTTATTCATACTGAAACAAACGTGGATCAATCTATCAAATTTGGCATATGATTTTTTTTTTTGTGAAACAATTAATAAATAATCTAGAGAATAAATTATTGGCTATGGTGCATGCATGCATGCATAGTAATGGTTGTCAGTGCATAGTGGCAACAGCTATCACTTCATCAAGCTCTTCCATAAAAAAATCAATCAAAATAACCAGCTTAAAACTGCTGGAATTAATTAATGCTAGATAGAAACCTTTGTATATTGTATAACCCTTCATTTAGGGGTGCAAACGGATCAGATATTATCCGTCTGTATCTGGATCTGTATCTGAAAATTAGACATGGGCATCCAATATTCGAATATCCGTGCAGATACAGATACGGATATGGTTTTGAATTTTAATTATCCGTATCCGAATAGTAGATATATACCATATAATTTAATATATATTATGAAAATATTTATGTGTATCTACTGATAACCAATATCCGGTCAGTATCCGCACGTATCCGTCTAATATCCAATCCGTATCCGTATCCGAAAAACAAAAGCTGATACGGATATGGTTTTACTACTATCCGATCCTATCCGATCCTATCCGATCCGTTTGCACCCCTACCTTCATTGTAAAAGGTCCAATTGTGTAAAGCCATTTCAAAAGAGAGAGTCCGTTTGAAATCTTGATCAGGAAATAGATATAGCAAACCTATATTTTACAAAATAGGCCTTCCCTAAGTATGTATTTCCATGGGCCTTTGATATTATTTACAGGCCTTATTATGGGCTTATTTTTTTATTTCCTCATTTCTTACTTGGAAAATGAACTTGGTCTCCAATTGTATCCAAATGCTTTGAGGTACAAGCCTACAAAATCTATGGATCTCACAAAAAGTTTGTGCGTATCTCAACAAATTGCCCACATTTTAAAATAATTTCTACCATTATATATTTTTGTGTGCTGCACGTGCCGCGCCGCACACGATTTGAACACACATTGGGCCCGTGTGTAAGGGACATGATCTTTGTTTTCAAGGGTTTTTGTTTTATATGCATCTTTCTCTTTGTAGAGAGAACTGAAACCACTAATCCTGTCTGTAATCAATTTAAACTATGGCCTAGAGATCCAAACATAATGATAAAATATATATATATATATATATATATATATATATATATATATATATATATATATATATATATATTATATCATGAAAATTAGAACTTATATTTGGATCTACAAACATTAAATTTACTGATCAGGTTATAATGCAATATGTACGCTTAAGAGTTCATGACGATTGCAAAAAATGACGAAACAAAAGTGCTATGAAATTAAATTCTGAAGATTACAAAGACAAATAATACAATTTCACTGACAATATATTTATAATGAATTCCTCTTAACTACTATTATTAGTACTGAAAAGCACGTCAGACTTAGCAAATTTAGACAAAATTTTCTGTACACAGAAGGCCTGAACTCTTTATTTAACTAATAAGATACTAGTTTTATCTAAAAAAGTTTAGTATAATTTCAAATTTAGATTGGTTAAGAGTATCAATCCCTAAAATTGTTAAATTAGAAAATAAAATGGTTGCATCCCTTTAATTAATTACAGCTGTAATTAATTGCTATTAATAATATCGCTGGAGTGTCAACGAATGTAGACCTTTTTTTATTTGCCAACGACATCGCACTACAAGAATGGGACAGTATTTTTGAGGGATACTGTCGGTATACCCTCGCGGATACTTCCGTCGCTAATAGAAAAAACACCTTTCTGTCGGTATATCCTCGTGGATACTGTCTCCATTCTTGTAGTGATCTTTTGAAATTGACTTATTTAAGAGAAAGTATGTTTTTTTGGTATAAAATTAGCGTACATCCCAGCTATCAAAAAAACATATTGCCATGTTAGATATGAAATTGAAAAAAGCATCCGCAATGTAGATGCTCTAAGATAATGGTAAATCGGAAGCTCAAAGTTAGATTAATTATTTTAAATTATTAAACTTAATTTTTTTTAATTATTATTAGAAAGTAGAAGATAAAAAAATGCAATTAATTTTGTCAATGCAATACCCGACGTCAAATAAAGAAAAAACAGTCAATGCAAAAGGTAAAAAGGATAAATCTGCAAATTGGAAAAAGAAAAAAATATATATATATATTGTAAATTTTTTTGCTATTATAACATGGGATTGATTCATCCCCATATTTAATTTAGTGATGTAATTTTAATCAACAAACACAAATAGGTTCATCGCTTGTTTTCCATGCAGCTATATATATGTATTAAAATATATATGACAAAAAACCTTTAATTATTTAGAAATTAACAACAACAGATAGGCAGATACAATGGTTATAATTAATTTAGCGATTATTGAAATGTTATTAGACTATATAATCGTCTTTTATAATTAGACATTCGCATATAAAAACGCCCCAGAGAATAAATAAATATAGCAGGGTAGAACTAGGGTGTTCTTAAGTTCACCAAGCTTCTTGGTGAACTCAAGTCTAAAATCGGATCGGTTTCAAACGACGAATCCGAACCGTTGAAACCCACCTACCTTACGAGTGATGCGTATACATGTAAAAATTTTATACTTTCAAATTAATTTAGGATAAAATCAAGCGGTCAAATAGAAGGTTAATAAATTAATTTTAATGCATTTATTTTTTGACGTTTTTGACTACTTGATTCTATACAAAATTAATTTCAAAATTTACAATTTTTGCATGTAGACACATCACTCGTAAGGTAGACGGGTTTCAACAGTTCGGATTCGTCGTTCCAAGCCAATCCGATGGGTTTTAGACTTGAGTTCACCAAGGACTTGGTGAACTCAAGAGCACCCTAGTTCTACCCAAATATAGCATGCATTAATATTCCAACAAAACCCTGATGCAATTGCACTGTTAGGATCAATGCTTCCCACTGTTCCACCGTTAGATCTTTATCCAACGCTGGTCTAACCCGCCGTTAACCCACATATCATATCATATCATATCCCCAGTCCCCGCGAGAATCGCTTGTATTTTTAGTCACACACTATTTCTGAACCGTCAACATTACATGTTTGAACTTTGAAGGATTGAAGCTTGTATTACACGAACACGATATACAAAAATAGAGAAGACAAGAAGAGGAAAACGAGAAGAAGATCAATAAAAAATAAGTTGTAGCCTTATAGGATCAATTGGCATCGATCATCATGTCGACTAATAATACAGAGGCCGACAGCTATGGATCGGGAAATTACCATATGAATGGCAATGTTTTACTTACCTCACTAGTTATGGTTGTCTTCGTCTTGATGGCATACAACATGTTGCAGTGCTTGAACCGCTACCTTGTGACCGGACATGTCATGAGCAGCGGTATATTATATCATTTGAGTTCTGTTCGTCCAACAAATTACCGTTCTCAATCAACGAAATCCTCTTCTGGGCTCCATCCGTCAGTAGTAGCAGCGATACCTATCATGACATATCAGAAAGGAAGGAAAGACACAGATAATGGAGATGGATCGGTTGAGTGTGTGGTTTGTCTGGGACAGCTGGAGGAAGGAGAGAAGGTGCGGCTGCTGCCGGGATGCCAGCACCTGTTCCATGTCGACTGCATCGACATGTGGTTGTTTTCTCACTCAACTTGCCCAGTTTGCCGAGCGAATGCAGAGTCACCTGATCCTCTTGGATCACTTGGGTCTCTTGCAGTGAACAGGGATTTGTCAGGTGCACATCCATCCATTGAGGTCGTTCAAGATTTGGAAAGACAGTAGCCTTGGTTGGTAACTGGTACTACACATGTACAGTAAATTTTTTTTTTTTTTTTTTTGGTGATTAATTACTAATTAGGTTACTGATTTCATAGCTGGATATTAATTACTGGATATTAATTATGATATGCAACTGTAGCGCACCCTTGATTGTGTGGTAATATATATAAATCTCGCAATACTATATTAGATTTAGTTTATTAATCAGTCCTTTTTTCTGTTTAGTTTCTGGTAAAAAGAATGTCTAAAAGATCAGACAGCTTTTGAATGAGCCATCTGACCGAATTTTAAATATGTCACTTATTAATTTGTATTATGTATATTGATTCTTCCAATGATATATGAGATCTGCCACTTTTAATTTTAGACATGCATTAAATTAATTCATTTGTAGGCTGCTTTGAAGCATTCAGGGTTTCGACTTCTAATTGAAAACTTTGCATTTACATTTTTATCTTTTTGGCATTTACATTTTTAACTTTACATTTACATTTACTTAAATTTATCATATCATTTCAGTTTGCTTTCGTATATATTCTACACAAGACATAATTTTCATTATATGCTCTCAATTTAAAGTTTGTTTTTAATACAAGCAGCCATAATTTTCATGTAGCAGCTTTTGGAAATAATGGAGTTACTTTTTTGTAATCCAAAGCATCTATGAGCAAATTTAATATCTTTAGACAGAACTACATGAGATATTAAGTACTCTACCAAGTTGTTTGTATTTGGGCCTTAATTATTGTTCCCAGGAACATGCAATTGACATTGTTGGGCCTTACTTCTCTTAGCATTTGGGCCTTAATGATTGATTATATTGTCCCCATTTTTTCTTTGTCATTTAATTTTGAGACTTCATCCAATATATGTGTTTAGTGGAACCTCACCAGTTTACAGTACTATAGATTCCAATTTAACTGTTTGCTCATGCTTTTGATGGATTTGCGTTCGTGCCTCCACTATCTCAAAAATGGAACTCCATAACTTATAGGTCAACATACTATTGCGCATGCTGAATTGACGATAAAAAAAAATAAAAAAATTCGTAATTGCATTTCTAAATTACTTTTTGGTTTTGTCAAACAGCTTGCAAGGATTTAAAACATGTATGTATATTCCATATTCTTCTCTTCATAGAATCAATCAAACACAAATGCATTTTTATCAGGACCGGTTCCAGCACAAATTCTCACAGCTTTTATCCCATAAATTCCAACTACATGCCTTCCCCCCTCCTTCCCTTCCCTCTACAACAAAAGAAAAAAAGAAATAAAAGAAAATGTCAGATAAAAATGTGCCACAAGCATCTCCGGGATGCTGCACCCCCTCGGCCATGCTCGGTGCACTTGCAACCTCATTCGCCTTCTGCTTCATTCTCATGGTACTATTCCTATACACACGCTATCTCCTAATACAGAGACGAAGACGTATGCTCACTGCCATGCCATATGAAGAGCCAAAGCAAGGTCTTGACCCGACGGTCATAGCACAACTCCCTTCCTTCACGTACCAAAAAGCGACGTTGGGAGATAACAACAGTGTGGGTCCCAGCGCAGAGTCAGAGTCAATGTCACATGAGTGCTCCATTTGCCTCAGCTCGATTGAGGATGGGGAACAGGTGCGGTTACTCCCGAACTGCCAGCATCTTTTCCATCAGGAGTGCGTTGATGTATGGTTGAGCACAAATGCTTCTTGTCCCGTTTGTCGGGGAGACCCTGCACCGAGACACTCTGAACGTGACGAGTTTTTACTTGTCCCATTTATCAGGTGCAGATGGATTTGTTAGAAGTTGAAGAGGGGGTTTCGTCGCCGGAATCAACGAAGGAGAGATCATCAGGGGAGATTGAGAGAGTCGACAACACGAGATCCGAGTGGCGGCACTCGCATGAGGATCATGCGGTGCGGGATTTAGAGAGGCAGCTGTGATTAATTTATTTTTGTAGTTAGATGGTGAGATTTCTTTTGGTTTTTCTTGTTCCTCTCTAAATTTTACATCCTTGTTGATGGATAATGAGGATTCTTTTGACAATACTGTGTATAAAACAGTGAAATTCTTTTGAGCATGTTTTATCATCATTGCATGATCTGTAAATTTATTTTGAGTAAATATTTAGCTGCTTGCTTCAAATAAATGAAGAAATTTGGGGTCATTTTTTTTCCAATGAATTTGCTAGTTCTCTCTGGTTATTAAATTATTATAATGAATTGGGTAAGGCTCAATATTATTTTGCTATACTTGTGATACACACGAAAGAGTACACAGACTGTCAAAAGGACCTTTCTCCAAGAGAATTTTCCTTGAATAATTTAGATAGTATCATTCCTCTCTAAAAAGAGAATGTACCAAAATTGGTCAAGCGTTTTTTTTTGTTTCTTTTCTTGATCCGATTATAATATATATTTATTCTTAATTTCTTTATTAAATTAATATTGATCTGAAGCACTGCTTTTAATTAATTGAAAAGACGCCACTTGCACACCCCCGTCAAAATCTGTCCTCAGCTAATTAAAATGTTAAATAGATGCAAGAGGTTCTTTTGCAAGAAATATTAAATGGAAAAATACTATGAACATGTCATGATTAGATTGCATTCTGTTGGAGTACAAATCCTTAATATAAATGTTTACACCCATATAGTAATCGACCTATAATGTGTGTAAAGCATTAACATAGGCAATGGTATTTATATATCATGGTCATTTCCTTTTTACAATCAGGAAATATAATTGCTATAGTTGTTTCTCTTTGTAAATTTTCTTATGGTATATTCTGCTTAGAAGGAGAACATTATCAGGGGCGATTCAGGATTTTCGTCAGCGGGGCAAAAAATATCGAATCAGGTTTAAATCTATTATAATTGGGTACTCGATAAAAATAATGCTTTAACTTATATTTTCCAATGCTTTGACTTGTAATTTCTAATGCTCTGACTTATAATTCTAATTACCAATCAAAATTCAACAGATTTATTTCAATTTTAACCCTAAATTAACCCAATACAAATTAAACGTTCAGAGGAGGGGCACAAAAAATTTCGGGAGAGCAAAGTCGGTCGGAACCGATAAATTTTCACAAAACTCAAAATTCAGGAGAGACAGCGGCCCACGGAACACTCTGGTCCGCCCCTGAACATTATAGGAAAGTCTTGAATATAATGCTTAGTGCATGAAATACAATGCAGAGGCCCAAATAGATCCTTTCAGAATTAATTTAGGCCCAAATATATTCTAGTAACTTAGTTTTGCAAAATCTTCAAATGAAAATTCAAACAATTTAAAACAATATAAATCACGAGTGGTGTATTTATAATTTATATATCAAGTTTGTAAACTGT